>MU853403.1:2382213-2464122 GCA_033297235.1 Trichocladium antarcticum
CCCCGCGCCTCAACCCCCTCCCGCACCTGATACGCCCCCGGATCCTCCAGCGGATCCGACTCCAGCACCTCCCAAAAGCCACACCCCGTCCCTTCCTGGGGGGCCCCATCACCACCGTCCCCGGCATCCCTACCCACGGCAACGGGCCGGTTGCTGCACACGAACCGGAACTTGCCCGCGTGCGGCGACGCGCCGAACGGCTTGAAGCGGGAGCGCACGCGGCGGCCGGTGAGGCAGCGCGGGCAGGGGCCGTACTTGCCGCCGGGGGTGCGTTTGCCGGAGGCGGAGGCGGAGGCGGAGGGGGTGGGTTTGGGTTTTTGTTTGCTGGGGGTGGGTGTGAGGAAGGAAGGGGGCGAGGGGGGGATTAGTTTGGGGTATTTGTTGGTTCTGGTTGTGGTTGGGGTTTGGGGGGGGAGTTTGGTGATTCGGCCTGTGAGGGTTGTTTGGCGGGTGCGGGGGGTTGAGGGGGTGGTGGCTGCTGCTGCTGCGGGGTTAGTTGTCTGGTCGGAGCGGTGGGGATTGAGGAAGAGCCAGGAGAGGAGAAAAGACTTGCCTTTGGGAAATACCTTTTTCGGTGACTTTGGGGGAGAATCGATAACGATCGGGGCCTTTGAGGTATCAAGGTCGGCCATTTTCACAGGTCGGCCGGTTGAGCGCCGTTGCAACTGGGCGACTGTCTGGATCGTTCGAAATGTTCGACCTTGTGGTGTTGGGGGTGTTTTAGAAAGTGCGATAAGGAACGGTTGGAAAGGAACAGGAAATTGGATAAAAGAGCTTGTTTCTTTTATTTGACGGGACGGGGCTTTCTTGTCCAGGAAGGTGGGAAGGTAATGACCGGCGAGGTTGGTTAGAGGAGGCCAGCCGGGATTCAATCGAACTCGCTAATGAAAAGGTGAGGGGGGGAGGAGAGGGGGGGTGTATTGAGCAGCAGGGTTAAACAGCCACACCGGGGCCTAGTGCCTTTGCGCCTGATGAAACAAACAGAGTTATGATTTGAGCTATTTCTACATTGGTAGTTTGAGGCACGGGAATATATCACAATGTGGAAAGAATTACCAACGGCGGAAATAATTCTGTCAAAATGGTGAGTAGAATAAACCCTCTCATCTCATGCATTCTATCTTCACAATCACTGCCACTGCGGTCTGCATCATTCTGGACCAATGGTGAAATGAACTAGTTAGTCAGGAACAGAGAAGCCATTTGTTCCATATCACAAGCCTGTTAAGTACTCTACATTATGGTGTATATATGCATATACATCAACATCTTGAGCATGTCCTTAGCCTGAAGACTCAACAGAATCATGCCTGGCTGTTAGTATGTAGTATCACCAAACACGTAGGACCTCAATCACACAACATCGAGCTAGCGACAGACCGACCATTTAGAGGAAACTACACACACGCTCATAGTAGTGCTCTATCTACACGCTCAGAAACACAAGATATCCGCCGCATGAACGCAGGTATCACCTCTATCGACATGTAGTCCGCACTCAATCAAGGTAGCAGCCTCTTGGGTGTGCGGGGGTAGTAGGCCGCCAGATGCACACTCGGAAGGTTGAGATACCACGCCACAACGCGGTCCAGGCCAATACCACCGCCACCATGAGCTGGGACTCCCGCCTGCCGGAAGATATCCACATAGTCCTTGATACCAGCACTCGCAGGGTCGACGCCCTTGGTGCGGATCCGGGCCTCCAGCTCAACAGGGTCGTTGATGCGCTGGCCGCCCGAGCAGATCTCCTGTCCCCTCATGAACAGATCATAGGCGTTAGTAACCTTGCGGTTGGTAGGGTCCTCCTTGGCGTAGAAGGGCCGGGCGGTTTCGGGGAACTTGTCGAGCACGTAAAAGTCGGTGCCGTACTTTTTGCGGATGAGGGCGCCGAGTGCCTTCTCCTGGGGCGTGCTCATGTCTTCATCATCGGTGACGTTGCGGAACTCGTCAGGCCCTTCCTCCCGGAGCAACTTCTGGCCCTCGGCAAAGGTCAGGCGGACCTCCCGGCCATCGGCGGGAAGGAGGAACTCTTCACAGGGGTAGATGGAGCGGACCAGGGCGATCTCTTCGGCGCAGCGCTCCTTGATGTTCTTGAAGATGTGGAGAAGCACGCCCTCGAGCATGAACTGGTATTGTCAGCTGCGACCCTATCAATAATGGCTGTGGACGACAGTGGGCTGCATACCAAGACCTCGGTATAGTCCTTCTTGATCTCCATCTCCAAATCGAGACCGGTAAACTCAGTCATGTGTCTCGGTGTGTTGGAGTTCTCGGCTCTGAACACAGGCCCAATGCTGAAGACGCGCTTCCGGCCACCGGCAATCTCGATCTGCTTGTAGAACTGGGGTGATTGGGCTTTTGATGCGTCAGCACGAAGTATCTGAGCGCAGTAGATAGACATGATAACATACCAAGGTATGCCTCCTTCTCGAAGTACGGCAGACGGAACACGTTGGCACCGCCCTCAGATGCCGCAGCGATAAGGCAGGGGGGCTCGAACTCCTTGAAGCCGCGAGACCTCAGGTAGGACCGGAACAGCTCCTTCATCTCGCAGCGGATGTCGGCAATAGCTTGCTGCACGGCAGACCGCTTGTGCATGACAATATTGTTGAGGTGGGTAAGCATATTGGCAGCTGGGATGGCCGAAGGTTCGCCCGCAGAGGCAATGCTGAGCTTTTCAACACCATCCTCAACCGGTGCTTCCTCGTCGCTGAAGTTGGTAATAGGTCTGTTCGCTGCGGCGAGAGTCAAGCCCAGACCGGCAGGGGCAGCGGCGTGGACGAAGCACTTGGTGATGTGCAGCTCGTAGTCGGAGACGCGGCAGCTCGTGACGGGTTCGAGGGGTCTCTCCACCTTGGCCTCGACAACCACAAAGCTTTCGGGGTTGATAGCACCAACCCACTTGACCATCTGCCGGCTGACGGGGGCGCCCTCGGGGTTTGCAGCGATCACGCCCTGGATTGTCCAGTTGCCCTCCTCACGAAGCTCGACGAAAGCCATCTTGGCGCCCTGCATACGGGCGTTTTGGATCCACGCACGGAGCTCGACCGTCTTGCCCACATGCTCATCGCCGAGAGTCCTCAGGTTAATCTCGGTGGCATCGGCCGAGAGTTTAGTCTCGTGCGTCTCTTGTCCGTAGTTTTCCGTCGCAAGGTCCTCTGTCTGGGCTGCGTTGCCCGATGCGCCTGAGGCAGCAGCGCGCTCGGCCGCGCGACGAGCCTTCTCGGCCTCTTTCTTGGCCTTGGCCTCGGCTTTCTTGGCAGCCTTCTTGGAGATGGAGGCGCCATCCTCGCCGTCAATAGCAGGCGCTGCAACACGGGTCTCGGCCGGTGCCTCGGCCGGGGGAGGAACCGCGGAGGTGGATGGCTCGGCCATTTTGGCGATTGTTAAGTGCGAGAAAGGGATTTCTGGTTGAGAAGTCGAATTGGTGGACCTGGGGCCGCGGTGAGTTAGATAGCCAGCAGTACCGGGAGTGGTGTGATTCCTCAAATTTTACGAGTCACTTTGGATAGTGCAGATCTTGGCCTGACACACCTCCACACCAACGAGTTGAGGGGCAATCGCATCTTTTGGCGGGGAATGGAGGGGCAGGCAGGTATCCCTGTCAACCAGCACCCTAACCCGAACCCTGAACGACTGTGCTTTGGTGCATCACTTGTATCTTGCTCTCATCGGATCGCCAGTGTCCTAACGTAATTGTGGTGTGTCTGTTATTGCCAGTCTCCATGTCCATGTCGGCGTGTGTTGGCATTCCTATGTATCTCTATGTTTTACACCAATTTACCATATCTTTCCTCAGCTCCCTTGTCTTTCTCCTCGACTTTCTTCTTTCCCTCCTATGCTGTTCTCCCTTTTTTTTCTCCACTTTTCTTCTAAATTATTATCCATACTTGGCCTGATGTCAATGGCCAGGAGTGAAGTGGTGTTGTTTTGGAGTGATAGGAGTCTAGAAGATCCATAGTTATAGAATCATATAGGCAGGGTACAGATAGGTGGATGGATATCTACAACCATGCTTAGAGCGATATCCGTGATGGATTAAGGTTTGAGCTAGCTTATGTGAATATGTATAAGTATGTAGACTATGTGGGGTAGATAGTGCATGCCAAGGGCGTAATAAACATTTGAAGCCCCAGAACAACATAGGCAAAACCACTAAGGCGACCGACTCAATCCGTACATGCTGAGTTGCAGCATACACTGCATCCGTGGCGATCATGGGGACAAAGCGGCATTATAATGCTCTTGCGGGCGATGAAAATCCCGAGCCCGTACCTTTCCCGTCGAACAAACGGCGACGCGAGCAACAGAACAAGAAAGAAAAAGACAAGCACCTGGAGGGCAAGCCCGATCCCACCTATGGCCAGCGAGCTGCATTCCCAGGCCTCGACGACGACGAACCCGGGCAAATAATAGACGACGACTTGGAATATGAAGAAGATTTCGGCGCACTTGCCTATCTCAAAGCTGTCCGGTAAGCTTCCCTTTCCCCCTGTGCTTCATCACCACCCAATTCGCTAAACACCACTCTCCCCATCCCCCAGCCAGCCGATAAGTGAAAAATGAACAACGGGGTAAGCTAATCGGTAAGTACCTCACAGACAAGAAGCAAGCGGCGTCCCAAACGTCCTTGTGGCGCCCAAGGCCGGCCCGCAGCTGCGGCCCCACCTCGAAGGCCCAGACAATATCGACCGGAGCATCTACGACGACGGGGTGGGCGATTCCCGAGGGTACTACCACGACGGCGCTTACACCGCAGCCCCCTCTCCGTCTCCATCGCCCACCCCAACTCCTCCATCTGAAGAAGGCGAACATCTCACCACCGACCCAGACTCCCGAACTGCCGATCAAATCGCTTCCCACAACGCCGCCCTCCGCAATGCATACTACGCCTCGCTCACCAACCGATTCCTCTCCCTCCGCGCCCTGCTCCACCAGACTCCCCCGGACGAGCTCGTCACGGCCCTCCCGCGCGAGAACGGCACCTTCGTCGGCTCCTTCGGCGCCAAGTCATGGACCTTTGGCATTTGGACCAAGCGCATCCGACACACGGACCCGCTGCCCGTGCAAGTCGCTGCGCTGGACCGGCAAAGCGTGTTGAAGCTGCTGCGCGTCATCCTCGGCGGAAAGTTTGTGCGGCGCGGGTACGAGCTGCGCGAGCGCACGAGCCGCTGGCTGTGGGCGCTGCTTGCGCGGCTGCCCGACCAAGGGGAGATGGACCATACCGAGGTGGGGTGGGTGCGGGAGCTGGGGAAGAGGGCGGTGCTGATGATGGTCAGCATTGCGCAGATGGCGGCGTTGAAGGAAGAGGTGGAGGGGGTGGACAGCGACGAGGAGGAGGAGGACGAGAAGGAACATGTGGGCGAGATGGTGATTGATGATGGTGATGAGCATGGTGGTGCTGCGCCAGCTGCCACTGCGACTGATGTCGAGATCAAACCCGCAAGCACGGGTGCTGCTAGTGCTGCTGTCGAACCCGAGCCCGAGAAGTCCACGTCTGCACCCGCCGCCAGCAACAACAACGAACGCGAGGACGGAGAAATGGACATGGACATTGAAGACGGGGAAACCTCGGACCATGAACCCATTGAGAGCGCTGGGAACAAGGACATTGAGGCTGACATTGCCGCTGCCAAAGCGCGGCTCCTCGCGCAACTTGGAGAAGCCCCCAATGCGCACCAGGATGAACAGCAGGAGGAGCCGATGACTGCAGCTAATTCTGGTGTTGACGAGCAGGAGGGCGAGGAGCCCGCCGTGTTTGACGAGGCTGAAGCGTGGGTCAACATGCGAGCCACCTTGAACATGATCCTGACCGTCGCCGGTGAGTTTTATGGTCAGAGGGATCTGCTGGAGTTTAGGGACCCTTTCCCTGCGCTGTAAGTTGATGGTGGTAATTTTCTCCTGGGGCCGATGGCGTCTGTTCGTCTTACAACTGGGGTTTGTTCACACAAGGCCTCGCCCAAAGTAATTTTCTACTAGTTCCATTTCATTTGCTCGCGTTATAGATGAATATAATTCAATAAAGATTCTAACATACATGATATGTGTCTTCCTCTCCAGCAACCAGCCCCCGCCACCTTCCCATGGTAAACGGCGGCCCTTCCAGATCACATGTAAGCCAAGCAGCTGACCCCTTATCCATGGTATAATGCAAACCCCCCGTTAGGCCATAGTCGATCAAACCACAACCGGCCATTCCAGACCATAAACGCCTTGTCAAATCCCGCAATACAATAAAGTCAACCACACCTCCCTATGCCCCTCTGCCGAAGAAACCCCTCACTCAACCTCCATCGGCCCTCCCAACCCATAGTCCAAGAAACTCGCCTCTTCAAAATCTTTTCCATCCTCATCACCACGCACAACAACCATGACATTCTCCTGCTCCCCGTCCACTTCGGCGCCCACGCCCACAACGGCGCCTTTCCTTCCCACCCTACCTCCATGGCTCTGTTGCCGCGGACTCCGCCGCGGCACCGCCAACACCCGCGCATTCTCCCACAGCCCCGGCGGCGGCGCCATGCTCAGCGGCGAGATCTCGTCGTCCAGCCACGTCTCGTCGCGGCTGCCGAGCCGGAACGGCCCCGCGTGCGGGAGTGGCGCGCTGAGGTGTGTGGACGACTCGTCTTCGTCGTCGGGGAGGAAGATGCGTTTGCGGGTGCGCGGCCGGGTGGGTAATGTTACTGGGGAGGTGAGGCTCAGGCGGGGGAGCGCACGGGCCGGCGGGGTGGGAGTGAGGGTGCTGGTGGCGGAGTCTTGGCTGCCCGTGAGGCCTGGCATGGTGTCGTAGTCGTAGTCGGGAGCGGTGGAGACGTGGTGGGACGGTTGGAAGGCGAGACCGCCGACTTTGTTGAGACCGCAGAAAGGCTCGAGTTCCCGGAGGCAGGTGGATGCTGTGTTGGAGGTTGTCGGGGTGGTATGGGAGCTGCTGTCGTCGGCCCAGAGCTGGAATGGGGTGTTGTGTGTTTTGTAGCCTTCGGGGATGGCCTTGCGGACTCGCATCCCGACGGTCAGAAGGTCGGTTTGGACTTGTGCAGGCAGATGGGGGCCATTGAGGGCAGCCGATTTTGATGATGTCGCGGCGGAATCGACTGACGAGGAGGATTTGCCGAAGAATGACGTTATTTGGCGCTGCGAGGGATCGCTAGCAGCGCCGGCAAATTGCCGCTTGGTGCGAGGGCCGGACATTTGGGGACTGCCAAAGTCAAGTTCTGGTTTTGGGTTGGCTTAGGTGATTTTTTAATGGAATTGGTTGAAGTATTCGTGGTTTGGCGAGTGTAATGCGAAGCTGTTTGGCATGGGAATTGGGGTTGAGGAGGCTGACTGCAGGACTCGGCGAACAAAGGGAAGAAGGTTGGGGCCCTCAGGGGGCTAAAGCGTAGGTGCAACCGGAATGTGGGGACATTCGGGGAAGTCGCGACCGTGTTTTGACGCGTTAAGTGGAATTTTGTCGCGGGTGAGTGGTTGGGACTGGGGTCTTGGCAGTGTGGGGGGGTAATTGTGCAGGAGAACTGAGGTCATTGTCGCGGATGGCTGGGGAATCCAGCTACATTCAATCCTTTTTAGGAATACAGACTACCGCTAACTCCAACAGCCAAGCCCTCCAGCCCTGTTTCTAGTATGTATGGTGAGCCGGACTGTTGCTCAATCGACTGTTGCTTAATTCCCGACCCCGACCAGGGCAATGTCTTGGTGAAACAATTCCCTGTTGATCTAGGTGCTTCTCCTTAGGAGTGGAGCGCTCTTACGGTATATCAACCTCGGGTCAGGCATGTTCGTGCAGGATAAACCGCAGCTAAGACCCCGCGCATGGTATATGAAACATTTCGTCTCTTAATTCTGGCACTTTCGTCTCTTGATTGTGGCACAGAAAGCTCCGAATTGGCTAGCGAACGTCGGTAAGTGTCATCCTTCCATAGTGCGGCCAGGAGTTGGCCTGGGTGTTACATATGAAACAGATCCAAAAATACACAATTCCCATTTCCAACTTCAAGGCTCGGTAAATGGTGCGATATCAAGGTGGCTAACACAGGCGACACTTCATCTGGCCGATCGAATATGATAGACGGGCCATGTCTTACAGGATAAACCTTGAATTGGGAGTTCATGGGGTACTTCTATGGGCGATTTGGCCGAGTTATTGGCTACACACAGTCCGTGGATGGAGGGGGGAGATCGGCGGTTTGAATCGAGTCTCCGGGACAGGAACAAAATCACCGATATCAACAGAGACTCAAGGCTTGTCATGGAATGTCGTCAATTTCGTCGCAAAGCAAAGTTGACCCCCTTTTTCCTGCCCACTGCACCGAGATCCTTGGCGATCCTCAGCGATCCACGTCCTCGCATTCAGCGGCTGCCGCAGCACGTGGCAGATCGACCCAAACGCTCGTGCAAATGCCCATGCCAGTGATCCTCCCACGTAAAAGACGAGATGACGCGCGAAAATGTAGATCCAGAGAGTCGGAGAAGTCGATGCTAGATATCCGGACACCCAAACGCCTCCCAAATTGTTGTGCGAGGTGAACTTTGGCGAATCCATCTTCTATCCGCAAATTGAGATTGATTGACGATCGAGAGTAATGTGTCTAGACGCCCAACTCGAAACAGCCTTGCAGATCCCGAGATGATCCCATTACCATGCCATTGTGCCCAAGGAAAGAAAACAGCCGCTAGCGAACCGTCTACTTCCTCCGGAAAGAGCAGCCCTCAGTGAGCCTGGCCTTGCCACCGGTGGGCTGGCAGAGGACAGTCGTGCAGCCCTGGCAGATAACGACGGTCTGGGCGTGGGAGAAGACGGTGGTGATGGTGAAGCAGCCGGGGCACTTGACGTCCATGAAGAACGAGCGAGGAGCAGGCACAAGCATCTGCGCCCTGTCAGCATTATCGAAGGATGATGATTCCATTCATCCTCTGCGTACCTTGAGCTTGTGCTTGCGGGCCTCAGCAGCCGGGCTGGGGTTGAGGAGATCAACGGCGAGAACCTGGAGCATGAAACCGTCAGCATCACATTAGACCATATCACTCTTTGTCCTGCCCGTCGATGTCCGGTTTCTGTCGCAGCTTTTCCCGTCTCTTGACGCAGTTTGGCCAGCTGCCTCTGCCCCGATGCCGCCCCCCAAATCCGTCGTTTCCCCAGCACCTGTCCTCGTGACTTCGACGTGGCCCATCGAGCGGGCAGGATCGCGAATAATCGAGGGAATTTCGGTTTCTTACCATCTTGACTGATTTTTTTGAATGCCGGAGGGACGAGCAATTCCTTGATTAATGAAATCTGGATGGAGTTGGCGGCAGACTCTTGCTCGTCGATGGTTACGGATGGCCCAGCGGAACGAAACTTCGAGAGGCAAAATTTTGGTCTGTGAGGAGCAAATGGCAAAATTGGCTAGCCGCAGACGCGGTCTGTTAGGGCTTGGGCGTTTGACCAATCAGCGACTGACAGACCCCTGTCAAAATGAGGCGAAGCGGGGCAAGGTCTCCAAGCTCCGAGCAAAGAGATCCATGGTGGGGTTGAACATGGAAGGCGGGGCTTGGGTACCGTATTGACTCCATCCGGGTGCCAAATGCTTCAACGACAATCATCAGGCAACAATATAAGACAAGTACTACCTCGAGCGTGAGAAGGCCATTCCTGTCGTCACTGTATATCTGGGATCACAGAGCTGCGCATCGCGAATCGCATTGTCACTCCGCCGAGATCAACACGAACGATTCGGAAGCGCTTAGAACCTCGAAATGGCGGCACCAGTTGAACAACGGATCGCGGTCCCCATCGATGATCCAAACGCCGACACAGAATGGTCAGACGGGCTCTGATGCAATTTGCCAACCCCCGAACGCACAATTGACAAATAACTCAGGAATGAAATCCTCCGCAAACATGGCGTCATTCCCGAAAAGCCGCCCTCCCCCACCCCCATGATCGAAGAAGCCATCGCGGAAGCCCACCGCCTCGCTTACGAGAATCGCCTCGAAGGCAAAGACCTATCCGACCTCGACGACCTCGAAGACCTCGAAGACGAAGCCTTTCTCGAGCAATACCGCCAAAAGCGCCTGCAGGAACTCTCCGCCCTCCAAAAGAAATCCACCCACGGCGCCGTCTACCCCATCTCCAAGCCCGAGTACTCGCGCGAAGTCACCGACGCCTCCCAGACCAGCCCTGTCCTCGTCAACCTCACGTCGTCCCAGGGCAACACCAATGTCGAGTCGCGCGTGCTGTCGGACCTCTGGCGCCAGGCCGCGCGCGAGTACGGCGAGGTCAAGTTCTGCGAGATGCGCGCCGACAAGGCCATCGAGAACTACCCGGAGCGCAACACGCCGACGATCCTGGTGTACTCCAAGGGGGATATCGCCAAGCAGGTGGTCACGCTGGCCACGGTGGGCGGGGTCAGGATGAACATGCTGGATCTGGACAAGCTGCTGGTCGAGGTGGGCGCGGTGAAGGACAATGATATGCGCGTGGCCAAGCGGCGGCGCGCGGCCGAGGATGCGGCCGAGGAGAAGGCGGCGAGTGCGAACAAGGGAATCAAGAGCAGTTCTGATCGGGTGACCGGGGGGGATGACGGTGATGACTGGGACTGATTTGCCGGGAGAAGGGTGGCGAGTGACTCGTTCGGTGCGGTCAAGCCGTGTGATGTCACGGGCTGCCTGACGGGAAAGGTGCCGGACGCATGGGCTGCGGCGACGGGGACGGTGATCGTCCCGTTCGCACCGTGAGGCTCAGTGGCCTCCTGCCGGGATTGGTAGGCGGGTGGCTCCGAATCGAGTGAGCGGCGTGAAGGGGATAACTACGCCGGGATGGTCTCCCGTGCTCGAGGCACGGTATTCAGACCGTTCCCTGTTGGAGGAGAGCAGCTCCGGCCAGTGTGTCATGACCAGAGACATGCTCCAGTTGATGTTGCCACTGCATTCTGCGCAAATGATGGCTCCAGCTGTTGGGAAGTTTGACTGACTTGGTGATCAACTCGTGCCAAACAATGGGAAACCCAAGAGCATTAGAATTGTAGCCGACTGTGTAAGACCCCATTGTGGTCAATTCACATGGTTGGATGTTATTCCAGGACAGATTATGACCGTATCTTTGCGGACCAACCGACATAGGCACCAAAACCGTGACTGCCACCAGGGGTAGTTGAACCCCTCCCCCTTTCTGCCATGGTATGCCTGAAATAGGTTGCCGACCGAATGAACCCGACTCTCTGCCTACATTTACCTCAACTCTGGCAAGCATGGCCACGGCAAATATTATATTATGTAGAAAAGCATGCAGACAAAGCATGTTCACAAACCATGACATCGCTGACAACCCCAACCAACCCAACTAAAAATGCCTCCCTTTACGCTGATGCCTGTCTCCAGGCAAGCAAAAGCAAGCCGAGATGGCTCTGGTGGATAGAAAACGCCGCAGGTATCCCCAACCCACCACCCACCCAGCCCAGTCCCAACCAATGCCACGGAAGACGCCAGGAAGTCACACAATGAATTAACGGCCCGCCAGATGGGTCACCCAGAAAGAAGAGAAAGCAGCGACCGTAGCCAGAAAGACAGGCATGCGGCGTTAGAACGAGACCCGTTCGTCGCCGCACGCGTAGATGCTGACATAATTGTCGCCGCGGGCCGCACAGCCTAGGACCATGCGGTGGGGATGGAACGCGGTGGTGGCGATCGGGGTGCCCTTCTTGTGGCCCTGCAGGAAGCTGGAGTAGGGGTCGAGGCGGGTGATTTCGTGTCCGTCTAGGTCAAAGACTTTGACAAGGTGCGCAGATGTTCCGCTGAGGAGTCACAGGGTTAGTGGTCATGCGAACAAGGGGAAGTGTTGGAGCGGGGCCCACTTACACAGCAAACACGGGCAGATGCTCGTGGGTGCTTGCCGTCCGCAGCACATCCTTGGTCGTCTGGAGCGTCTTCAGCGGCTGCTCCATGCGGATGTCCCACAGGTGGACTTTGCCGTTTCGACTGGCCGACAAGAGCTCGCGCTGCCCACCGCGCTGCATGTGAACCGAGCGCACCCACTGCCTGCTATCGTCCTTCCACTTGCGCACCATGGACTCCTGCGGCTTCACCCGCGTGTCAAAGACGCGGATCGCGCCGTCTCCAAACCCAGCGACAAAGATGCTGCCCGTCATTTGGTCGGATGCCAGCGACGTCACGCACGAGCCCGACCGGGCGGGAATCTCGTGGGTGCACATCTCTTGGCCGGCATTCCAAACGCGGATGACGCGCTCGTCGCCGGCCACCAGGACTTGGCCGTTGACCTGCTGCCAGTCAAAGACCATGCCCGAGTTGACATTGGAGGGGACCATGTGGGTCAAGGCGCGCCAGGACGAGGCGAGTTCCACGCCCTGGTCGCTGTCGTAGTTGTGGTAGATGCGGATAACCCCGTCCGACGAGCCGGTCATCAGCAGAGCCTTGTCGTCCTCGTTGATGAACCGCATGTCGGAGATTTTGGACCCCTCTGGGTTGCCATTCGAGAAGCGGCTCTGGCGCGTGTTGGTCTTCCAGTCCCAGATGGTGACGGTGTTCCCGTCGTCGGCAACGGCGACATGGTCCTCGAACTGATGGAAAGTCATCTTGGTTGGCTGGGAGCCGTTGCTGACCACGGATACCTGAGTATTCCACTTGTGGCTCCGGGCATGAGACTTCTGGGGCTGTGTTTCTCTCAGGACAGTCTCGTTACGAGCCCGCCGCCAGAGCCGCCGATTGTACTCTTCGCTCCCTGGCTCTTCCGCCTCGGGTGCTTTCATCTGGGGTTCCCGGAAATACTCGGTCGACCAGTCCAAGAAGGTGCTGGCTAGGGGGAGAGCGGGCACTTCCTGGAGCTTGCGCGCCGCATAGTCAGCACATAGCGGCTCGTTGGCAACGTGATAGTTGGCTGGAGAAGTAACATGGTCGTTCTGTTCAGGGGGGGCGTTCTCGAGGCTCGGCCCTTTACGACTCCGTTGGGACGCTGCCCTGTGCGAACCAGGTCTTGCCGGGGGGATTGATGTGTTTGCATACCCCTCTGTCGGTACCGGACCCATGAGCGGTCCAAAAAGGTAGCTGGCGGTCCGTTTGAGGAGGCCTGGAGATGGCATCGGCTGCGCAATTGCGGTCCGGGCGCCCATCACGCTGCTCCTCTGGCTCATGTCGCCTCGAGACACCTTTCTAGCGCGCCTGAGGATGTCGTCCATGAGAATTTGCGCCTGCGGGCCGACAGGTGAGTGCAACAGCGCATGGTGGACATAGTCCAAGACGATCGTGGCGTCTCTCTGAATCTCGGGGTGCGGATCGACGCTCAGGATGTTGATGTGCTTCCAGCACGCTGCAAACACGGAATCATGCGCTACTCCAAACGCAGTCGGCTTGATGGAACCGTCCCTCTCGCGATTCTCGCGACGCGCATAATGCAATCCCATCTTGTGGTCGAGGCCGTCTTCTGGAGATGGAAAAGACAGGTACTCTTTCTCTTCCAACAGCTGCTCGAAGGCCGCAACCAGGAACTTGGCCTCATAACGGAGCACAAAATGCGAGAAGAACACGAGAAGCTCTTTCCGGACGATGGGGCTACCGTCTGTGGCTAGCTCCAGCATGGCCCAGGCTATTCCCTCCTCGATTCTCGCCACCTCGTCCGTCAGATCAGGGATGCCAAGGAAGGTGGTCATGGCATGGGCCATGGCGGTGCGAACCTCAGGGCAAGAATCCCTGATCAAGAAAGAAAGCTTGTGGTGGGCGTTCTCTCGGATACCTCGCCATTTGGCTTCCGGGAGATCCCTCCACAGCTGGCTGATGCAGAGACACGACCACTGTCGGAGGAGAGGGTTCTCACGGTGGTCGATGTGGTACAGGCAATATGTCATGATGTCTGTGGAATTGCAGACGATTTGACCAGGCTTGAAACCCTTGCAGAGCATGGCGAGAATGAAGGCGCACATTGCCTTGTGCTCATCGACGACGCCCACGCCAACCACGGGAAGAACCTCTTGCGGCTTCATGATGGCAGCAAAATAGGTGTAGCCGTTATCCTTAATGAGGTCCTGCTGGCACGAAATATCGACGGCGAGTACCCGGGTCCAGATAAAGACCATGACCGGCTTCAGCTCTGGAGCGGCTGATTGCAGCAGCTTTAGGACGTATGGGAAGATGCCGATGCTCAAGGCCAGCTGTACCGCCCATGGGCCCAGATCCAGGAATCGGCCCAGAAGAATGAGGGCTCGGAGTCGGTGTTGTTGGCTGAGAAGCACCTGAAGGACCACGGGGAGTTGCTCAGGGGGTTTCTGCGAGAGCGCATCTCCCCTCATAAGATAGATTTCGAACGCCGTGAGCTGCTCGGTGAAAAAGGTCGAGTTGACGTATTCGTACGGGATGCCTTCTTCTTCTTTTCGCACCAGCATTGGCAGCTGTGCTAGGGCCATGTCTACAGCAAGGTCCCAGCTGTCCCAAAGAGGATGCAGGCGGGTATCAGGCAGCTCCGGGTACGACTGCGGCTGGCACCCGTAAACGGGCATGATGCGCTGGGCGAGCAGGAAGTTCCTGAAAAGTGCGGCCACTGGGAGCGTCAGGATTAGCAAACAGGCACACAAGACAGATCGAACAAGACTCAAAAAAAGATGTCCCTACCCATTAGATCTTGTCTAAAGAACTTGCGGAACAACGGCCGGGGGAGGGTTGTCCACGCGATAGTATCGGTGATGGCAGTGAAGATCCAGTTCAGCTCGCCTAGCGGTGTGCGTCGTTCTTGAAGTCTCCCGCCTAGCTTCTTTGCTCCCTCCGGGGAGAGGTTAGTCTTGAGAGGGTTCTGCAGGACGAAGAACCAGAGAGCCATCTCAATCGGGGTGGTCAAGCAGCAGGTGAAAAGGTCGGCTGGAAGGAGGGGGTTTGTTGGCAGGTTCTCCTTGGAGGAGCACGCTGCCAGGTGGATGTAGGGGCGGAAGCTCATCTTCTCGTAGGTGGGCTCCTTCAGGGCGGCCTCATCCTCCTCCTGCTCGTGTTTCTCAACAAATTTGTGGTAGTTCTTGAGGATATTGCCTGCTTCGGAGCAGTCCCATACGAAGATGGTCGGGGCCTGGAGCCAGTGCTGGAGATCATACAACGAAACGGGGATATACTGAGTGTAATTCTTGTTGAAGACCCAGATCTCGCCGGAAGCGGTTGGTTTCGGGACTCCGTGGCCGTTGTAGTGGAACAGAACTCGCTCATCTTTGGCGTTCCGGCGGAGTGAAATACTGAATTTCTTAGTCTCCTCGATAGATGGGTCCAGGTACTGTTTACACCGGGTCCGGAGCGCGAGGGTCTCATATTGGGCCTGGAGCGACTTGCCAATATTCTCGAGAGCTTTGCCCACTGGAGGGATGGTTGGGTCCTGCCAGGCCTCGAGTTTGGCGCCGGGGTTTGTTCTCAGCTGGTCGGGGGGCTCGACACCGATATTCAAGCATACTGCGATGGCCGCAGATACCGTCTTGAGACGATCGCGCATCCGCCAATCTTGTATCTCAAAGGCGGAGGTCTTGGGTTTGCCAGTTGTTTCGTGCCGCTTGTCGGCGAAGTACATGTACCAACTCTGGTTGATAGAGTCAGTCATCATCCGTCTCAAACATCATTCGCGGCATTTTGCGGCCGCTTTCTTCTTTCTATAGTGCCCTACACGCAGCGCGAAAACAACGAGAGGGAGATCCGCACTGACCCCCCGTGGGGAGACCATGACTTACATTCGCAAGCTGAGCAATGATGTCCTCGGACTGGTAATGAAACTCGAAGCCATGTCTGGCACCCAACTGCAGGGTCCCTTCGTCGACGCTGTTCGATTCGCCGTGGCGTAGACCGTGCTCGCTCTTCGATCGGAGCAGCGGTGGTTTGGGCGGTCTCGGGACAACAGCGGCGTCATCCCCACGGTCGGACTGTCGGCTGCCGGCGCGGGGTGCTGCTGAAGGGCCGCCATTGTTATCGCCGGGAGCGCTGGACGGCCGTTGCGCGATGGGGCTTGGCGACGTGACTGTCCGGCGTCCACTAACAGTCGGTCGCTGGGGCCTCGGTGCAGCGGGGACAGCGGCGGGCCCAGGCGATGCTGCCGGAACGCCGTTGTTCGGTTGTTGTGAAGCCGACACCTCGGCATACTGGGCTTGCAGATGCGACATGGCGCGTGTCGTTTGGCGTAAGAAGGACCCGGGATTGCGGGCAGGGGATGAAGCAGCCGGGCCGGCCATCGTGGAGGCTCTGGAGAATTGGGCGGCGTTCTGCCCACGACCGAACTGGGCAGGCTGCGGCGGCGGCGCTTGGAGGGCCGTCATGGTGGACTAAGATTGGCAGGCAACCATGATCTAGTGGATCTCCACCCTCGCTCTTTCTGCGATGCAAGACCAGGCCGAGCGACAAGAGGGCAGGGAGGCGGTGGTCGCTTGAAGTTGGCTGGAGTCGGGAATCGAGGCGGCCGATGCGCACTCAAGGCCGCGGGAACGACGTCAAGTCAACGCGGATCTGAGACATGCACGGGTCGCTGGCGCACACACGGGCATCAGCAGGAAAAATGGAGCCTGCAGCCGTGTAGTTGTTGGCCTTGAAAGCGCAATGTCCTCCCTTGTCTGTGCAGGCGATGAGGCGAGGCAGCTTAGCGATTGAGCGATTCAACTCAACTGCGAGTCCTTGACGTCGGCGCGTGGTGGAGTCTCCAGGTCCCTCCCGTGAGTCCCGTCAGCGCACGCACAGGTCCCTTTCTTGGCTGCGACCGCCGGAAGTGGGGTTGGCTCTGGTCGGACGCTGGCACGTGACATTTGGTGGGGAACGCCTCCGATTGCTGTTGAATGGAAAAGGGGGAAACATTGGAAGAGCCTACGAGACAGTCACTATCACCTGATACTACCATGCCAGCCGAGTCAATTTAACATTTCGCTAAGAAACTTGAAACAACCAGGTTGGGACCCAAAGCCGCGGATGTGATGCTCCACGACCATGCATCAGCATCACTGCGGCTACTTTCCGTGCTGTGCGCACCAGGAAAACTTCTTGGTCAAGGGAGACGTGCAACAGTGTCCGTCCCATGCCGGGCTCTACAGAGACCTCATCCTTCCAAGGTGTGAAAACGAGGTACTCGTCCCAGAATAGGCGTCTGCCTTTATTATCCTTTCGCAAGAGAAAACCAAAGCCTGTCGGACCAGACTCCTTTGTTTCTTTCATTAATTGCTTCCATGTGGTTAGTTCCCTCGTGCGAAGTGGTTTGCTGCCACAGAAAGATGTGCACTTCGCCCAGGCGCCGTGTCCCTTCAGACCGAACATGATTTCTTGGCAAACCGTTGGGAGGGCTTCTTGACAAGCTGCCATCAGCAAAATGTTGGAGTATGCTGATTTGTTCCATGAATAGACCAGCATCGGTGTGCACTGAGAGCTGACAGCGCCTCTCTTCCTCTGCGCCGTTGCAGCTGAGTGCGCTGACCCGGGCAACCCCTGAACGCTGCTGTGGCCCCCTTTGTCGCTAACCCGGACAGGATTGGCTTTGCAGAACCCTGAACTGGAAGTCGGCACCAAATCTGCCGCTCTGATTGGCTGGCCCCTTCAAGACTTCAGGCCCAGGGCGGCTGGGCGGCCATGGGCCCTCTTTTGTGCCGTCGCTGCTGATGGGTGATTCCACCTGTTCTTCGCCAACAACCTGGGAGGCTCACTGGGGATCTCCAGGCCATCTTCTCGCCCCGTTGCCCATTGAAGCTTTGCTCCCTCCACAGTCCACACACCTGCTGACCGTGGACCGTCCACTCAACTGCCACAGCTACAGGGACAGCTGTGCATATGCGGCGGCGATAGCATCTTCCATCATTCCAGCGTAATATTTGCTTGCTTTTTTTTTTGCTGTTTCCGCTGTGGCCTTCCTTTTCCAGCCGCTATCCGTTTTGGGGGATGCAGCGGCGCTGACAGGGAACCCCCCTCATTAAAAAAAAGACAGGAGGTTGACCACCACCAAAATTGAACGTTCACTGCTGCGCCGACTCCACCACGAGCCCGATGCTCTGCCAGCCATCTCTGCTCTCGAGCATTGACTCCATCGCCGGCATCCGCACACTTCGCCCGTCCTCGCAGTTGTCTCGGCACCCGCCCGCCAACACCGCTCGTCCACTGGTTGCTGCACGATCCCGCCCGGGCCCCGACGCCTGTTCGGTCAATTGAAAGACGTGCTGCTGTCCGAGAGCCCGCCGTCCGCGAAACCATTCGCCATCGCAGCGCGCTGCCAGCATCCCGCGACATACTAGCTTGCCGGGCGACCCCAACAATCCGTCATGGCCTTCCTCTTCAAGTCGAAAAAGCATCAGGACCGGTCGCTTGGAAGTCGAGATGGATCACAGGGCTCGGGATCCGCGACGGGGAGCGCGACGGCGCGCGTAAGAGACGACAAAGCCTCGCGATCAACCCCCACCGGCAGCCTTCATTCTATTGAGAACGACGGCAGCATAGGTAGTCCAGACCACGCTTTCTCCCGCCAACGAGGTCAGAGCCTGGAGCAGCCGCAACCAAGCCCGCCTCGTTTGAGGCAGCAGCAACAACAGCATCAACAGCAACAGCAGCTCGGCGAACCACCAGTATGGCCCCCTCTTACCACCTCCCTTCCTGCCGAACGCGATCTAACATGTCGTGGTCGCAGTTACGCAATGGCTCTGCCGCGCAACTGGCCGCAAACCCGAACGCGTCGCTCTACCCCTGGTCGCAGCGGAGGTTGACCAACACCTCAACACACGCAAGCCCATTCCCCAGATATGGCGCCGCAGTCAATTCGGTATCGTCCAAGGAGGGTGATATCTACGTCATGGGCGGCCTGATAAACAGCTCTACCGTCAAGGGCGACTTGTGGCTAATCGAGGCCGGTGCGAATATGGCTTGTTACCCACTCGCGACTACCGCCGAGGGACCTGGGCCGAGAGTTGGCCATTCAAGCCTGCTAGTAGGAAATGCCTTCATTGTATTTGGCGGCGACACCAAGATCGACGAAACAGATGTTCTCGACGAGACCCTCTATCTGCTGAACACCTGTGAGTCGAGAGCGCGGTTCTCCTGGTGGAGAGGCTTGCTGACACCCCCTAGCAACGAGGCAGTGGTCCAGGGCGCTTCCTGATGGGACGCGACCTACCGGCCGATACGGTCACTCGCTTAACATCTTGGGCTCGAAGATCTTTATATTTGGGGGTCAAGTCGAAGGATACTTTATGAATGATCTGGCGGCCTTTGACCTGAACCAGCTACAGATGCCCAACAATCGCTGGGAGATGCTCATCCCCACCAGCGACAGCGCCGGACAGCCCGTGGGAAAGGTACCGCCAGCTAGAACGAACCACTCCGTCATAACATATAACGACAAGCTATACCTGTGAGTACCTCTCCTCTCCTGCCGACGGCGGCGGCACCTACTGAGACTGTCCAGGTTTGGCGGCACAAACGGATTCCAGTGGTTCAATGACGTGTGGTGCTATGATCCCACCACAAATCTTTGGTCGCAACTCGATTGTATCGGGTACATCCCCTCCCCGCGAGAAGGCCATGCCGCAGCGCTTGTCGACGATGTCATGTACATCTTTGGAGGCCGAACAGAGGAAGGGGCAGATCTCGGTGACTTGGCCGCCTTCAAAATCGGTTCCCGTCGCTGGTACACGTTCCAGAACATGGGGCCGTCGCCCTCCCCACGGTCTGGCCACAGCATGACCGCGGTTGGGAAGACAATCGTGGTTGTGGGAGGAGAGCCAAGCTCAGCCGCTACGGCTGTTAATGATTTGGAGCTTGTTTACTGCTTGGATACCACCAAGATCCGATATCCGAACGACTCGGCCGTCAATCCCAACGCGGCGAAGAGCCAGCCCCGGCGCCCCAGCGATGTCACGACTCAAAATGTCGTCCGTCGCACACCTTCACGGGAAGGCTCAAACGGCCCGCCGGAAGCTAGGAGACAACCCGGAGTCGCTGGCGCCATCCCCCTCAGATCCCCTACCGGCGAACCCAGTCCGCCAAATGGCAGCCTCAATGGCCCTTCCAGACCCAACAAGTCGCCGGTCTCAATGGCACCCGCTGGGCCACCGCCACAAGGGCAGCCACCAAAACCGGGGTCCATTTCGGCCCCTTCCCGTCCAAGAACCACCTCGTCGGAGAGGCAGGATCAGCCTGCCATCTCGCCCGTAGCCTCACCCATACCGCCGCAGGTTGCAGCTCTTAGAGAGGGCGAAGCCCTTGCCACGAACGGCAGGCGCACGCCGCCCCAAAACCCACAGAATCCCCCGCGGTCTTCGTCTAGGCAAGCAGAGTTTCTAGCTGCCGCTGATGCTTCGAGACCAAAGCCATCCAGGCCACCCCGGAGCCAGGGCGGGTCTGTCGACAGTTCAATGGAGCCCACCCTCCGACAGGTAGTATCCCGACCTTCATCCCCCCCGCCGCCCATGAGACATAACAGCAACCCTCTCAATCGGAGATCGTCAAACAGGAATTCCCAGACCGTTGCCCTGCTAAAGGAGCTCGATTCGTCGCGGAACCGCAACGCGTGGTACGCGTCCGAGCTAGAGCTGGCACGGAAGGCTGGGTATGTGCCCAATGCGTCTCTCACCCCGGTTCTCGACAGCCGCGGTATAGATACCTTTGATGACGACGACAAGCCGCTCATCGAAGCGCTACTCGCTATGCGCACCGAACTCGCCAACGTGCAGGCATCCATCGACAAGCAGGCAGTTCTGGCAGCCAGACAGATTGCCGAGGCCGAGAAGCAACGAGACGCCGCGATCCAGGAAGCGGTCTACGCCAAGGCCAGGCTGGCTGCCCGGGTAGGGAGCGCAAACAGCACCCCACAACCTGACAACGACAAGGACACCGAGGACCGTGTCGGCGAAATCAGGAGGAAGCTCGCCCATGCGCTCAACGCCCAGAGGGAGCTCCAGGACACGCTGGATCGCATCAGCGGCGAATACGAGGCGGAGAGAAAGGCGCGGAAGCTAGCCGACGACACTGCCAGCGCGGCGCAGAAGAGGATGACGGACCTCGAGAATTACAAGCAGCAAAACGCATCTGAACTTGAGCGGTTAAAGGCCGAGCTCCATATGGCCCAACGCGAGGCGCGGGAACAGTCGGTTGTCGCAGCAGAGGCTGTTGCCACGGCGCAGATGCTCCGTGTTGAAAAGGACGAGTTCGAGCACAGATACACCGAGGCGGCCGGAAATGCCAAAGACCACGCTGAGACTTTTGACTCGCTGCGGGGGGCAGTGAGTGCTTCGGCGGAAACCAAGGCCCTGCTGGAACGGAAACTGGATGAGGAACGGGCGCTCAGGGAGACAGTAGAGACGAAGCTGAACAAGCTCAAAGCTGAGCACGAGGCGCGGACAGCGGAATTGGTCGCTGTCACGCAACGGCTCAGAGATGTGGAGGAGCTGGCAGAACAGCATGCCAACGAGGCGCGGGTGCATCACCAAGCCGTCCTGGCTGGTCTGGATAAGATCTCGACAAGGGATGTCGCCAAGTCGAGCCATGGTGATTCCCAACGGGTCCTCGCTTTGCAGAGTCAAGTGGCCGCTGCCAATGCCTTGGTCAAGAAGTATCAACAAGAGGCCGACACGGCAGCAGACAGGTTGCGGGGGGCAGAAGAGCGAATCGCTGGCCTCGAGGCTTACCAGGAGCAAGCCAGCCGCGAGGGCGTCTCGATCCGCCGGCAGCTCCAGGGCACACTAAGGGACACCCAGTCGCTACAGGCCGCCAACTCGGACCTAAGGCAGCAGCTTGCCAAACAGCAACTGGAGACCAACGCGATGCTTGTCCAGCACAACGCTCTAAAAGACATTCTCGGCGAGCGCGGCATATCGCCCACGTCGGCAGTACGGTCACGCAACAGCTTCCGTGGCAGTCCTCGTGAAGGCTCGCCTGAACAGATGCGCCTCCGTGAGCTGGAACTGCAGCTCATAGCTTCCCAGAACGCGCTCGAAGAAAGCAGGGCACAGGCCGCAGTCCAGGCGCAGGAATCGGAGACAATGTACCGGGACAAGCTCGCCCAGCTCGACAACGACTATCAATCGGCAGTGCACTACGTCAAGGGTACGGAGAAGATGCTAAAGCAGCTTAAGGACCAACTCTCTCGCTACAAGACTGAGAACAGCCGGTTGAAAGAGCAGCTGGTAGAGCTCGAACACAGACTTGACGGGGAACGCTCCGCCTCTAGGAGCCCGCGGCCGCCAGCAGATTGGGAGACCCACCAAAAGAATCTCGAATTCGAGATCCACAGGCTACAGGCAGACCTCAAAGACAAAACCGCCAATCTCGAACACCACCTCCAGTCCGTCCAGGACGAGCTGGCTGACGCCGAAAGGGAGCGCGACGCCGCTGTGAGCAACACCGAGGAGGCCATCCGGCGCCTCGAGAGCTCCCGGCGCGACCTCGAGCAGCTGCAGAATGAGAACGCCCTGCTCGAGCGCCGCGCCCTCGACGCCGAGCACAAGGTCGGCACCCTCCTCGACCAGGTCGAGCTCAGCGTCGACAACTACCGCCGTCGCAGCCGCCAGGCCGATCTCCCGGCCGATGGTGCAACCAGCACCACCCCAACTCCCATGGCCAGCACCACCAACGGCGGCGGCCATTCCGTCCACCCCGGCACGGCCATCGGCAGCCACCCGGGCCACTTCCGGCAAGAGTCCATCATCAGCGACATCGACAGCCTGTACGACTCACACCCGTCCGCCCGCTCCGCCGACATCACCACCCCGCCGCCTGGAACCAGCGGAGGAGGGGGCGGGGGCGGGGGTGGCGGAGGCGGAGGCGGAGAGCGCAACAGCGCGGCGCTGGACAGCCTCGCCAACGAGCTGGAAACGCTGCGCTCGCACTGGGAGGCGACCAACAAGAATTACCGGCTGAGCAACACGTTTGATTTCGAAGCGAACCCGGGGGTGGTTGCCAAGAAGGACGAGACGGTCAGTCTGGGCCTGAGCGAGAGCCTGGCCGATTGGCGCAAGAGGCTGGATGACAACCACCCTGGGGCCCGGGAGGGGGAAGGGGAGAGTCCGAGGGGAGGGAGGTGAGATGTGAACAGTGAATGTCGAAAGGATGGGGAGGGGGAAGAAGAGGGGGGGAGGGGAGGGGGGGGGGTGTTTCTTGTATAGGTGGGAGCGGCAAGGACGGGGGCCGTGTAATATTCTTGGTTGGTTGTTGCCAGCGGGAACGTTTTTTTTTTTTCGAATGGGGGTGGGGGTGGTGTTTCTTCTCTTCTATGCCTTCTCTTTTTCACCATATCACTTACTGACTGGGCCACGGAGCTGTCGGTTTCCCTTCTACCAGAGGACCCTCCTTTCATCTTGTTCTCCTCCAATCTGTTCATTTTCTCATTTCATGTTCTGGTGGAGCCGGCAGACGAGGCGCGTTGCGCAGTAGTTGTGCTCGTTGCTCGCTCTGTGTTACGATATATAGGCGTGCTTTCTGTTGCTGATGATGTTCGAGAGGAGGAGGAAGGGGAAGGAGACGGGGATCGAGGACGAGGATGAATGATGGAAAGGGGTTGGGGCTATTCGCATCCGCTCATTTTCCTGGTGGAGGAGTTTGTTTTGCCTAAGCTCAATATACCAATGTGTCTTTTTCTGCCGCCGTCCTTACTGTTCCTGGTTGCTTGCGAGTTGTTTGGGGCTTTGGAGACAGGTTCGCTGTTGGGCAGCCAGTAGATCTTTACCAGAGGGCTGGCGGTGGAAGAATATGACTGCGTCGTTTATCTGAATATGCGTGTGTGGCGTATGGGTAAGGGCAAAGTGACGTGATCTATCTGGCATCTAGGCTGTGACATGAAGGGGCCAAGGTCGGAGACTGTAACGAACATACATAGGAGTCGATGGACTGTATGGAAGGTTTACCCGCCAAACCCCTATACGTTGCTTCGGCTCTAACTATCTGCCCCACCGAATATCGATATCAGGTCAATATCTTCAAATATCTCGCTAATTCCAAGTCATCGGGGTAATAAACACATACTTTGTGCACAGGACTCCGTACACCCACGGGCCCCTCGCCTTCCTTGAGGACCAAATATTAACCAGCACCAACCTAAGCACTCAAAGGGTACTCCAGTCTAACTCACAAGTCGGGTGGGGTAGAAAACAGGCATACAGACGGACTCGTTACATCCCCAATCCGCTCTCACCCTCACCAACCACCGTTCCCCCACTTACTTGCCCGTAACCAAGCTGATATACACCCCCCAGCCCAGCCCAGCCAGACTCCCCACCAGACTCCGCGCCTCGACACTCGTCAAAAACACATAATTCACCACACTGACCAGCGGCCAAAACCGCCAGCTCGCCAGCAACAACCCCCAGAACTCAGCCCTCGCCCTCGCCCACACAACCGCCCACTCGACCGCCGCATACCGCACCCTACCCGGCGCCAAAAGCCCCCACCCCACACTCGCCACAGCATCCCCGGGGCCCTCCCCGTGGTGCGCCACGGCCATCTGCACGCCATGCATGAAGCAGCTAAACAGCAGCGTGTTGACCGCGGCGCCGACGGTCTGGTCCAGCAGGGTCTTGACGAGCGTGTTGCGCCCGTTGAGGCGGGGCTCGACGAGGCGGCCGGCGCGGGCCTCGTCGTCGAGCCCGGCGTCGTCCGACGCGGCCGCGGATCGCAGGGCCTCGGCGGTCGGGGAAGGGTGGTAGCTTGGGAAGGTGGCCTCGAGGAGGTCCTGCCAGAGGAAGTTGGGCGGGGTGGAGAGGAGGGCGAAGAGGAGGAACTGCAGCGCGGGGAGGGGGTTGATGGTTAGGGGGGTCTGCATGGGGTGCGCGGGTTGGTTAGTTGTGGGGTGGGGGTTTGGAGGGGAGGGGGGGGGTTCTTTTACGTTGTTCCGGCTGGCTCTGATGGCCTGGGCGAAGATGTTGGATAGGACGGCGAGGACGGCGGAATTGAGCGTCGCGGTGACGATTGGCGAGGGCGCCATGACTGCGGTTTTGATTGACTGATTGTTTGAGTAGTGGACCTTGGATACTTTGACTTTGACTATTTGTGGTTGCGCGCCGTGAGAGATAGAAGTAATGTCATGCCGGATTCGGGTCGGGGGAGAGTGCAGTGATGACGATGGGGGGTCGCCATGAAGGCAGGAGTCAGGGAAGGCAAGCATTAAACCCCACTTGGTGTGTTGTTCACAACCGTGTCCCATTAAGTGGCAGGAGCGGCAGGCTGCAAGGAGGATCAACTGGAAACATCCTGGTTGGGTTTCACTGTGTAACAGATGTTGAATCAAACCAATACCGAGAAGCTTTCCAGTGCTGTGCCCTCTTCTGTTGTGGTCGCTAGTATACAACCCTAACCCCTGTGTTGCTTCGGAGAGTGAGTGTAAGTGTGAGAATGCTAATAAGGGGACCAAAAAAGCGATCTGGGTGCATTGAAATGCTCGAAAAGGTCCAACAACAATGTTCTAAAATAGATTAGCTGCCAAATCTTGGATGCTCAAGTGTACGGTGTATTGACCATGCTGTTCACCACAAGAACAAGCGCTATCCCGTACCGGCAGTTGCTGTACATACATGTCTTCTATCCCCACGGCGCCGACCAAGACCGATCCCCAGTCTGTCAATAACTCAAACCCCTGCCCCTAAACCACCTGCGCCGGCTTGCCAATCTCCACAACTCGAGCTGAGCTCGCTTCAAGACCGGCAGAGGATCCACATGAAGAAGAGCTGCACAATATACGAGTAGAAAAACAAAAACTGTGTCCGCTGGTTCCTCTTTGCCCGTGAATCCAGCGGATGCGTCTGCATCGGGCCCCGGTTGTTTTCATTGCTCTCCGGCAACAGCACATACTTGAGTGACCTCATCTGCCGCCACGTTAGCCGACAGTCCGCAAAACAACAGGCACCTGAGAGGGGAGTAAACATACCAGAAACAGCGAATTCGCCAGAAACGTATAGATAAAGACGCCCCACCCTACCCACCCGCCGGTCCCCTTCCCGCCATTCACCACCTCTGCCACCGCAATTGTCACAATGACCCCGACAAACTTGTACCCGGAATACGCCACCAGATCCAGCAGCTGCGACGCATTCGAGATGCTCAGCAGATAGCACCCCAGCTTGAGCCCCAGGATCTCCACGATCACCACCACCAGCGCCGTCGTCGCAATGTACCCGAACAGCTCCGGCTGGAACTGGCCGCGCAGGCCCGAGATGAGCGCCTGCAGGAAGATGTACGTCACCAGCGACATGACGGGGATGTACATGTCCGGGCTGTTGATGTCGTCGCGCGGCGGCAGGTACCAGGCCGCGGCCGCCGCCGAGGATGGGGGAGGCTGTGCCTCCTGCGGCGCGGCGATACCGACTACGGAGGCGCCGCCGCTCGAGGTGGCCTGGCGCCGCGTCCAGGGCTTGTGCCGCCAGGGGAAGAGGACGAGGAAGAGCTTGTTTATGACGTAGCTGTTGGTGACGGTGAAGTAGTGCTTGAGGGCCGAGACGTTGACGAAGCGGTTGACCTAGCTCTTGGGTTAGTGGATGTGTTTGGGTGTGTAGATGGCGAACTGGGCGACCGTGTGTGGTGGAATCGTACATTCTGCTCGAGGTACTCCTGCCCCTGCCTAAACGCCGTCTGGCCAAACTGTGATGCCATATGCGCGGCTGGGTCGTTTATGAAGTTGCCGTATTGCCCAAACATGTTGGGTCCGCCCGACGGCGCGCGGTTTTGTTGTGGTTGTTGCTGGTAGGGGCTGCCATCGTAACCGCCTTGGGGCTGCAACGACGGCGGCGGCGGAGATCGGAGCTGGGGGACGGTCGACACGTGCTGCGGCACTGGGTGGTGTAAGGGCGGGGATTGCGGGTAGGTTGGTCGCTGCATCGTCGGTAATGTAGAGGATCGGAGTATGGGATGGTCTGGCTGAGAGAAAGGGGAGAGGGTCGATGTGGTGAGACCCGATCAGTTGTTGGTGGGATTGCGACTTGCGGCGATGGTGTTGCGTTGGCTTGCGCTCGAAACTCCAGAGTTGGTCCGTTTCTGGACATGTGTTTACAGCAGTTTGTCCGTGCTGTCATGCCTCTGGAGCGGCTTGGCGTTCGGTTAATTGCCGGATCATGACGCTGCGCGTTAAATTTCCCAGTCTTGCCAATCAGCATGCGAGATCTTATCGAAACAGGGTCCCCTGTCAGTGGCGCGGTACGCCATCCCATCTGTTTCGATCTTCGCATCTTCCAACTACCTCAACAATTCTGCACAGCATTGGGAACAGGCGCCAAGGTCACGCCTCGACTTTCAAATTAAAATGCTTGACACGTTTGAGATACTAACCACATCTGGAGTGGTTCTCTGGTCCAGGACATACGCGTCCGTCAGCCCGTCCGTGGTCAACAACTTCATTTCCGATGTCTTTATCGAGGAGAAGAGCTCCGTTGCCGGCGCAAAGGACGGCGGATCCGCAACCGCCAACCCGCCCTACAAGCACGACCAGCACAGTTTACGATGGACATTCGTCAAGGAGCTCGGAATAATATTCGTTGTAAGTTTTCCAGGAAAGGGGCAAAATCGCCACCGCACTTGGCGAGAGCCACCACAATTGACACTCCGTGATAGGCAGTCTACCGCTCTCTCTTGCATCTACCGTGGATCGATAAGCTTGTTGACAACATCAGGGCCATCTTTGTGAGCCTCTACGGCGACCAACTCACCAAACCGAACACCACCCTGGTCGAGTGCATCGCGTTCGACGAGTACTTTGACCACCAATTGCAGAAACTGGATCAAGCCGGTGGGACCTCCGTTGCGCGCGCATTCAACGACGAGGGAATCCCGGAAACTCTGGGAGAAAAACCGCCCCTACCATCAATCTTCGAGCCGCATCACAAGCTACAAACAACGACATCGACCGATACCTCGCCTGCTGCGACACCCACTGCCTCGCGATCCGCTACACCTAGCGCAAATCACCTGTTGGTGGCCAAGGCTGGCCCCGGGGGAAAATTATCAAGACGGGCGAAGAAGATCCAGAACAATACCTCAGCACCGGCCTCTTCAGGCGACGAGGCCGCTGGGCGGAAGACGAAGTTGACGAAGACGATCAAGCGCGGCAGGAGGTGGGATGCAGATGGCCTTGCAGATGAAAGCGACGACGTCCAGCTCGACTACTCAATTCCTAACCGGACGAGCGACAATGAAGTCGAAGCGGGTGGGAGACCGGGCGCCGTCGAGGAAGTGGACGCGTCAACGTGGGGATCGAGGACAAAGGGGAAGTTTGTACTCAGGGATCTGGGCGACGAGGTTCATTCCATTCTGGCAGATGCCGATGCCAAGAAGAATGTCGCCGGAAAGACTGGAACGTCAAGCGGCCTCGTTGGATCGGGCCTGAGCGCAATTGGCGGGCTTTTCAGAAATGTTGTCGGTGGAAAGGTGTTGTCGAAGGAGGATCTAGACAAGGCAATGAAGGGGATGGAGGAGCATCTTCTCAAGAAGAACGTTGCGCGTGAGGCGGCGGTGCGGCTATGCGAGGGCGTGGAGCAGGAGCTTGTCGGAGTCAAGACCGGAAACTTTGAGAGTGAGTCCACCTACCCCTTCCCACCGAGACACACCCATTGACCACCACCTAGGCATCAACGCAAGGATACAAAAAGCCATGGAGGCCTCCCTCACAAAAATGCTCACTCCAACCTCTTCTCTTGACCTCCTCCGCGAAATCGACTCCATCACCGCCCCGCCGGCAGCTTCCCTCCGCAAGGCCCGCCCCTACGTCATATCCATCGTCGGCGTCAACGGCGTCGGCAAGTCAACGAACCTCTCCAAGATCTGTTTCTTCCTTCTCCAAAACAAGTACAAGGTGCTCATCGCCGCCGGCGACACCTTCCGCTCCGGCGCCGTCGAGCAGCTTGCCGTGCACGTGCGCAACCTCTCGGAGCTGACCATCCGCGAGGGCGGGAAGGTCGAGCTCTACCAGAAGGGCTATGGGAAAGACGCCGCGACCGTGGCCAAGGATGCTGTTGCCTTTGCGGCGCAGGAGGGCTACGATGTCGTGTTGATTGATACTGCCGGGCGTAGGCATAACGATCAGCGGCTGATGTCGTCGCTGGAGAAGTTTGCCAAGCTTGCGCAGCCGGACAAGATTTTGATGGTTGGCGAGGTGAGTCCTACCCTCTGTCTCGGAACGGATTTCGAGACAGGATATGCTGACTTGGTACAGGCGCTCGTGGGCACAGACTCGGTCATGCAGGCCAGGAACTTCAATGCCGCCTTTGGGTCGGGCCGGTCGTTGGATGGCTTCATCATCTCCAAGTGTGACACCGTTGGGGACATGGTCGGAACGCTGGTCAGTATTGTACATGCGACGAATGTTCCGGTCTTGTTTGTGGGTGTTGGGCAGCACTACTCGGACCTGAGGAACTTCTCGGTCAAGTGGGCGGTTGAGAAGCTGTTGAGCAGTACGTGAGGGGGTTGGGATGGGAAACGAATCGTAATCTGTAGCGACTTGGGACATTATCTATCTCCCTCTCTGGAAATATTGCAAATGGGATTGCTGTGATGATCCATATCTGGTGTGAGTGTGGATGGGCCTGTTTCTCAATGCCCCCTTTTTATGGCCAGGACCGCCGAGACAGGGTTAGGGTTCGTGTTTTGGTTTAATGGGAAAACCTCCCACGTGCTCTCGTGCGATCCCAGCTTGCGCGACCCCTCGCGAGGCAGTTAGCGTGTCCGGCCAATGCGTCCTTGTTTGTTGCGACGTGTCTGCCAGCGTCCGCCAGCGTCCGCCACTCGCTCTTGGACTTGCCGCGCTAATCATGCTAGCACCAAATGGCATCCGAATCGCATGGCAAAGCGGCCAGGCCTGGCCAGCACGGGTTTGCGACTTCCGTCAGCCAAACAGGACCACCTCCGTCGACTCTCGCTGTGCAACTCGTCGAAAACATTTCGGCCTCCGCAAAACCGTCGCGTCCGGACGAGACCGCCGAGCTGAACCACCTGTTCAGCACTATCGAGAAAGTCAATAACGACCCCGCCTGCCTCAAGACCCCAAAAGAGCGCCTCGAACACAACCACTTACTGGTCTACTTCTGCGGCGGCGTCTTCCTCGAGAGCATCAAATTGGACGATGCCTTTACGGATCGCGCGCGGCTGCATGCGGATGCGCTGAAGGTGATCGCCTTTCTCAAGGCCACAATCAAGGAGACGCCCACTGTCCTCAAGTGCACTACCGATGGCACGACATTCTTGGCCCGGGGCACCGAACCCCTGTGGCTGTGGATCCTTCCCAGGCTGCTCCGCGTGCTAGGCCACCGCCGATGCCTTGCTATATCTGCAGAGATTGAGGAGATTTTCCAGTACATATTGCTGCTTGTGGCTCGGGACGTCTGTCTCTGGGATCTTGGACCGTGCTTGATCCAGTACTTTCAGGCTAATCTGAGTGGTGGGTGGCCCCGGGTTCTCCTTTTGGCTGCTTCACGCTGACATGCTCGTTTGCCAGCCATCCTTGCCCGGTATAAACCAGGCATACAGCCGTCGCGAGAATCGCCCGTCGAGATCAAGCTACCGCCCGACGCCCTCTTCGAGACATTGCTCGACACTGTCCCCCAGGGGTGCACCTTCACCCTTCCAGACGCCGAACACGCTCTCCGACATGCCACAAGCCTCCTCACAATACTCAAGAACGTGATTCTTCCCAAGAATGAGTCACAGGCCTCGTTACTGTACGGCCAAAACCTGGTCTGGCTCTTAGACTCCTTGCAGTCCCTGAGTTCGATCTTGGCAGTCTGGCCAACGTCACTGGAAGTCGGCTCAGCCCCCGTGGTTCAGATGGCTTTAGACCTAGCGGAAGCTCATGCTACCTTTCGTGGCACTGAGGCAACACTCTATCACAAAGCCAATTCCGTTCTGGCGCTGGTCTGCGCCGACTTCTTCCAAAGCCCTAGTCGACTCCTTGCTGAAGACGAAGATGGGTTGAGTCTCAGACGTGTTCTCTGCGTTGCTTTGATCCATCTCGCAAAAGCCACTGCTGATCACGAGCCTACCTCGAGGCTTGTGGCTTCCGGGCTGCTCGCTTCTGCGCAGCGAGTCGTGTCCGAGAATGCCATCATCGGGTCGGGCACCGATCTGTGGGTAGGTTAGCTCGCTACCCCCAGAGAGCTGTGCATTGCTAAAGGGGATCTAGCGGACTGTTTATTTGCTGGCACACGCAACGGCCAATCCTCCCTCCGGCGAGCTCAACGAGGACCTTGGAGCGGCCAAGTTCGTGGACAGCTTGCTTCGCCAACGTGTCGAGAAATTGGCGCTTGTCCCACATGACGATGAGCCCACGGGTCGAGCCCCCAAACGCAGAAAGCTCAACGAGGAGCGGTCGTTGCTGCTTGAGATTGCAGGTCAGTTGTGTCTGTTGCTGGGCACTGATCCGTCGAGCCCAGTTGATGAACTGGAATCCCACATAATGTTTGTTGGCCCTACCCATTCCCGGCTCGGACAGCGTCGTCGAACTTACCTCTCTGCCCAGTGACCAATTTCCCCAAATGGATGAGGACGACCAGTGCCACACAATCGACCTTATTTCCCGTATTCCCTGTGCTGCTGATGATACTCTCAAGCTCAAAAGGACGGGAATAGCAGGCCCCGGGAGCTTTCAGTGCCCCTCCTGTTCCGACATTAGACCAGGTGCCATGCCGTCTACAACCCGGCATGTGGGGGCCAAAGCTCTTGGGGTCACTCTGTTCAGCAAGGTCATCAAGCTCCCAAGCCTTCTCAAATCGAGGCGGTCCCGGGTATATGCCATGATTGCCCTACGTCGCATAGCAAGACATTCGGCAGATGGTGAGTTCTGGGACCTCGAGAGATCTGCGCCTGGACAGTGGTGTCTCCAGTCCCTACAAAGCTCCATCCGGGAGCTCCGCATCGCTGCTGGGCGAGCTCTCACGGTTTTCATCGCGGAGCCGACAACCGCTAGCTTTGACCCGGAGGTCCTACGACGAAACAGAGCCAATGTGCTGGGCATTCTCAAGACCCTCTCCAACAAAGAGGCCGCGCATTTGCATGAGACCTGTGTAATGGCTTGGGGCCAGGTGGGCAGGGTCGTGTCTGCTGACGAGCTCAACCTGGTCGTCCTCAAGCTTGTCGAGTATCTCGGGCACCACAACATGACAGTCTCGGCATTTGCTTTCAACGAAGTCCTCAATCTTGCCGAGTCGCGGGGAGAAACAGCCGGCCAGCTCTTCCAGCCCTTTTGGGCAAGCCTGGCCTTTTCAGTCGTCAAGGACTTGGTTTCGAACCCCCAAACCGCGCGGATGGTGGCGGATTTGCTGCAAATGGGCGTGTCGGATCTCCTGTTGATGTTGCAGAAGCATGCCCTTCCTTGGCTGGTCCTGACAAAGAAGCGGGATGTAATTCAGAAAATCGCCGAGGCGCGTGGGGAGACGGGGACCTGGCAGCCTTGCCTGGAGCCGTCCAACATGCCGTCCATCCTGGCCCTCCTCCTTGTCCAGGACACCCCCGATGTAGCTGGACATGCCATGTCGCTGTTGGGACACATATCCTCCCACTTTGCGGGGACAGAGCTGGTGGAACTGCTCCGCACAGAGCCCACCACCACCGCCCTGGAGCTGTTCAAGGCGGGCTCTGAAGCGAACGAGGCTCGCAAAGTTAGGGTAAGTCAAGCAGAGCCTGGTGAGCGGTCAAGCGCTCACAGCTCGCAGGTACAAGCAGCCCTCACTACCATGGCAAGTCTGCTTTTGGCCGACCAAAAGGATAAACGAAGCAAGAAGTCCAATGTGGTTGGACGCTACTTCCAGCAGCACGCCCTTGGGCTGGCACAACGGCTAAGTGAAGTCATCAACGACACTTTGCTATTGCATCCCCCGGTTTCTGAACGGAGGCGATGTCTCGGAGCCATGGAAGAGATGATCCGCATCTGCAAATCCTACGTGTGCATGGCTCGGCCACAGGTATGTTTCCTCGATGAGTTCGATGAGTTTGATCTTCTGCCCATGCTTACGGATGACCCAGATCTCGGCTTGCCTCTTATCTGCCCTGGCCTCGGACGAGCTGCGAACTGCTGCCTTCTCATGCTGGGAGGTCATGCTCACCCACATGGAAGAGGCTGATGTAGAGGCCCAGATCGAATCGACCTTCTTCATCGTCGGATATTACTGGAAGTCTTTTGATGAGGCAACTAGAAGAAAGGCCAAGGGCTTGGTCTCGGCTCTTCTCAACAATCGTCAACGCATTCTCGTCAATTACTCCAACAGACTGCCCCCGATAAGCCATATAGACGAGCTGGCGGATCTCAGCAGGGCGCTCCAGACTCTGCGCCCTCGATTGGACAAGCGGGAAACGTTTGCCGTGTTTTCCGAACGACTAAGCCACGAAAACCCCGGGGTTGTGGAACAGGCATTGGTGCAACTGATATTGGTCCTCGAAAAGCACCAAGACTACCTCCAAGCCTCGGCCATCAGCGAACAGCCGGACACTGTTGTCACCGCACTTACGCGCGCGCTGCTAGACTGCGCTGTCAAGTACAACGGCTGGCAGACCGACATATCCCGTCTTTGCGCCGAGGCTCTTGGGCTCATCGGCTGCCTGGACTCGAATCGTCTGGAGACGGCACGGGAGCAGAAGCAGTTCGTCGTCCTCCACAACTTTGAGGACGCTCGCGAAACTACCGACTTTGTGGCATTTTTGCTTGAGAATGTGCTGGTCAAGGCCTTCTTGTCGACAACCGACACCAAGTTTCAGGGGTTCCTCTCCTATGTCATGCAGGAGCTCTTGGAGAGGACCGACTTCAAATCTGCTGCGCTCAACCAAGGAAATGACCCCAACGGAGCTAGTGTTTCCAGTGTCTACCGCAAGTGGCTTGCCTTTCCAGAGAACACACGGGAGGTGCTGACGCCGTTTCTGACCTCGAGGTTCTCGGTTGCGCCGATGCCGTGGCAGACGACGGAGTACCCGATATTTAGGCCGGAGAGGTCCTATGCAGCATGGGTCAGGGCCTTTGTTCTTGATGTGCTCCGCAACGGGCAGAATCTCAACAGCCAAGCAACCTTTGAGCCACTCTGCCGGCTGATCAAGGTCAAGGACCTTGCGGTTCCGGAATTCCTGCTGCCGTTCATGGTTCTCCATGTCATTGTGGGACAAGAGAAGGACGACTTCAGAAACAAGGTCTCGGCGGAGCTGGTGGCAATCCTTAAACACCAGCCCCGGGAGACCGCGTCGTATGTTGAGAAGGAGGATGCGAAGCTGTTCTATCAGGTAAGGGCGCTGTTGTTGGATCCTGTCGCGGAGTGGTGACTGACCATGAAAAGGCCGTGTTTCGTATCATCGACTATTGCATGAGATGGCTACAGCTCAAAAGGTCCCAGCACGGACTGGCGGCCAAAGATCAGACCTGGATCAAGTGGGTCGAGGGAGTCATTGGGTCTCTCGACCCGGAGCTGATATCGCAGCGGGCTGTCGATTGCAACGAATATGCCCGGGCCCTCTTCTTTCTGGAGCCTCACATTGAGAACCGGAAGAAGGAGGCCGGAAAGGAAGAGAGTGACCGAATTTTGCAGTCGTTGCAGAACATCTACACGCAGATCGACGATCCCGACGGCCTCGAGGGCGTATCTGCACACTTGCAGCACATCACGCTCGACCAGCAGGCCCTCAACCACCGCAAAGCTGGACGATGGACGGCAGCGCAGACCTGGTACGAGATTCGCCTTGCCGAGTCGCCCGATGATGCGGATATCCAACTGGACCTCTTGACCTGCCTCAAGGAGTCTGGACAACACGGTCAGTCGGCCTGGTCACGGAGAGATGATCGTACACTAACCGCATGTTACAGATGTCTTGTTGAACTATGTCGAGGGAATGAAGGGGGCAGTGAACACGGTGAACAGAATCGCGCCGTTTGCCGTCGAAGCGTCGTGGGCCACCGGAAGGTGGCAGACCCTCGAGAACTATCTCGGCCTCTACGACGGAGACGTGTCCGAGGTCTTCAACCTCGGCGTTGGACAAGCCCTGCTTTGTCTGAAGGACGGGGACGTCGTGCGGTTCAAGGAGCACATCCAGATGCTGCGAGACAAGGTCGCGGGTTCAATGACTTATTCGGCGACGTCGTCGCTGCGGGCCAGCCACGACGCAATGCTCAGGTGTCATGTCCTGTGCGACTTGGAGATGATTGCGGATGAGAGGCTGAAAGGAGACGGGGACCAGCAGCCCGTTCTTACGGCGCTAGATCGCCGCTTAGAGGTGCTCGGGGCGTATGTGAGTGACAAGCAACACCTGCTTGGCATCAGACGGGCGGCGATGGAGCTGATGCGGTATGTCAATCACGGCTCTCGGGGCTGGAGCCATCTGCTAATCTCCCTAGGCCCAAATTCGGCAACGAGGATATCTCCTCCCAGTGGCTGTCCAGCGCCAGGTTAGCCCGGAAAGCCGGGTCCATGCACCAGTCCTTCAACGCAGTCTTGCATGCGCAGCAGCTTGGCGACGGCTCCGCCATCATCGAAAATGCCCGGCTGTTGTACAAAGACGGCTACCACCGCAAGGCCATCCAGGTCTTGCAGCTAGCCATCTCCACCAATTCCTTCATCGGCGACGACGCTCTCGCTGTTAGACTCCAGCCGACTTCCAGCAGGAGTCCGGAGACGCAGCGGAGTCTTTTGACGGCAAGAGCACACCTCCTTCTTGCAAAATGGCTCGATTCGACGGGTCAGACACATGCGAGTGCGCTTCGATTGCAATACCAGCAAGCAGCAAGAACGCATCCGCGGTGGGAAAAGGGCCACTACTACCTTGGCCGTCATTACAAGAAGGTACTAGAGTCGGAGAAGGCACTCAAGCCGGACGATCAAACCGATGAATATCTGACGGGCGAAACTGCCAAGCTCGTCATTGAGAACTATCTTCGCTCTCTCAGCTTCGGGACAAAGTACCTCCCGCAAACATTACCGCGCATCTTGACGCTGTTCCTCGAACTGGGAGCTCAAGTTGACAAGGCGCCAGACGGCAAGGTGTCACTGTCCCGCGAGTTGCACACGCGCAGAAAAGCGATCCTCCATGAGCTCTACAAGCAGTTTCAGAAGGATTTGAAGCGCCTGCCAGCATACATATTCTACACCTCCCTACCGCAGATTGTGGCAAGAATTGCACACCCGAACGTCGAGGTTTTCAAAGTGCTGGAGCTGATGATCCTCAATGTGGTCGAGGCCCATCCTCGGCAGGCCCTGTGGTACCTCTTCCCACTCATGACAACGCGGCAAGCCGGCGACCGCCGGACCCGGGGACGGCGGATCCTACAGACCGCCCGCGCGATGAGCGGAACGGTGGAGGGAGGGACCCACGATCTGAAGTCGCTGCTGCGGCTGGGTGAGAAGCTGGCTGAGCAGCTTCTGCTTGCTTGCAACAGCGGGGATTTCCCCAATAACAGAACAACGATGGCAAGCATCACACGAGATCTCAACTTCAACCACGCGTGCACGCCCTGCCCTCTGGTAGTGCCGGTCGAGGCTTGCTTGACGGGCACACTGCCCACTCTGACGGATAACGTCAAGAAACACCAGGCGTTCTCCAAAGATGCCATCACCATCCACTCGTTCCTGGACCAGGTGATGGTGCTGGGTTCGATGGCGAAACCGCGCAAGCTGACGGCCCGAGGGTCCGACGGCAAACTCTACGGCCTGCTCATCAAGCCCAAGGACGATCTCCGGTCGGACCAGCGTCTAATGGAGTTCAACGCGCTGATCAACCGCTCGCTCAAGCGGGACGCCGAGTCAAGCAGGCGGCAGCTGTACATCCGGACCTACGCCGTCACCCCCCTCAACGAAGAGTGCGGCATCATCGAGTGGGTCGACGGGCTCAAAACCATGCGCGAGATCCTGATCAACATCTACAAGACGCGCTACGGGATCAATCCCAACTACCAGGACCTTCAAATCAGGATGAAGGAAGCCGCCCTCTCTAGTGCCAACCTGCGCATCTTCACCGAGGGCATCCTCGGCCAGTTCCCGGCCGTCCTCCCCGAATGGTTCATCGCGCAGTTCCCCAACCCTTCGGCCTGGTTCGCCGCCCGGCTCAAGTACACGCGCTCGACGGCCGTCATGTCCATGGTCGGCACGATCCTCGGGCTCGGCGACCGCCACGGCGAGAACGTGCTGCTCGAGGAAGGCAACGGCGGCATCTTCCACGTCGACTTCAACTGCCTCTTCGACAAGGGCCTCAACTTCGCCCAGCCCGAGCGCGTCCCCTTTCGGCTAACGCACAACATGGAGGCCGCGATGGGCATCTACCGCTACGAGGGGCCGTTTCGGCACTGCAGCGAGCTGACGCTGAGGATTCTGCGCCAGCAGGAGGAGACGCTCATGACGATCCTCGAGGCGTTCATCTACGATCCGACGCTGGATCTGCAGAAGTCGAAGAAGAAGCATTATGACGTGGTCAAGCTCAACCCGACGAGCGTGGTGGAGAGCATCAAGCGCAAGGTCAGGGGCCTGCTGCCGGATGAGAGCATTCCGCTGGGTGTGGAGGGCCAGGTGGAGGAGCTGATCAAGCAGGCGGTGAACCCGATGAATTTGACCAATATGTATATTGGGTGGTGTCCGTTTTTGTAGGTTTTCAGATGGAGGGGACCTGGAGCATCAGAGGCCAGGCCAGGGGGCTCAGGGGAAGGGGAAGGGGATCTTGTGGGGCAAGGGAAAGACGGGTTGTATAGCCACCCTGGTATATGACGATATGAAGACTGTAATCTCAGTCATGTGCATTTTAATCATTGTTGATTGCCCTTTCAAACGATCACCTGAATGCTGGACAATGAAGCCTTGGGAGATTTCAGATCCTGCTTGGTTGAACGCCCCTAAACATCAGGCTGCGCCCGGTTGCTAGGCACCGGACCCGCCAAGTTTATTCAGTGCAATCACCTGAGACCCCGGCGTCTGGCTCTTCACCCATCGCCCCTTCTGTTTCTCAGAACCCGACTGATTGTCCGCCTGGTGCCTAAACATTTGAATTGAGATTCTATCGCAATATTCCCCCCGTTTTTCTTTCCCGATTGTTGCACCGATTTCGCGCAGGACAAAGAACGCCCCAGGCGCAACGAAACGCGACCTGCCGTCGATCGCTGAAATCGGCAGTGACGCGCGCTTCTCCCACTCAGCAGCAGCTCCATCCTGTTTCTTCACTTCTTCCTTCAAAGTGGTATCCCCCAGGAACCATATTCACCTGGTCTCAAGAAACCCCAAATCGGCCGTCAAGATGTCGTATCGCATTGGTAAACCCCCATTTTGTCTCTTTTAATGCATTCCTCTCCGTCCAGCCCCAGTTTTGTGACACCCAGCGACTCGCGCTTTCATCGTCGACGCGCAGAGCTATCTTCCCCACCCGCTGCCATCATGAACCCTTGATGCATTGCAGCAGTAGGCAGCCTTATCTGCAACAGATATTTTTTTCATTTTAATTTTACCAGCTCGATGATTACCAGCCAGCTAACTCTGCCACAGAACTCGCGCCCAGCAACCGCGCAGGCTGCAAGGACGCTGTGTGCAAAAAGGCAGGCGAAAAAATCAAGAAGGGCGAGATGCGTCTGGGCGTCTGGGTCGAGTTCCAAGACCGTGGCAGCTGGACGTGGCGCCATTGGTGAGTTCAACCCTGCCCACTCTGCGTCTCGTCGATTCCGTGCAAGCACTGACATGCGAAATCGAAACAGGGGCTGTGTCTCTGGAGAGCAGGTCACGAACATGCAGAGCAAGATCGGCAAGGGCTCAGACGGCGAGTATCAGTGGGATATGCTTGATGGCTGGGAGGAGCTTGAGTGAGTTGTTCCCTTGCTTGTGTCGGGTCAGGTTGGTGCGAATGATACTGATGCCGGTGGCGTGAAGGGACCACCCTGATATCATAGCGAAGGTGCAGCGTGTCATCAAGCAGGGACATATTGACCCCGAGGACTTCAATGGGGTGAGTGTTTATTATTGGTGTTTGTTCGTCGACAGGGGCGCAGCAGCTGACGTGGCGGTGACTAAGGACCCCGAGTGGAACGTTCCCGGCCAGAGAGGCATTCGCCCGACCGTGCGGAAGAGAAAGGTGGACGAGGAAGACGGCGAGGAGAAGGAAGAGGCATGTCTAGCTATTTGAAACTTGACGAAACCAAAGACTGACAGTCTCACAGGACGCCAAGGCCACGCCCAAGAAGCCCGCTGCGAAGGGTGGCCGCAGGAAGGCCAAGGCCGATGATGAGGATGCCGACGAGCCGGAACGCCCCGCGAAGAAGGCCAGAAAGAGTCGCCAGAAGAAGAAGGTGGTTGGGTCTGAATCCGAGGCTGAACCGGAGCCGGAGAAGCCCAAGAAGGTGGCTAGGGCCAGGCGTGGCACCAAAGCCTCTGCTGCTATCAAGGCGGATAGCGAGGAGGAGCATGAACAGGAGCCCGAAGAAGAGCTTGAGTCGGTGCCGGAGCCAGAGCCAGAGTCAAAGAAGCCCAAGAAGGTGACCAGGGCCAGGCGTGCCACTAAAGCCTCTACTGCTATCACGGAGGAGAGCGACGGGGAGCACGAGCAGGAGCCCGAGGGGGAGCCCGAGTCGGTGCCGGAGCCAGAGCCAAAGAAGCCCAAGAAGGTGACTAGGGCCAGGCGCGGCATTAAAGCCTCTGCTGCTATCAAGGAGGAGAGCGAGGAGGAACACGAGCAGGAGCCCGAACAGGAGGCCAAGGAGGAGCTTGAGTCGGTGCCGGAGCCAGAGCCAAAGAAGTCCAAGAAGGTCACCAGGGCCAGGCGTGCCACCAAAGCTGCGGCCAAAGAAGAGAGCGAGGAAGAGCCTGAGCACGACCCTGAGCCGCCGAAGAAGAGGGCTGGAAGGGCCAAAAAGGCAAACAAGGAGCCCGAGCCCAAGCCTGAGTCTGAGCCCGAGCAGAAACTTGAGTCCGAGCCAGAGCCGGAACAGGAGGAGGAACCCGCACCGAAGCCCAAGAAGGGTCGCAAGGCCAAGGTCACGAAGGAGGAGAGTGCTCCAGCGACGAGAACGACGCGAGGCAGAAAGGTGTAAGTGAGACATGGAAATTCTCTTTGAACAGGAGCTAACCAGGCACAGAGCGGCCTGAACATGGCGATTCGACTGCGGAGGTGCGGCCGCAGACACCAACTAGTGTGCATCTCCTTTTCATTTTCTTGCCCAGATGCTCAACACAGGCGGTTCTGTATCGTCATGGTTCCTAATCGGTCAACTTCCCATGGCTCAGTTGTGGACATATCAGTGCCAGTGTGTAATATTCTAGTTTAAGAAAATACCTGCAAAGATGGAGAGAGAGCGAACTGGTCATGCAACAACCGTGACTCCGTGGTGCTCCGAAGACACCTAGGGCCCAAGATCTGGATGCACCAGTCTTCCACTTGCCATCAATGGGCCATACCCACAGGGCCATTCGAAGCGGCAGGCAGACATGCACGCGCCGAGACCCCCTGATGACAAGATAGAAGATGCCAGCCAATCGGCATGAGCTTGCCCACTAAACGTGAAGGAACTCCGAGACAAGCCTCGAATGTGATGTCATGATGCATGCGCAGGACAAGTCCGCAACGCTTTCCGGCAGTGTGGACAGCTGCCACCATTTATCCCATTGAGACGAGGCTCTTGCGGGCCATGCCAGACATGTGGAACGGCATAACGGACTGCCTGATCCCCCACTCATCAGACAGAGAGGCATGTCTCTGACAGACATTCGATCTGTGCCTCATAAACCCGTTCGTTGGTGGTGTTTGAGATAGGTTGCGGGCAGAGACTGTGACAGCGAGTGCGGCGCACTGCCGGTTCGGCCCTGAGCTGAGGCCAACCGATGCCGTGCCGCCAATCTGTTACCCTCGGTCACTCCCGATTGCCGAGTAGGAAAGAAAAGGTCGCGCTCGTGCTGCGCTGTCAGTGAGCCCTCTGCAGGCCGTGGCCAGACCAGGCTGCGGCCGGTTTGCTCCAGGAGGAAGGAAAGATAAGGTGACACTGAGAGAAGGAAGGAAGAAGCCAGTGGAAGGCAGGACATTCCACTAGGATTTGGGTCAATGCCGTAGAAACTCTGGTTTACCACTGTGCAATTCTGCAGTCTCCCACAGCTATACACAGTGTGTCGGGACGGCGCGTAACGGTGCTGGTAATTGTTCATCTCAACTTGCCTCTGCTGCGCTGCGAACGACGATCGTCTGAACTAACTAACCCGAACAGGGCACCTTAGGCGCCCATCGAGGAGCCGCTGTGGGATGACGATGTTGGTTTCGAGCCCAAATTAACGCCCGAACAATTGGCCACTCAGCATGGCCAGCCCCGCCAGCCCGGCTGACCCTGAAACCTCGTGCCAGGCCAACCCAGTCCTGCTTGTGTGGCAGGGAAGCAGCTCTGGGGAGTTGGACTCTGTGTGTAATTATGTAGTCTCCAACAGGCCGGCCAGCAAGCGCGCCCGTCGTGCAAATCCTCAGATTTGGGTTTGAGAAACCTTAGGCCGTGTTCTTAATACCGGTCCAGACCCTTGAGCACATACACGACATCTTGTGCGAGTTCCAGGATTCAGGTTCGGTTCTCTCGAGAAAAAGTGAGAGTGACTGACACACCGAAAGAGGCTGGGTCTGCCAAGGTCTCTGGTCACATTGGTCAAGCAACTGCCCTGCCCCGCCTTGGCTCCCGCCCACGAGTATACCCCCGACCGGCCAACGTCACAGCCCCAAGCGCCAGCCTGGTCGACTCTCCGTACACTTTTTCCGCATCAAACCACCGGCTTCTCGAAGGCCACGCGAACGCACCCGTCCCGTCGCCGACAGCCTGCACTCACTCCAAACACTTTGGTTTTGATAGCCGTTTGCTCGCCAGCTAGTCGACTGTCATTCTCGTCCAGCAGCTTTCTGCGAGGTCAGCCCTGCCCCGCTTGACCGCCGGCCAGCCCACACAGCTCACACCGCAGAAAGGCCCGCAGCATCAAGTCGCAGCCATGTCTAGGAGTCGAGTCGATTTCGGTGAGCCCGAGTACATGAGGGAGATCCCCCGGCGCGGCCCGCCAGTACGGGAATACGATGATCTCGATATCCGCTTCCAGCGGGAGCAGTCCCGTCAGCCCGCTTGGATGGAGGAGAACAGGCGGCCCGAGCCAGGCTCGATGGTCCTCCGGGCAAAGGAGATTGAGACTTTTGAGCGCCCGCGTCAGAGGTCGCCCAGCCCCTCGGTCCGGGTGCGCCAACAGGAACGTACATTTACACGGGCCCGAAGCGTGAGCCCTGGCCCGAACAGGCGGCTCGACGAGGATCTGCACATCCGCCATGTCACGAGGGAGCAAAGCCGTGGTCCGCCTCCGGTTCGGTTTGCCCCGTCGCGCTCTCCCTCCCCCCGTCCGATGCAAGAGCGCGAGCGCATTCGCATCATTGAGAGAGAGCGGGAGCGCGCCCCCAGCCCAGCCCCCCCGCCGCGGCCACCCACCCCCAAAATCATCAAGGGGCCAACAATCGAGCGGGAAGTGATTACGCACTACCGGGATGTTGACCATGGTGAGTTATTGGCCATCGTCTCTTATTCATCATGACTGTGCGCGCTTACACACAAAAGGGGTTGTGGCAGTCCGTCCACCGTCGCCCCCTCCTCCCGTACGCCGCGATCGCCGCGAGGCTGAGATCGATATCTGGACGTCGCGCAACCAAACAGAGGTCGACATCCGCAGCCACTCTCATTCCCACAGCCGCGGCCGGTCTGCCTCGCGAGAGCGGCCATCACGCCCTGGCCAGGTCTGGGACGACGAAGTGCTTGTTCAACGCGACAACAAGCGTCTCCACATCGACATTGAGCGCCGCCAGAGCCTCTCCCGCGGACGTCGCGCCCAGTCGGCAGCTCCTCCGATCATCGACTACGACGACGAGGCCTACGAGATCACGTCCCGCATCGACGCGCGCGGCAAGATGGGCGAGGCGCGGGGCGGCGTCACCAAGGACTGGGCCATCATCGACGTGCCGCCCGGCACCGAGCGCGTGCGCATGGACGGCGTCGGCGGTGCCGGCGCCGAGGTGTCGTGGCAAAAGTACAGCGGCGTGCGGCGCACCAAGTTCATCCCAGAGCGCGAGGAGAAAAGCTCCGTGGTCTCGTCCTCGACCAGTCTCTCGGACACGCGCGGCCGCGACAGCGAGCGCCGCCTGAGCGTGCAGATTGTTGACAAGGACCGCCGCCCCAGCAGGGACCGCGACATCGAGATTGAAAAGATCACGGACCGGCGCATCTCCATCCACAGCTCCAATCCGCCTCCGCCGCGCCGCAACGAGACCTGGACCGAAATCACCAAGGACCTGGTCAGCCGTGAGGCGATCAAACAAATGGGCTATGAGTTCGAGGAGACCGAGTTCTTCTATTACATTGTCGAGTATCTCGCCTACGTAAGCCGCCCTCTTCCCCCCATCCACCCTCCCCATTCCCCCACACTAACCATTCCGACAACAGGAGGACGTCCTCCGCCTCGTCCAGCTCTCGGACCGGATCCGCCAGGCCCGCAAGGACCGCGCGCGCGATATTGCCTGGGAGCGCGAGCACCGCGACGACTGGGAGCACCGCGGCCACCACCACCACCACAAGCACCGCTTCTCAGTCGATTACGACGACGAGCGCGAACGCATGGTCGAGCGCGAGGTCATCTACGACTCCCGCCACCCCGGCAAGGGGTACCGGTATTAGATCCTGCCTGGTCCTTTAGTCAACTTGCCATGACGATGTAACGACAAGAATGATTCTACGAGTCGACGGGCGGCCATACTCGTTTTTTTAAAGTGGTGTTCCAGACCGGTTGGTTCGGTTGAACGAGTGTGCTGTAGAGGGATGGATGCTTAGTGTTGGGAAGAGCGAGGAGAAGTATTTATGACGATGTGATGTGTTCTTTTTTTTGTTTGCATTTGTTTTGTTTGCGGTTCTTGTTTTCTGTCTATTGGACTCATGGCATGGAGGGGTGTCCTTTCATGTTGTCACTCTCTTCTCGTCACACTTGTTTAGCATCTCTCTCCATTTACGTTGACGACTTTCATGACGACTACAAAAAGAAGCGAATATTTTGGTTTAGCATCTTTTGGGTACTTATTTGCTGGGATCAGTGCGCATGCTTTTCTTCCCTATGTTCCGTGGGTTTTGTACGTATAAGTCCCTGTACTGCGATGGACATACATGCACTTGGGTAGCGAAGCTTGAAGTTTGATTTAAACCATGACTTGCCATCCCATGCGCACGCGTGGTGACACTATCCCATGAAGATATACATAGATGAGGTTCACCGGGTGTTGGCAAAGTTCTGAGACATCCAGACTCCCCGAACCCGTCCCACAACCCCCTATTCAACGCCGCCTAGCTCTGAAAAAAAGCTCAGATCGCTCCATGGCGCCCCAACCCCCTCGTCGAAATCAATGCGCGCCTCCTGATCCACCGCTCTCTCGTCCCCAGTTTCCAAGGGATATATACAACCTTCACTACAAGCCGCACGGTCCGACCCCGTACTATCGCGTCCGACCCAGTCCGCCGCCTCCTTGGCAAGCACAACAGACGCGCCCGAAAGACACTAACCCCGGGGCACCTTGGCCAGCACCTGCCGGACCACCGCATCCAGCGTCTCTCCCGCCCCGGGCCACGTCCACTCCCGGTGGACATCCCGCCCGTCGTCCACGAAATCCCCCGTCACCCGGAGCTCCAGCCCGCCCGTGTCCGGACTCGGCCCGAAATCGAAATGCACGCCATACGTCCCCGTGTCATAGTCGACGATGCCCCTGTTGTTCGCGTCGACGGCCCACGCGGGCGGGTCCGGCGAGCCGCCGCCGCCGTCGTTGCTGGGGCTGCTGTTGTCGGCGGCCCCGGGGGGCCGCATCAGCTCCCGCCGCACGACCGTCTTGTAGTGCGCCGTCAGGGCGTGCGGCACCGTCCAGTGGAGGTACCAGAGCAGCTCGCCGATGCGGTCGTGCTCGTCGGCGCCCGGGGCGGCGGGGCCGGCGAGGGGGTTGCGCGCGCCGGGTGGGGGGCCGGGCAGGCAGGCGACGGTGAAGACGGTGCCGTAGAGCGGGGAGGGCTGGAGGAGGATTCGGACGCGCGACGCGGGGGTGATGGCGAGGTCGAACTGGACGGTGGGGGAGCGGAGGAGGGCGGCGGCGAGGGCGGCGGAGGCCGGGCCGCCTGGGTCGGCGCTGAGGGCGGGTTCTTTGACGGTGACGGTGGAGTCGAGGCCGGCGGTGCGGAGGACGTGGACGAACCCTGCGAGGGATTGCACGCAGTTCTGGACGGTTTTGTCGTAGGCGTGGTAGGAGATGAGGGGGGAGAGGATGGAGTATGCGCGGGGAGGACCCCTCGTCGTCGCGCCCGGTTCTGATCGCCCTTGCTCGTTGGCTCTGTGCGCATGGCTGAGCAGGATCCCCAGGGCAATGCAGAGTGATTCCGCCACGGTATCCTGTGGGCCTGGCTGTTCGGCACCTGGACCCTCGTCTTCGTCGCCCACGGTAGCGAGCTCGAGGGATATTGTTCTTGTGGGATCCATGGCGTAAGTGACGGCGGACTTTTCCAACCGAACACCTCGACCAACCAATGTTCGACCCTCTCTGTTGATCTCGTGCCAGAGCTCCTGAGCAAATATGGTGTCACGCGACTCCTTGACACGATCCTGAAGCGGCGCACCGGCGGGTAAGGGCCGGGGCAGTGACGATGTACCGACAACACGGCCGTTCTCGAGGACGCGGACCCGAAGGCGTTTGGACCCGCCGCCCATTTTGCCGTGATCCAGGCGGACGGAACCGTCTTCTGACCTCCTCATGGGCGCGATGCTGTTGGCCTTGAATTCGGGGGACGCGTTGTTGAAGCCAAACTTGACGCCCATCGTCTGGGGCTCATGTGGCAGTCTGAAAGTCTGCCAGCCAGCGTCGCTCACGGCCAACACCTCGGACCAGTATTTTGTCTCGGAACCAATCTCGCGCTGCAGCTTCTTGGACGCTGCCAACGCTGCATCGGCCGCCTTACTCAAGTCCATCAAGCGCTTGCCGATGGCCACCATTTTGTTGTCGGGGACCCTGCTCTGCGTCAAGGCTGTGGGGGCGTCGAGTTTTGTCGCGCCGAGGGTGCCGATGCCAACCATGTCCCGCAAGCCGGGGCTGAAGGTCGCAACGGCCTGCGCTGGATTCTCTTTTGAAACCAGAAGGGACACGAAGTCGAGGGCGAGCATGGAGGTCTGGTGGGTGAGGTGGATGGTGCGGAGGAGCTCATCCCGGGCGGCTGTTACGTCCTTGGACTCGGTGGCTTCGCTGCCGGCCTCGGAGGTGTCGCCGGCCATTGCGACATCTTCATCCCGATCGGCGCCGTCTTGGCGCGCATCGGCTTCGATCTCCCGGTCGAGGTCGGCCTCGTTGATGGCTCGGAAACCGCCCGGTTCGGCATTGGCGCGTTGGATAAACTCGGCGATGGACTGCGGCCCGCGCGACGGCGCAGGGCGCGGCTGGAGACTGAACGGCCGGTCGTTCATTTCGGGTGTGCAGGGTGTTGTATGTTTGTGCATGGTGATAGCTGGCGATTTGCTTGTGGAGTGCGACGCGAGTTTCGGGAATTTGCGATTGCCCGGGCTTCCCTGCATCTAACCCTGCGCGCCAAGGGACCAGGACCAGGCTCCAGGCTCCCATGCAGACACCACTGCCCCACCAGGGCGGTTTCTCAGTGCAAGCACCAAATGAAACATCCTGACTACAAAACGTGGGTTGGTTTCTGTATGTGCTGAGTTCCATCGTGTTACGTTATCACATGTAAAAGTATTGCCGAACTCGATGTTTTACTGTTCCTTCCATTGGCATGGCCTTATCGCCCCGCTGGTGTCGACCAGGGATCATTACTGTGTGTCCACGTGCAGGGTGATGGAGCCCGCAACTGTCAAACTCCCACGAGCTTGATCCTGGTCAGACCCACCAAGTCCACAACGTTTACAGAAGGCAGTATGTCATCATACATGGCTCCTCTGACGCCAATGGATCCAAGACTAGCCATGCAATACACCCCCCCCATTGACCTGAAAGAGGCTCGCATGGATGTCTCGGACAAGTTCTATGACACACCAACAGGAGTTACGTGGCTATGTAGATAACCAGTAACGCTAGAAAGGATAGTGTCTTGGGAGGTACGCACTTCTGAAAAGTTGTTGAAACCTGATTTCTTGCGTTGCCCGGACGCTCCGGACTGGACTGGGCTTGCACCCCGCGACGCAGATAAGATAAGAGCTTGGCCGAGGGGCCGTTTGGGTGAAATTGGGTGGTGCTCTTTCGCTCAACCTCGTGCGACCCTCATTATCCCTTCTATTCCTCCGAGTCCTCATAACCTCCCACGCGGCTTCGCAGAAAGAAGGGTTCGTAACAATCCCATTCCCCAGCGAACCTCGCCCCCGAACCCACTTACAATCCGTTTATCCCAGGTACCGTAGACCTGGAACCTAACATATGCCCTTTCCTAGTATCGGCTTTTCGCTTCACCCTTTCTCCGCCATCGCATCCCACTTCCAGGCCCTGCTCGCCATCGTCCTCTTCTCCATTCCTATCAGCATCCTCATTCAAGCACCGCGCCCCCGCCCCAACCCACCAGCCTCCAATTCAGCGGTCGCGGAACCATCGACATCCAAAATGACGGCCAAGAAGAAGATTGCAATCATGACGTCGGGCGGCGACTCGCCCGGCATGAATCCCGCGGTGCGCGCCTGTGTCCGCATGGCGATCCACCTAGGCTGCGACCCCTACTGCATCTACGAAGGGTACGAGGGCCTGGTGCGCGGCGGTGATCTCATACGCAAGATGGAATGGAACGACGTCCGCGGCTGGCTGTCCGAGGGCGGCACACTCATTGGCACCGCCCGCTGCATGGCTTTCTTCGAGCGTACCGGGCGCCTTGCTGCTGCCAGGAACCTCATCCTCGAAGGCATCAACGCCCTCATTATCTGCGGTGGAGACGGCTCGCTCACGGGAGCCGACAGGTTCCGGGCCGAATGGCCATCGCTACTAGAGGAACTCGAGTCCAATGGCGAGTTCACCGCCAGCCAGCTCCACCCATTCAGGCACCTCAACATTGTCGGCCTGGTCGGCTCTATCGACAATGACCTTTCCGGGACAGATTCCACCATCGGCTGCCACTCGGCCCTGCAAAGGATTTGCAGCGCGGTTGATCTCATCGAGGCCACCGCCTCGTCCCATTCCCGCGCCTTCGTCGTCGAGGTCATGGGACGGCATTGCGGGTGGCTAGCTTTAATGGCTGGTGTTGCCACCGGCGCAGACTTCATCTTCATTCCCGAGAAACCTAGAGAGGATAACTGGAGGGAAGAAATGTGTGGCATTATTGAACACGTTTGTGATCTCCCCCCTTACCGACCGCTTTTTTTTGGTTGCGGATGGAAACTAAACCATCGCTCTAGCATCGCAGTCTCGGAAAGCGCAAAACCATCGTCATCATTGCCGAAGGCGCTCTCGACAGAGAAGGAAACAAAATCTCGCCTGAGATGGTCAGGGACCTCCTTGCCGACAAGGATGGCCTTGGTCTCGATACCCGAATCACAACCCTCGGCCACGTCCAGCGCGGAGGAACAGCTGTCGCATACGACCGAATGCTCGCGACGCTGCAAGGAGTCGAGGCCGTCAAGGCCGTGCTCGAAGCTACACCGGAAACACCGACATTCGTCATCGCCGTCACTGAGAACAAGATCGTTAGGAAACCACTCATGGAAGCTGTACAGGACACGAAGAAGTTGGCCGCTGCTATAGAACGGCAGGACTTTGAAACGGCCATGTCTTACCGTGACGCCGAGTTCGCCCAGCAATACAAGTCTTTTATGATGACGACTGCGGTCCAGGTAAACACGGAGATGTTGCTGCCTGAGAAGGAGGTAGGTTGCTAGCATCACCCAAGACGATGCCGCAGCTTTTTGTGCTGACAGAAGCTTCAAGCGCATGAAAATCGGCTTTATCAACGTTGGCGCCCCCGCTGGCGGCATGAACGCTGCGGTCCGCGCCGGCGTTGCCTACTGCCTCTCCCGGGGACACGAACCGGTCGCCATCTACAACGGATTCGCCGGTCTTGCGCGGCATCACGGAGACAAGCCCCTGGGAGCTGTCCGGTCCTTCGACTGGCTCGAGGTCGACAGCTGGGCAAGCAAGGGCGGGTCCGAGATTGGAACTAACCGCGAGCTTCCAAGCGAGTCGGGCATGGAGACTATCGCCGACCTGATCGAACTGTACCAGTTCGACGCGCTATTCATCATCGGCGGTTTCGAAGCCTTCCATGCCGTCTCGCAATTGCAAAAGGCCAGAAGCGAATTTCCCTCCCTCTGCATCCCCATCACGCTGCTACCCGCCACCATCTCCAACAACGTCCCAGGCACTGAGTATTCTCTCGGCTCCGACACGTGCCTCAATGAGCTGGTTGAGTACTGCGACAAGATCAAGCAATCCGCCTCGGCCACCCGGCGGCGCGTTTTCGTCATCGAGACACAGGGCGGACGCTCCGGCTACATCTCCACCCTCGCCGGTCTTGGCGTCGGCGCATCCGCCGTGTACACACCGGAAGAGGGCCTCAGCCTCGAGATGCTCGCGGCCGACGTGCGGCATCTCAAGAAGGTCTTTGCGAATGAAAAGGGCCAGCCCCGCGCGGGCCGCCTGATTCTCATCAACGAGAAGGCCTCCAAGGTCTACAACGCCCGCCTCATCGCCGACATCCTTCGCGACGAGGCCCACGGCCGGTTCGAGGCCCGCGAGGGCATCCCCGGCCACATGCAGCAGGGCGGCACGCCGTCGCCCATGGACCGCTCGCGCGCGGTGCGGCTTGCGATTCGCTGCATCCAGCACCTGGAAGGGTTTGGCCGGAATGTGCACAACAAGGTCAAGACTGACCCCATGAGCGCGACGGTGATTGGGATCAAGGGCGCGAGTGTCGTGTTCTCGCCCGTCACCAAGGTGGAGGAGGAGGAGACGGACTGGCCGAACCGGCGGCCCAAGGCGATATTTTGGTCAGATATGAAGGAGATTGTGAATATCTTGGCGGGGCGGCCCCCGTATGCCGTTCCAGAGCCGGATCTGACAGGGGTGAAGGCCAAGGATGTCAAGAGGGGCATTGCCTCTGAGGGTCTATAAAAACAAAAAATGGGGAGTTTGAGCCTGGGCTAGACACGGATACTAAATACTACAAGATCGAGGTTGGCCAGCTGTGGGAAGCGGAGACTTCTTTGTGTGTTTGCGGGATGTTTTATAGATGGGGGTTCTCTGGGGGAATTTTGCGAAATCACTGTGCGATCTACCTACCCTTCTTCTGTTCGGGCTTGTGACAACCTAACTCATGACTCTTGGGCTTCCCCTAGATAGGGACTTGTGGATGGCGGATGTGATGGAAGGTTTAGCTTCAACGCATCTCTCAGGAGGGGTCATGCTGTGCCATGCATCCACATTCCACACTTGGTAAACATCACCACCCAATGACAGCTTTCTGACCCCTGTCCGTCCCACTCAGTTCCACAGACACCTGACACCCAATTTAGCTCTTTAGGTACAGCCGCAGCAGCCGGATACAGCCGCATCTTGAAAATTGAAATGGAGGCGTCTTGGCCAGGCGGGTTGCTCCGCGTCGTGTCGGGGGGCCAAGGCTGTGAGAGTTGGTTTGGCATCTGGAACACAGCGCAGCTGAGGGGCGACTTTGTTAGTGGCATATCAGGCGTATACGGCGCCCGCGGAAATGAGAATGGGGGATTGGGAAGGCGCTATTATTGTCTTGCAGCAGTCAGTCAGGCTCGGGTTGGGAGGTGGCTGGAAGTCGTGGTCGTGGTCCAATGGGTGGATTTCCTGTCCTTTCCCTCTCTTCCTTGCCATTATGTTTTTTGGTGTCTGGCCTGGTGGGCGAGTGTGTGAGGCTGTGAGCAAGCTTTTCCATGCATGATGGGAGCAGAAAATTGTGGTGGAGTTTGGGATCAATCCTTCCTTCTGGGGAGGTCGCAATCCTTGAGGATCACTCGTCGTGGGCCGTGGCTACAAAATCGCCTTCCGACCAACCGACTTCGCTTCCGTTTGTAGGCCCGACGAGTACATATATTCTCTTCAAAGCCCTTCCCTTCCGCTGCTGCCATCATCGAGCTGCGGTTTCTCACCTGCAATGAAGGCGGGAGCGGTATATTGACGGGACAGCCGCCGGCGAGCTGAACGGGTCCAAGAACTGTGCCCCACGACGGCAGAGCGGCCCCCCACCGCAGGAGCCACCAGCAAATGCAGCCGGGGTCGCACCAGTATGTTTTGAGGCTGCAAGCGTGGCTTCTTAGTCGGACACGATCAAGACAATGTCTGTGCTGTGCAGCAGATGATCAGGAAACCCAGAGGGCAAGGGAGGGGGCCCCCCCAGTCAGCGCCACAAATGCTGAGTGCTTGTTATGGTATCACGGACCAAAGGAGCAGGTACGATGGCACAGCATATGCACCTCAGCGGCGCGTTGTGGTGAGCTGGCACCGTCAGCGCGGCTCTGGGAGTTCATCGCCGAAGACGAGCTTTGGGGCGCGCCTTTCCCGCCCCCCCCCCCCCCCCCCCCCTGTCCATAGCTTGCTTGTTGTCCGCCGTCTCTCGTTTCCCGTAGTAGGTGCCGCGAGCCTGCTCAAGCAACCACCATATTGTCGTTCTTGTGCGGGCGTTGTCGACTGATAACGGTAGAAGATCAGCGCCGCGTCCTCGGATTGTCACAGTACCGGCATCGACCGTCCGCGGACTCGACTCGACCAGAGTTGCCAATGGCGTCCCTGATGTCGACGCTGCTCCTCCTCGGGGTTGCAGCCTCGCCGGCCCGGGCAGCCATCGCGGCATGGTGGAACGGAATCGGCCCTCAAATTCTCGTGCAGAATGAGACCACGGGCCAGATCCGCTACAGCGCCTGCAACAGCTACGACCAACCCATATACTCGTACACCGACGGCAGCGTCCTCCCGCTCTCCCACAAGCCCAAGGCCAGCACACAACTAGCAGGAACGGGGTGGTGGAACGAAAAGCATACAGTGTACGTGCCATGCCTCTCCGCCTCTCTCTCCCGCGGCTATCGGGCTGACAAGTCTATCAGGGCATCGATATTCTACCTCGATGAGGGGGGCAATATCGCCAATTGCCTTTTAAATTGCAACATGAACACTGGACTGTTCCAGAGCCAGGGAAACTGGATCATCAGTCATGACGCACCCTCCATTCACCCCAACTCGGGGTTGGCCGCTCTTGTTCTTGGTTCCGAAGCTGGGTATCGGGTTTACTACCACGACAGCGACGGAGCCATCAGCGAACTTGGTTTCACCCAAATCGATGGCTGGGCCTACCGTGGCATCGTCTCCAACGACATCAATTCCTTGCCCGCACTGGCCGCCGCCTTCAGTGGCAAAGAGAACATCACCCTTGTCTCCCCGCGTGACGACGAGAACATTGCCACGACCAGGTACAACAAGAACGAGAAATGGTACCGAAGTACGACGGCGCTGTTATGTTCTTCCACCCTGTCGTTGCCGTGCTAACACCGACCAACAGCAACCCTGCCCCAGGCCCTCGGCGGCAATGTTACCGACGACGAGACGAGCAGGGAGGACATCTCTGTCAACCAGACCGCTCCATCCAACTTCAGTCTGCCCGCCTGGGATGGCAAGCCCGGTGGTATGGGCATCACCATCGACAGCGCCTACACGCGCTCCCTGTGGTATATCGGCAATGATAGCAGCCTGTACTCGGTCTTCAACCGAAACTACTACTGGAACAAGCTCTCCAGCCAGTCCGCTGCCTTCTGGCCGACGGCTGACAAGCCAAACGCCGAGCTCGCCGTTGCCTACGAGTTCAAGAGCGGCATGGTGCGCATCTACTACATGGTCAAGGGGCAGTTGAGCGAGGTCAAGTTCAGCGACAACTCGTGGAAAGCATGGTCCACCGTCGCCGCGCCCCTGCCACAAGTGACACAATCAGCGACACCCACTCCGACAAGCTCAGATTCGGCAGAGCCCGCCGACACTGGTCTCTCGACGGGTGCAAAGGTAGGCATCGGTGTCGGAGTCTCGCTCGGCGCCATCGCTATCTGCGCCATCATTGCCGTCATCGTTCTCATGCGAAAGAAGAGACGGACATTCCAACAGTCAGAGCATGCCGACGACGCGTCCACAACCCTTGGCCCCAACACGCCCGCACCATCGTACGGCACTCCAGCTCTTGCGCGAGCCTCGGCGGCCCAGTACGAGAATCTTGGTTGGGAGCAGAAGGTCGTTCCGGCATCGACGACATACCCTAGCCCTCAACAGGAGGTGCATCAGCTCCACAGCCACTCCCAGCCCAGAGAGCTACATGTCCCCCCACAGCCGATGTATGAGTTGGCAAGTCAGACCCATCTCCATGAACTCGTTGCAGAGCCACCACGGGGGTACCAGGGGTACTGAAGCTGGTTTTCCATTGACGCGAGAGATGGAGAAAGCCCGCGTCTCAAAGCGTGGGATACGATAACGTAGGTTGCGTTCCGGGTCAATTAATGTTGGCGGGCCGGAAGAGATACGGCCAGGTGAAGGGCATCGCACGGCAGCACGACTCTCCGTTACATTTCCGGAAAATCTTCTGTTTGGAAATTGATATCACCATTTGATGGCTGAGCCTCTTGAACATTTTAGCTAATTCCAAATACATAATTCTCTGATCGATGCTACTTGCCGATCTAAATGAGCTCTGGCAATTCCTGAAAAGGATACACAATGAGATATCACCCGCACCCTCCAAAATGCACATATCCAATGCCCTGTTTCAGTGAGTATATAGCATCCTTGATGTTTTATCAGTGATATGGCATGTCATATAGGGGGATAGGCTCCCTACGGTCCACGGAACTCAGTTTGATGAACAGGGTCATATTGATGTTGAGCTGCCAACATTGCAAAGTAGTATTGTACATCCCTAATGGTGAAGGAAAGACACCAGATCGTGCCGTATACCTACCGCCAAAGGTCCCGGATTCTGTGCAGCCAGCATAACAAGAAGAGGACTGCGGACAGATCCGTATAATGCAAGGAATGGTACACAGCAAAGCCAATAATTCGAAAATCACAATAGCTCAAGATCAACAAGAAAAAAGCACACGATACCGTCCCCTCTTGCCCCGAGAATGCAAGCTCCCCCCCCCCAGTTCGCCTCCCCCGATCAACTGACTCTCATCATAACCGCCCCCTCTCCCCCTTCCTTGCGCCCGAAAAAGACAGCGAGCCAGTCCACAGGGGACAGTGCATTCCCAATGTACAAATGACAATGGGACAAGGTCGATAGCGAACACAGCCCTGTCTGTGCTTGAGCCGAGCCGGTCCTGGCGGAAAAGAAACAAAAGACCAACGATCTCAAAATCGAAAAGGCAAAAAGAAAACAACAGCCAGACGACCCACGAGAGAGCTCAGCACAGCGAAACGACGACCAGACAAACCGACAATCGCAGCAGAAACCGACAATCTCAACCGCGGGAGGGCACGCCGAAAAGGTACGCCAGCTCCCCCGCGCTCAGCCGCCCCACGTTCTTGCTCTCGCCCTCGTCCAGCGCCGACTCGACCAGCTGGCGCTTCTTCTCCTGCAGCTCCAGGATGCGGTCCTCGACCGTCTCCTTGACCAGGATCCGATGGACCTTGACCTCGCGCTGCTGGCCGATGCGGTGGGCGCGATCCACAGCCTGCATCTCGATGTAGGGGTTCCAGAAGGGGTCGCAGATGATGATGCGCGAGGCCGACGTCAGGTTCAGACCCGCGTTGCCCGCCCGCAGCGAGACCAGCATGACCTTGTTGCGGGGGTTCTCGGTGAAGTCCTGCACCGCGTCGTCACGGGCGTTCCGGGACATGCCGCCCGTGTAGCAGCAGTAGCGGAGGTTGAGGTCGTACTTGATCTTGCACTCGATCAAGTCCAGGAGAGCCGTCCACTGGGAAAAGATGATTGTCTTCTCGTCCGTTTCCTGGATCTCCTTGAGGAGCTCGACGACCTGCGTCACCTTGGCCGAGTCCTCCCAGTTGTCTCGGAGGTAGTGCATGTACCGGCGCCGGGCCTCCATGTTTTTTCTTGCCTCGAGGCGAAGCCTCGTCAGCATGTGCGGCTTGACCTCCTCGGACTTGGCCTTGCCCTTTCCTTTGCCTCCCATCTTTTTGCTCTTCTTGGCCTTCTTGGTGCCTCTAGACTTTGTTGCTTTCTTTTGTTTCTTCGCACCGGCGACGGCCGCGAGCTCGGCGTCAAGTCTAGCGTCATCGTCGGTGTCACCCTCATCGACCTCATTATCCGGAACAACAAAGTCTTTGAGGTTTCCCCCAGAGTCGGCATCAGAATCGGTTTCGAACTCCGAATCATCCTCTGACGAGTCGTCCGAGTCGGTCACTTCATCGAGTGCTTCGTCCGCGGCGCCATCCGCTCTCAGGGCATCCGGCATATGCGCCTTCCGGAAAGCGGTGTAGTTGATGACCTTGGTGGGCTCGACCCCGCCGCGACATACGGGGCATTTAGCAGATCCATTCTCGTTACCCGACCTGATATTATTCTGCGCCGAGTTCTCAGTGAGAGAAGTGAAACACTCTGAGCAGGTGTCATGACCGCAAGGAATCAAAAGGATCGGGTCATTAACCGCATCGTAGCAGATAGGACACTCAAAAGCATCAATCGCCTTGATACGCTCAACCACCGCAGCATCCATCTCCTTGGCCAGGTCCGCCATTTGTGTATCGGGAGTAGCGACACCGACACAGTCGAAGTCTGTCAAGTGGGGATGACAGCAGGCTTGACGGAGACGCAACAGGAGGACAAGGATGTTGGAGTAGTTCTTGCCGACAGTTCCCGCACGGAGATACTTGTTGAACTGGACTTGGGACCGCGCCTCGAGGTCTCTGTAGAATTGTTGTTCGTCAACGGAGAACACGACTTGTTCTGAGCTCTCAGTCTTCTGGGGCAGGCTCAAGATCGGCTTGCCATCAATCAGCGAATTCTTCATCCGCCTCAACATCATGGCTTTCAAAACAGCCTGGAGCTGCTTCATGGCGCTGTCCCTGGTATAATCGGTGCCGGCACTTCTTGGGGCAAGACTCTTGAAGGCCTACTTGACGGTTAGCACACCGGATCAAGCCTTTTCGAGATGGATGGTTGCATACCCGTTGAAACAGTCTAAAGTCACAGTACGGCCTGATTTTCAGGAAGCGGATCAATGGGTACAGTTCTAGTACGTTGTTCATCATGGGGGTGCCGGTAAGGCACCATCGGTAGGTGCCGTTGATCTGGTGCACGCCCTTTGAACCCTGAGTATCCTTGTTCTTGATGCATTGCGCCTCGTCGAGGATGATGCGGTAAAACTTGCTGCGTGGATGAAGTAGGGGGCATTTCTTGGCAAGCTCCATGTCGGTTTCCGGATTGTATTCGGCCGATCCATTCCGGTCGTCGACATGTTTGTGGTATTGTTTCCACTCCGAGGCTACAGACCCGTAGGTGGTGAGCACGACGTCGTAATTCTTGATGTCAGAGAAAGAAATCTTCTTTTTTTGGTGGAGAAGGAAGACGCTCAGGCTATGCGATGCCTTTAGTTTCTTCTTCACCTCATGCTCCCACTGTTTGATGAGAGCGACCGGGCCAATGATCAAGTTGGTCTGTGAACGTCAGAACAGGTAACTTTCAACTGATTCAACAAGGCATATATATACCTTGACATTATCAAGAGGGGGCCGCGAGACCATCAATGCCAGGGTAGAGATGGTCTTGCCGAGACCCATGTCGTCTGCCAGGATGCCTCCCTTGTTTGTTCCCTCTTCCATCTCTGACATCCACTTGAGGGCGAGTTGTTGATGTGGATACAGAGGATACTTGAGAGATTCGGGGGTTTCTCCTCGTTCTTCCTGGGGGATTTCCATGTCGGGACGAATATTTGACAGGAGCTGCTGGATATCCTCTTCCGTCTTTCGCGGGTCGTTCACATAGTCGTCGAGAAGGCCAACAAGACGAGAATTGAGCTGGTTTCCTTCGGCATCGAGCATGGCGTTGAAGTCATAGCCGTTGACACGACCAATAGTTGTTGCGAGTTCTGAGCCAAACCCTGGTCGATCCGTGCCGAACGACAGTGAGCTCGGCAAGGTTTGGCCCATGACCGGCGGACACGCGAACTGCGCAGCGGACTGCAGACGTTGACCGACTGGGCCGAGCGGTAGCCAGCCGGGCGACATGGCGGATGGAGGAGTCTCTTGTCGCGCCATCGAAGACTGCCGGGCCAGCTCGATGGCAGGTACATTGGGAATATACCGGAGAGAACTGTTCGTGCCAAACCCGGCCGGCGTGTTCGCTGGGTGGTTGTATGAGGAGGGTAGCTGAGGCACTGAAGGGAGCGAAGGCCGAGAACGGCCACCCAAGACCCGTCCGGGGCCCCCAGCTCCGTAGGCTTCACTATCGATGTCCTCCCAGGCCCCAGGCACATGGTACTGGTTCTGTTCCGTCTCGGTCATATTCCAGCTAGGGCCTGCAAAAGAGCCCGGCTCGGCCTTGACCGGAACACGGGGTCTGGACGGCAAAGTAGGGCTGAGCTCCGACTCGACATGACCAGGCTCTGACTTGATATTGCCGGGCTCCGGCTTGACGTGACTCGGTCTCCGGAAGCCTAGGGGGGATCTGCCTAGAATTCGAGTGAAAGCATTATTTTGGCCCAGTCGGGATGGTTCTGCGAAACGGGGTCCGCTGGGAGATGGCGATGAACGCCCAGCCAGCTGCCTTGCCAAGGCAGCATCTCTATCCGCCTCTTCTTTTCTCCGGCTTAAGCGGTCTTCTGCGTCTTTCTGACGCTGGATCGTTGACCGCCACGCCTCGTCGTCGTCCCTACATCTGGCGGTTAGCATCAAACACGCTGTGGCAGAGACTGTGCCTGGCCTGCTACAAGAGCTCCAGCTGGTACTAGCAGGGCCGCGAGCCAACTCACCCGGTAAGGTCAATGACAGATAGGCTCTGGAAGTCGTCAACATTGTTGATATTTCCGAGACCAGATCCGAAAACGCCGGGCCCCGCGCTTGGAGTGGTTCTCCTAGATTTGCTAGGCTCCCCGCTCCATGGGTCAACAAGATGTGAGCTTCCAATTGAGCGTTTCCGCGACGCAGTGCGGGGACCTCCTCCATGGCTCGAGCTCATCGGGTTCAGATTGTTGGGAAACGCTGATGTACCGTGGTTCGGGCGGGTGCCTGACGACGGTCAGTCTTGATTGCTTTTTAGAACTCGCGGTTGCGGAGTTTTGGTTGCTTGAGGATAAATTGAGAGGTCTGGTTCGTACCTTCGCACTCTTCGGACCCGTTGGCATCTCCCGTGTTCGGACCCATTGGAGCGCCTGTGGTTGCAAACTAAAGTTAGTTGATGATGCGGTGGTGGCTGGACAAATAGAACCTTTGCGGCGGGCTTCGGCAAGCTTGTGCTGGATCGTTGCAATCTCATCCGCAATCTCCTGTCGCCTGGAACTTGTATCGGGAAGATCGTGCAGAGATTCTAGGAGAACCCGTTGAAGGCCCAGGTCGTCCGAAAGCTGTTCGATTTTGGCGAGGGGGGGAGAATCGCTGGCGGAAGGCAAACCTGTCGAGGCTGCGGAGGGGCTGCTGCTAGAGGCCATTGCCCAGGGCGCATCGCCTGGGGCAGCGGAAAGAGCGGAAGGGTGGCTGCAGATAAAACCGACCGGCGTTGCTGAAGAACAACAAGAGTTCACTAGGGTGTTGGAGGGGAACTGCAGCACGGCGTGTCAGTTGGCTTCCAAACACGCAAGGCTTGCAAGGCTTCCAACGAACGAGGCAGGGAACTGACTGGTGGTTCCTGCGGTGCAGCGTTCAAAAGCGACCGAATCCACTGCTTGGCGCTTGGGTGTGGAAAAGGGCAAAGCACCTTGCGCCGAGGCGGACAGCCTTTTGTGTACTTTGTAAGTGTGATCGTTGTCCCGGTTTCTGGTTTTGTTTTTTCTGTGCTTGGTCTGCCTTCCCGCCTTCCCCACTGACTTGATCAATGAATCCACGAAATGAAAACAAGAACCAAGCACTGCACGGACAGTGTAGTCTGGTTGGTCCACAAAGATCAATCTCAATCAGGACCCCAAATCACTACCCGGGGCTCTGGTTCTTGTGCTAGTCGGCCACAAGTCTCGGCACTGCAACCTGTTGAAACCAAACTCTCCAAGTTCAGAGCTGGGCGGCATGCGTCACGCGCCTTTGACACGCGTTTGGCAGTTTCCACTTCCAATTTCAAACTGCGCGTTGCATGCCTGCGCTCTCGGCCCCACCTATGGAGGTCGGGTGGATCGCCTTAAAGTTTTGGCATGGGATTCCACCAATAAGAGGAGGCATCGAAGGGTATCCGTGCGATGAGCACTGAGCAGGCTCATAGGCAACAAACAGGATGAGAGATCAATAGTTAATCATATTCTTCTAAATAAACAAGGCCAAAGAGCCAGCCTTTCAACCTCTGGAGATATCTTCTGGAGGTGTAAAATCGCGTCCCCGAGCACTTATTGACACAAGTACTTGCCAAGACTTGTCTTCTTTACATTCGACCTCCTGGGTCATTTTCTACTCCCCCCCAGATCACTCCGGGGCCTCAATAGTCCACGAAGACCAGTGCCGGGATCTTAAAAGGCTGCCTTGCCAAAATTTGAAGTTTCTTTTTCGGAGGCGAAAAAGCTAACAAATAAATTATTGCAATGCCTTTCGGCAAAGCCGAGAGGTCCCATAGAATGCCTGTAGTTGCGAAATGCTCCTCGGTATACACGGTATATCACAGGAATGAGCTCGCTCGTATGACAGAGCGCCCAAGCCTTGAAGTACATACATACTTCGTATTGAACCCTCAAAGGCAACCTGTACACCTAACCAAAACGCAATCGGCCATCCATCCGACCGATGCTAGAATAGAGGATAGCGGAAGCTACCAACCAACCCTAGCCACCACCTTCGATGCAGGTGAAATTAATACAGTAGAGTCCACCTGGACAAACAACTAAGCCGGGGAACTGCTGCCTCCCTCGCCACTTTGCTCGTCACCATCTTCTCCGTGACCCGTAACTTTCCCCCACCAATGGCCAACCTTGCCAGAAACCCAATCCCAAAAACCCTTGACAGCCTCCCCGGCATCATCGACGGGCGAGGTCTTGTCCGAGCCGTCGCCCTTGCTATCGTTCTCACTGCCGTCATCACCACTCCCACTCGGGGGCTGTTTGGTAGGCTGTGATTCCGGGTCGTCCACACCAACTACTTTCGTGGGCCCGGCAGACTCGGCCTTGGCACTGCTTGTCGAAACAGGGTTGACGTGGATAGACGTTGTGGGCTCGACGAGCGGCTGGCTTGAGGTCGCCGGGATGAATTGCACAGGATCAACAGGCGTATCTATTTTGCTGCCTGGGTCGCTGTGCAACCCCGTCGTTTTCAAGGGCAGCCGAAGGGTGCCGTTGTTTGGTGCGGGGGTTATCCCAACTGAGTCGCACAGAATGTTGTACACCTCGGTGTTTTCTGAGTCCGGGTCAGCGCAGAACTGACAAACAAAAGGGGAAGTGGTACATACGGAAAGGTTCTACCCGGCTGTTGGGGGTGTGCGGAAAGGCTGGGCCTCGGGCGATGAATATTGCCCTCATCAGGGGGTGCTCGTGATCATAGCCGTGAAGGCCGCGTGGGTTGTAGACGGCACCCTTGGCCTGTGCATCTTTGAGGTTCATCTCATTCATCTTGACGATTCCCCAGCCGGTCTTGGGCACAACCCACAGCGGAGCGATACGCTCATTCCGGGAGAAGTGATAGCGCGCCGGCATATCCACATCCCGGAGATAGACATCGAGGTTCGGGTTGTCCTTGGTTTTCCGTTTCACCTCATCATAGATGGCCTGGAGGTCCTCGAACTTCTTGGGCCTTAGCCCAATCAAGGGCCAGCCATCTGTGTGTTCAATCCTGTTCATGTTGACAATATCCTCGAGCTGCACAAGCCGGGATGTGTCCGTGGTGGCCATGCCGTGGTCAGACACCACAATAATATTGACAATGTCGGTCAAGTGGCGCTCCTCCAATCCTTTGAAAACGCGGTCAAGCATTTTGTCTACCTTGTTGATGGTGAAACGGATCTCGGTACTGTTTGGACCATATCTGTGCCCATCCGTATCGATGTTGGGAACATATGCCGCAACGATTTGTGGGCGGTCGGCATCGGGCATGTCCATAAACTCGAGAATCCTGTCGACCTTGTTTGCAAGCTCCTCTTTGCCGTTGTACTTGTCTACGTATGTAGGCTCGGTTTCCATAATGTGCGCCTCACTGCCTGGCCACATGTGTATGGCCGTTTTGAGCCCTTGCTTTTGGGCTGAAACCCAAAATGGCTCTCCCGACCACCACGCAGGGTCCAGACTCCGCGGAATATCGAACTCTTTCTGCAGAACAGGATCCCAAAAGGTATTTCCCACAATGCCGTGAGACTCGGGATAGAGCCCTGTAGCGAGGGTGTAATGGTTGGGGAAAGTGACGCTGGGAAAAGAGGGAAGCATGTAGAGAGGGGAGACGCCTTCTTTGATGAGAGCGTTGAGCCTCGGTGATAAGCCCCTGTTGAGAAAGTCTGCCCGGAAGCCGTCTATGCTGATGATGATGGTGGTAGGGGCGAACATGGCGGTGCCGTTGCTGACCAGTCCCTCGGTGTTGCGGGAACTCCGTCGTTCGATCGAGAGCTTCCAAGCAACCAAGACGAGGATTGCAAACGCGACGGCAATGAGGGCATATAACAACAGCCAGCGGCGGCAACTGCGGCTCTGTTTCGCGTTGACGTCGGTCATGTGTAATAGGTTCCTCCTGTCCATCTCGTTGCTATCGTCGCGGTCGCTGCTCTCGCCGGTTGAGCTGCCGTCCTTCAGACCGCCCTCTTCCATCTCGTACATCAGCTCGCCATCTTCACCATGCTGCGCATCGGCCAGGAGTCTGTCCCTCTTTGCCCTCCTCCTCGCCTTTCTGGCCCTCCTCTTGTCAAACCCCAGGTCCTCCACGGACTCGGCCGGTTGGGCGGATGGACTTGGAGACCTCAACGACGCATTGCTCACCCTCCTGGTCAGCAGCTGCAGGGGATTCGGTATCGGTAGGCCCGACCCTCTCCGGCCCTGATTCTGCCTCCTCCGGGACTGAGTCACCAGGTGATCCAGCTCTTCCTCCTCCATCAAGACGAGCCTGTCGTGTGCGCGCAGCTCGCGGCTATTGCGGGCGCGCAATTGGCGTTCGTCATCGTCGCTGTCGGTATCCTGGTCGCTGCGGATTGATACCGCGTCGGCATCGTAGTCGGACGGCGAGAGGAGCGACGGGTCTCGGCTGCCTGCGCTGGTCGTCTTCAGCGGGCGGAGGGGCATTTTCGGCTACTTGGCGTGCTTCCCATAGGCGCCGATATCGATACCTCTTCAGGGCTGACGGAGGTCAGTCAACCATGGCCAAAAACTGGGCAAGCAGCAAGACGCTGAAGGGAAGGAGTGTCTGGTAAGGGACGGGGTAATTTTCCTTCGTCGTTGGGATGCGACGCCAGGTAACCCGGTCGAAACAGGCTTGGAAAGTGAGCTGATTGGCGCAGGCTAGACTTGGCTCTCGCGCAGTGGGCATGGGTAAGGTGAGGCGAACGTTGGAGCCAATGACAACGCAATCTTCCGTGCAGATAAGACCCCTTTTACTCTTTCTTGGTTGATGTGGAAAGCTCTACTTCGTAGGACAACATCTCACTCCTAGTACTCTACAACTGGTCATGGTGCGATAGTCTCATGTTGCTCGAGTGACCGCGACACTACACTACACACTTGGCACAGGGGCAGGAATGAAAGCAGAGAGAAGACACAAGCAATAGTCTGTAATCCAGGAGCCAACCCAGCATCGTGGGATCCGTACTCGACAGCACCCGCGGCCGAATAAAGTTGATTTCACGTGCACTCCAAACATGGCATTTCCGTTTTTGGCTGAAGCAGGTTGGGGCTAGTCATCTTGGCCAAAATCTGAAGTATTAGATTGTGTAGATGCAGCAGAATCGACTCATCTCAAAACAAGGACACGCTCTACCTGTGTGGCTGCGTGGATACCTTGGAAAGTGACAAATGTCGCAAATGTCAAGTGGATGGTGGATGCAGGACGCACCGACGCACCTGGCAGTGTAAAAACAGAGATATGGAGAAGACAGAAACTGGATTGGCTTGTTGAGCAAATCTGGGGAAATGGAGGGACAGGAAGGTGGAAACTTGCGCCAAGTGCAAAGCGGGAATCCAGGCCGGCTAAGCCACAGAGCCAAGGGAAAGTGCTCCACATGTGGCTAGCAGCCGGGGACGATCGGAACCGGCACCAACTGTTTCCGCAAATTTTGGCTGAGCCCTGCCAATTACCAAGACGCGCACAAAAATCGGTCTTGATATCGGCGAACGGCAGCGACTCGGACTCTTTGACGGCCTTTGGAACAGCAGCAAAGGTACGCTCGGCCTTCCCTTCCTGTGTGCTTGATATCTATACCGCGGATTATCATTCCTACGTATTTGCGCTCTTCGCACAATTTCAACTTGGGCGTACACTTGCCGAGATTCCACCCACTAACACCACCGACCACCTTAGAACGTCGACAAAATGGCAGAGATCAACATCGGAGCGACTTCGTGGCGTCGTGTCGAGGTCGGCCGCGTGCTGAAGCTCGAGAGCGGCAGCCTCGCCACTATTGTCGAGATCATCGACCACAAGCGCGTATGTTGCAGCCGAACCACCACCACCGAGATCGATAAGGGAATCGATGGATGGAACATGTGAATTGGAAAAGAGACTAAACAGCTGGTACTCCAGGCTCTCGTCGACGGCCCCTCCACCGACCCCCGGCTCGCCACCCCGCGCGGTATCGTCTCGCTCGCCAACACTCTGCTCACCCCGATCGTTGTCGAGAAGCTCTGCCGTGGTGCCCGGTCCGGCACCGTCAAGAAGGCGTGGGAGGCCGCTGGCGTCGACGCTAAGTGGCACGAGGGCAACTGGGCCAAGAAGCAGCTCCAGCAGGAGCGCCGCCAGTCGCTCACCGACTTCGACCGCTTCAAGGTCATGCGGTTGAAGAAGCAGAGGCGGTTCGAGGAGCGCAAGGCTCTGGCCAAGGTCCGGGCTGCGGCATGAGTCTTGGGAACTGCTTTAGAGGGGGAGCGTTTGGTTCGGCATGGCTTTCTGAGGGAGGAGGGTATTCTGGAACGGTCTGCATGAACATCAGCACTAGGGTTGCTGGGTTTCTCTTTGCGTCGCTTTCGGAAGACCTGTATGTCACATCATCAAGGTGACCGGCGTCATATGGAAAATGCGAAATTAAGCCAAAAATGACCCCCATGGGTTGTTACCCAGCTACAGACACGGCGCCAGACCGGTGCAGGTCTGTGAGCTAGCAGAACACGAAACTCTTGGGAATGCCGTGACGGCAATGCCTCTACTCTATCAATTTGGTCTCTCCCCAGCCTCGTCTAGTGATGCGTTTTCGCAGCCTTGTTCAGTGACGGATGTTGGAATCGCAGTTCGAGATAGGCGCCGCTCGCAAGTGCATCCATTTTGATGACCTAATCCGGACTAGTGTGACTGGAGTTCTGCGCTTGCTGACAAGCCCTATCCGAAAATTGGGTCCAAACATTTCTTCCCACCACGACTGCAAGCTCCTTCACTCCCCCGCATATCCAGTTTAGCGGCACTTTTGACATTAATGTGAGTCTTGTCCAGGAATGCGCCGTCGCCGTCTCTGTTATGCTTCCGTGATAGACGGGTAGCCCTGCTTTTGGCAGTTTTAGGCGTGCCGGAAGCAATTGCCTTGTGTGTGTGCATGGGGAGCTGACCAAGTGCGATTTGCTAGCCCTCCAAAATGGCTGATCCCCGCGTTACCGAGCTCCCGGATGAGGAGACCAAGAAGCCCACCGTCGAGGAGCTCGACGACTCCTCGAGCGACGAGTCCGATGCCGAGGCCGAGGCTGGCCTCCCCGCCGGCTCCAGCGCCGTGATCCACTCGCGCAACGAGAAGAAGGCTCGCAAGGCCATCGAGAAGCTGCATCTCACCCGCGTGCCCGGCATCACCCGTGTCACTCTCCGCCGCCCTAAGAACGTGAGTGCGATAAACGGGAGGGGGCGTTACTTTCCGGAGAGTAGCTGTGCGGGGCACGGCCGGATTTGTCTTGGCGGGGGAACATGGAAGAGCATCGGCTAACGGAGATGGATAGATCCTCTTCGTGATCAACAACCCCGAGGTGTACAAGTCGCCCAACAGCAACACCTACATGTAAGCGTGCCGACAGGGGTGGATTTTGGAGCTCGGAGCTGACCCCTGCACAGCGTCTTCGGCGAGGCCAAGATTGAGGACCTCAACGCTAGCGCGCAGGCTGCTGCCGCCCAGCAGCTCGCCAGCCAGAGCGCTGAGCACGACCACGCCGGTCACGACCACGCCGGCCACGACCACAAGCACGAGGAGGCCAAGGAGGAGGAGGAGGAGGACGATGGCGAGGAGGTTGATGCTACAGGGATCGAAGACAAGGACATCGAGCTCGTCATGACCCAAGCTAGCGTGTCGCGGAAGAAGGCCATCAAGGCGCTGAAAGAGAACGACAACGACATAGTCAACTCAATCATGGCATTGAGCGTCTAATCTAGGCTGGCGCTTGGGTGATTGGCGTGGGTTCTGGTACATATCTGCTAAACGGTCTTGCCGGTTCTCGGCATTAGAGCTCCATTGCGGGCCGGTGATTAGGCGGGCATTGCATGAGCTGCGGAATTCAGACTGTGCCTTGATGCTGAGTGGGATTAGAGCTCCAGGACTGGGTGCCTTGAGTGGTGTGATTGCTGTGCTGCCCGGTCTCTTTCCACTTGAACTTTGAAGCTATGGATCGCGTCGCCAACTGACTACCATGCAATTGCCAAATTCACATATTCTTGCTCAAACTAAACACACATCATGTCATTTGGCAATACGGCATTCCGCAACAAAGCCCAGAATCCATGTCCCATCACGGAGCTCGGGAAGCTGCCGGTTCATTCCGTGGTGAAGTCACGTGACAGAGTCTCGCGCCAGAGGTTGCTTGCATTCGGCAAACCTCGAAGCATTGCCAGCGACCCAGTTCCCACTCCTCGATCACCTCAAAACCACCGCAAAAATGGCCGCAGTAAGTCACCGCTGTCAATTGAGGGTTCTATTCCGACGGAGCGCGTCTTTTTGCGCATTGGAATGTAGCGGGGCGCGGGTGTTGTAGCTTCCGCGGGTTCCTGAACTGAGCTAATTTTGGCCTTCTCTCTTCTCGAAAAAAACAGCGAAGCGCAGCTCTCAAGGTTGACTGGGTCAAGATCTCGACGTCGCTCGGCCTGCGCGGGCAGACGGCGGCCAGTCTCCAGGCCTTCAAGAAGCGCAACGACGACATCCGCCGCAAGGTCCAGGTGCTCTCGGAGCAGCCGACCGCCATCGACTTCGCCAAGTACCGCAGCGTCCTCAAGAACCAGGCCATCGTCGACGAGATCGAGAAGCGCTTCACCGCCTTCCAGCCCGCCACCTACGACCTCAACCGCCAGCTCAAGGCCATCGAGGCTTTCGAGGTCGAGGCCGTCAAGAACGCCGAGGCTACCCGCGAGAAGGTCGACCTCGAGCTCAAGGACCTGAACAAGACGCTCCTGAACATTGAGGAGGCCCGGCCCTTTGAGGACCTTACCGTTGATGAGGTTGCCGCTGCCGAGCCGAGCATCGACGAGAAGACTTCCAAGCTCGTGTCCAAGGGCCGCTGGTCCGTGCCTGGCTACAAGGTGCGTTTCTCCCCCCCCCCCTTTCCCCCCCCCCCCCCTCTTTTACTTGGAAGAGCAGGTGGCTGACAGCGAAAACAGGAGAGATTCGGCGACCTCTCTGTGCTATAAACATGCCGTCCGATTCCCCGATTTCCTTGTGTACTCTAGCATTGTAGATAGCCGAAGCGCTGAGGGACGGTCCGTAACGGAGGGGCAATTTCATCTGGTTAATCAATCCGTCTTGCCCTGTCGACCGGCGTTTGTCTACCATGTTCAAGCCAGTTGCACGCTATTTTGTTACTAATCTCAACGCCCCGTCACGACTGTCTCCATTGTCCCCAATTGCCTCTCCGAACCTGGCCATCTGGAAGTGCCAGGCATTTGGCGGTCAAAAGGAACGGTTGGGGATGCCACGGTGGCGGTGATGTCAAGCGAAATCTGGGTTGGGTGAAGGGGCCTGGCAGACCGAAGAGCTAACAGGCAGGGACCATCAACCATTCTCTCGAAAAGCGTCTGGGAGCGTATGTTACTGGCTCTTCCAAAGTCACGGCGTTCCTAGGCTAAAGCTACTGTAGCTTCGAATTGTCCTCTTGTTTGCTTCTTCAAACAGTCACAAGGTCCCTACCCTAGTCTTACTATCCCGCACTTCAAATGGGGGATTAAAAGTGAGGGTCGATCTTTCCAGGCACATATGCCGTACAACATGGTGATGCCCAACACCCACACGGTCCCCGGAGCACCGACGATAGATATATGTTGCTTACATGACGTAGTTTTTCCATAATCCCCCTTTCCAGTTGCTATCTCCTGGCGTACTGGACCAGTTTGCTGGCGTTCTTGCCCGTCTATCTCATGACTTTTGCTGCAATCCTTTCAGACAACCTAGAGTGCTGATCCATATGTCGACGTTGGAGGAGTATGTGTTGGCAAATTCCTCCAACCCGCCGCAGCTTCTGCTCAGGACCCGGTGTTCGACTCGCGAAGCCGAAAAAGGGGCCAAGCTCAAGCCTCTTGCTGATCGCAGTCACATGGCATCCCCCAATGATCAATCCCCTGCATTGATGATGGTGTAGAACCGTCACCGGCTGACCTTCTGGAGAAACCTGGCAACGCAAAATCCCAACCTCTCTCCATTGTGGCGTTTCTCGTGTATCTCTAAGGACTCAAGGGGCGTCGTCTAATGTGTATTTCGCCAACGCTTTTTCTGTCGCGGAAGGGGCCCGAAATAGCGAGCGCCTCGCAGAAACCAGAAATCCAAGGCCCCCCGCAGGAAGGTAGAGAAGAGCATTAGGTCTCCTTGCAGATCGCCCACAGCAGCCGAGCGGAGTCCAGTAATCGATGTTGATGCTGTCACGGAAGGGTTGTCTTGTAAACGGAGCCTCGTGTGCTGCTTGGATTGACCCTAACCCTCCGTACATATCCACTTGCTGCAAATGCAAAACATCACCCCACCTCCACTCCAGAAGCTGCCGAATGACTTCCAAGTTCCAATCCCCGAGCTCCGTCCTGTTTCTCCAAGCTCCAACCCCCAACCCGACTCCCACCCGCACCGACAATGGGCACGTTCCAGAACCGCAAGTACCGGCCCTCGGGCAGCGGCGGCGACACCTTTGGCGCGCGCTACCGGGCCATGATGGCCAAGCGGCCGTTCCTGCTGTTCGGCCTGCCGTTCCTGACCGTGATCGTGGGCGCGTCCTTCGTGCTCACGCCCGCGACGGCGATCCGGTACGAGCGGCACGACCGCAGGGTGCGGCAGATGACGCGCGACGAGGAGCTGGGCGTCGGCAAGGCGCGGCGCAAGGTGGATATCAGGGAGGAGTACTACGTGAGTCTTGTTCTGGTTCTGGTTCTGGTTTGGGTTTGGGTTTGGGTTTGGGTCTTGTTGTCTGAGACAGGGGGTTCGTTGTGGTGGCGGATGGGGTTGCTAATGCGCCGCGGGACAGAGGCTGTCCTCCAAGGACGTTGACAACTGGGAGCAGAAACGCGTCAAGAGGCTGGCGGGGGAGAGCGATGGTGTGCTGTGAGGGCGGGACGAAAGCCGAGGGGAAATGCCCGCCGGAGAGCCGGCACACCACGTCCGGTTCTGCTCCTGCCAGGAACGACTCCCATCGATATCGAGGTGGATCTCTCGCCTCAGCGCCGTCACTGGTTGAGGCTTCGCGGGGCCGAGTTTGGGCCGAGCCGAGGGCGTAGTCTTGAGGGCCCCCCCTCCGGCAGCCCGGAATCACCTGTCTACCGCCTCGTTAGCCATCCCATATTCAGCCGGCAATACGGTACCGTCCGGAATCATCGGCCAAATGCCATTACCGCCCAGTTTGAACTCGGCCAGCAGGCCTTGGTCTTCCATGGAGGCAGCCCATGCATGAACCCGGCAAGCGATGGTACAAAGCCACGAGGCCTTACGCATCGGGATCTTTGCAATACTCGAAAGCCGAAGCACCAAGATATCACAGCAAGGTCCAAGACTGTCGCCAAAGGGGGCCGGGTGGCTGCACCATCGGGGGCTTGGATAGGGGACAAGAGCAATGTGTCGAGGACACAGCATGCTGGCTGCTGGGCCGGAGCCCTTCTGGCAACGTGGAAGATACGACGGTCGAGGAGCATAGGAACACAGGACCATGGAAGATGATGTACCGAATACATGAGCACTCAACTGACCATGCGGGCTGGCCAGTTATCACGAAGGTATCACCACTTGCACAGGCTGTGTTTGATGTTGCTTGTGAGCTTGCATCGCATCATTGCTTGGAGAATCCTCATTCGGATACCGGATCACGCGTGTTTCAGAGGTGCCCAGGTTGCGTCACTGAAGTGCAGATATGGGCGCGGAGAGCACGCCGTCAACGCTCATTGGAGGCGCGGGTCTTGGCCATATCGGACAGTTCTTACTGGGCGCCTTTCGAATATGGTTCCTTCCCAAGTTCCTGATGCCAAAACCTGGTCTGCTGGTTCATCTGGCGAATCTTTTGGTGGCGAGACGCGGCTACGGGGTCGGTGGGCAGTGCAGTGCAGCAGTGCAGCCGCGAGATAAGCCCGACGCCGGACCATCCAATGTCGCGCGGCTCGGGCTGACTTGTATTCGCGATGAACGGTCCCCCAAAGTGACTCGAGATAGTGTGGTGGCCAGAGGGTTTGATAAGATTGGAAAACTGAGAGGAAGCATGGTGCATCGGACGGGGAGCCTGGGCGCGTCTATGTCCCGTCCTCCAGACGAGGAACCCCGAGCGGGAATCAAAGATGGGGGGACACCCCCTGATGCCTGGTAGTCGATCTACTGGAGAAGTTGAGGCCAATGCTGAAGATAATATATCTCCGCGGTCTCTTATTCATCGGACGGGAAGCCTCGACGAGTCGATGTCCCCACCAGATGAGGAACCCCGGGCGGGAATCAAAGGTGAGAGGATACTCCCTGGATGCCTGTATAGTCGATCTACTAGAGAAGTTGATGTCAATGCTGAAGATAATGAACCTCCGCGGTCTCTTACGCGGAGGGGGAGCCGCGGCGAATCCATGTTCCCTGAGCCCCTCCAGACGAGGACGATGCGGGCATGTACCCCGGATGCTTGTAGCCGATCGGCTAGAGAAGTTCATGTCAATGCTGAAGATGACCAACCTCGGCGGCCGCTCGATCTCGAGAAAGATAACCCGGGCGCGTCTTCAACAACCTCTGCCGGTCTTCATGCGCTGACGTTCTGGTGGCTTGGTGGACATTGTTTCTTCCGCGCTCCGCGAGGTAAGCTGCCAGGGATACACTGCCGACTCTGTGCATACATCCATTATCACCTAGGTGGTGGCTTGGGCCTCAGCCTGCCCCTACCCAGCATAAACCTGGAGTAGATCTGCCCGAAAGGTCGGACTCAACGGTCCGGGAGGACAGCCACAGTGGGTAGATGGCAAGGCGCAGGACTGAATCGTGATGGCAGCACCGCCAGCCCGATCGATCCCGACGACTCGTATCTCGGAGGAATGGTCGCCACAATGACTCCTTTCCCAGAAGGCGCGCTGCGCCCATGATTGGAGGAATATGCCATACATAATCTGCTTCAGCAGCGTGGCTGGGCCGCTGATCGGCAGTGCGACCCAGAGCTCTGATTGGGTTGCTCTAGTCTGGTAATCTGAGGAATACAGATATTGTCTAATACCCCGCGCACTCGGCGGGGTTGTTGGCGGGCTTTCATGACGTCGACGTGCTTGATTATTCACCGGTTGCTCAGAAGCTCAGAAGCTCGGTGGGCATGTCGGGCGTTGATTGCCGACCGTGGCCAGTCAATACGTCTATTCTGGTGAACGCTGCGGCGGTTGGAATGCGTGCTTTGTGTTGTCAGCAACCTGTCAAGTTCTCGTTGGCGCCATCACGGATCTTGTTCGTGTTGTTCGTATTGTTTGACAGCTTCAGCTTTGCAGGCTTTGTTCAACCCGCAATCGGGCTTTGGTCGGGCGTGGAGGCTAGACTTGGCAAAACCCCCCATCCTGGTTTGCCCCGCTTGATACATTTGCCCTTGCCCCTGTTGTGCATCGCTTGGCGGAATGGTGTGCAGGGAAGCGCATGTGGGCCGTTCGGCCCAGCCTGGCCGACTTTTTGCTGCCGTCCGGCCGGGGCCACGCAGGCTTGCAGCCCTGCAAGGTACCACACTTCCGTCATGGCAGGTCGATCCGCGACTTCATGTTTAAATAAGCTGCCCCGGGCCCCCCGCCTTGTGGAAAATGTCCAGCATCTGATTCTTCAACTCCAACTTTGACTTTCGACTTCCAGTTCCAACTCCGGCTCCAACCGCGCCATGCATGGAACCAACTCGAGCCGACAACGGTCGACAACCAACCACACTGCATATACATAGACTCGGTAGTCGTCTTGCTCGCGTTGACCAAAGTCAAAACACCCCTCAACTTCCACTTCGCCGGTGATGTTGTGCGGCCTCCACCAACCCAGCCCTCACTCCCACCAGCAACCTCGATTCCTCCGCAGTTTCCGCGGCCGCAGAAACCTCAAGGCCAAACAGGGCGAACAAGACGAAGCGATGTTTTCCCGTGACAGGCGCCCAAGCGACGCCAGTTCGCTGGCCCGCTCCATCTCCGAAACCAGCAACTCCCGCTGCCCCTCCACCAGCAGCCGGCGGACCGACCTGTCAGTCGACTGGGATCCCCTGCGCCTGCACCCGCCGCATGCCGCGGCTCCGGATCTACCTCTCCGGGACAGCACCACTAGCAGCAGACGGTACGAACCGCACGCGCGGCCCAGCCACAGCCCGCGCACACCACCGCCACAGCAACACCCGCCATCATCGCCGCCATCATCACCACCATCACCTTCCAACAGCACCGTCATCTACGACGGCTTCGACTTTGGCTTTCCCTCAGACGGCGGCCGCAACAAGCCCACCCCGACCACCGCAGCGACCGCTTCCCGCGGCCGGCGGCGCGATCCCTCGCCCGCGCCCAGCATCGCAAGCAGCACCAGCAGCGGCAGCAGCTTCAGCTGCTGGTCCGATGCGGCCGACGACGATTCGCCGCACGGTCTGGGCCTCGGCGGCCTGGCGCCCGCACCGCGCGCACGGTCTCGCCCCGGGCCCCGCCCGCCGCTCCACCCCGTCGGGACGGGTGCGGGTGCGGGTGCGGGTGCCTCGCGCCTGAACGAGGAGGCCGACTACTTTATCCGACGCGGCGGGTGGAAGAGGCGCGGGGTGGTGTTTGTGAACACGGGGTTCGAGCTGGCGGGGGAGGAGGAGAGTTTCATGATCTGACCACTTAGTCGTTCTTTTAACTGTGTTGTTGCTGTTGGCGAGCATGTCGCGTCTTTTGATTTACATTAGCTGGCGTTGGGTTTACAGAACTTTCTCTTTTCTTTCGGTCTGGGCACTGGGGACGGCAACATGGACATGGACATGCCATATGGGACGGGCGCATCCCCTGGAGTACGGACGGGGGGCGGAGGGCATTCTCTTACACGCATGATACCACTGGGCGGCGTTTCTACAGCCGTTCCACTTGCCGGGAGGCGGTTTAGCTTGTCGTCTGTAGCGCATGCGAAACACTATCCGATCTTTTATCTCCCGCTCCATCTCTCGCTTTCCGCCTGCCGCGTGCTTGCATCGGCAGACCTGTCTTCTCAAGAACAAGCCCGATGCTTTCAAATTCGGATCATCATCAGCCCTGGCACTGAAACCATGCATGTATGTGCGTGCATCCAAAATCGAGTTGCGATGCCAACGGCGCCCTCTTGCCACCTCCCAATCGCTTTAGCCAGCCCTACCAATAGTACCTTGTCACCTGATCTGTGCCCTCCGTCGTCGACATCGCTTCTCCGCGGCCCGTCACGTCACCGTTCAGCCTTTCAGCACGGGCTGCATCACCAAGGCAGCGGTGCGGCAGCAGGGGAAATTGCAAATTGCGGCTGCGCTGCGTGGCTGATCGATCGGGCCTTGGCTCTGGGACTTGCGGGGACGGCCAATCCCTTGGCGTCGTTTGATGGCGGATCGGATCGAACTGTGCCGGCATCCCCCAGATGAACATTCAGCTCTCATCTCATCGCCATCGCCGATGGCCGCGCGCTAATAACACTGCCCCGGCCCGACGTCAAGATCGCCTTCCGCGGCCTGTTTACTCCCACCCCGCCATTCATCTTGGCCCTCGTCCCCTCTTCCCCCCAAGTCCCCAACCCCCCCCCCCCACCCCACCAGTCTGTCGCATCATCGAGCCTTGGCCTTGGCCTCGCTAACCCCGGCGCGGCGCATCAAAACTAGGGATGGCGACTATTAACTATTAACGGGCAGCATCACAGCCGCGCAGGCACGCAGGCGGCGGAGGAGGGGGGGTCAACTGACCCAATATTGGCACCCAGCCCGACCCCCGCTAGGCCTGTTCCTGCCGGTCGACCCCTCTCTGACGACGCAGGTACATGCAGCATTGCGGAGTGCAGACGCACACAGTTTAACTCAACGCGCATCGGGCCAACATTTCTCTTCCAGCAGGCCGGTTCAGCTCTGCACATACATACATAGTTATGTATGTACATGTGTACATATGTACATACATACCCCATCGGCGGGACGACGATCAACAGGGACGGACAGCCAGCCCCGATCGATACCCGGCCCCCCTGCTCAGCGCGCCCGATCGGATGGACCCATCCGCTCGGTCACAGACTCACAGCTCTCGTACCCCTGCAGCAAGCAACCCCCGTCCGTTCGCCTCCATCAGGGGTACATATATTATTAACTACCCACCTAGCGAAACACGAATGGCCCCGCGGCGGCATCCACGATGCGCGCGCCGTTGGGCTGGAGCGCGCCCACAGCGCGATGGCGACCGTGTTGGCGCCGTGGTAGTGGAGCATGCCCTCGGCCACAGGGAACGACGTCTGCGGGCCGCCGATGTGCAAGATGTACATTATGTAGCGGCCATCGCTAGGGGTGGAGCTCGGTAGGGTGAGTGGACATGTGTGGGTGGGGTTTGTGTAGGTGTGGTGCATGGTGTGGGCTGGGAGACTTACGGAACCCATTGACGATTTAACATAGAGCAGGGCGCGGTACATAGTTACCCGAGCCGGCCGCGGACCATGTCGGCGTAGTCCTCCCCGCCCATCCAGATTCCCTGTGTGATCTTCCACGCGGTGGGCGCCCCGTCACCGGCGGCCGAGCTCCACCAGTACTCCATGATGCCGCGCGGCGCCTTCATCAGGTACCTGGGCGTTCTGCGCAAAGCCCATGTTGTCGATCCGCACCGTCAGCACGTACGGCGCGCCCGCCTTGAGCCCCGCGAGGGGGTACGTGTCCCGGTGCAGCATCGCCGTGCTGACGTCCCAGTTGGTCTGGCCAGCCCACCTGCCAATGTTGAAGGCCATCTCGTGGCCTGTGGCCGTGAAATTGCCGCGGAAGAGGCGGCAACGTTGTTCTTGTACAAGTTACGAGTGAATCGACCAGCCTATTCCAGCGCACCTTAGGCTCTGTTGTTAGGACGGGCGGTGCATCTCGTGTGGTGGGAGGCCGCATCGTGAAACTGAGTTGGTCCGGGAACCACGAGCTGTCTAGTTGGGGGCTGGCCCAGTTCCGGATACGCAACATGTGTGGAACTGTCGAAGAGCAGGCCAACGAGCCATACTCCAACGTCTGACATTGGACAAGAGTTTGATTCGGAGCAACGACGGGCTTGAGAGCAATGGCTAGTAAGGTTCGATGGATCTCTCAATGTGCGGGCTGGCCTCTCGACTAGGTGGCCAGAGACTATAGTTCCGCCCACTCATCAATGGAAATGCCCGCAACACCCAGCCGATGGCAACCTCAGCTTCCTCGGCGAACGCTCCACCCCGTCCTCGTCCGGCCACCGTGGGACCTGTAGCATGTCCACAGCCATCCCGTCCCGCTTCCACACCCGGCCGTCCTTCATGACGAAGCTGACCTTCCTCATCGCCCGCCAATCCCCTCTCGGGTCCGTATCCAACGCAACAATGTCAGCGCGATTCCCCTGTGCAAACCACCCAAACCGGAACCCGCACATATCCCCTCCACACGCCTCCCACCCCCGGATCGTGCCCGCCACCAAAACCTCCTCAACCGGAACCCCCGCCTCCAACATAATCTCCATCTCGCGCGCATTCAGCCCATGGTTGAACGTCCCCGTGTCACCACCCGCCGCCAGCCTCACCCCGCTCTCAAACGCCCTCTTCACCCGCGCCTTACACTCCTCAAACATGTCCAGCGGCAGCTCTTCCGCCGTCGCAAGCGTCGGCACCAAAATCACTCCCTTCTCCCGCATCCCCGCCCACAGCTCCCCCTCCACCCCATCCCGATCCTCAAACACATGTTCGATCGTATTCACCCCGGCATGCACCGCCATCAGTGCGGCCCTCGTCTCCCCCGCGTGCGCCGCGACAGGCAGTTCAGCCAGCCGCGCCTCCGCCACAATCGCATCCATCTCGGCCTGCGCATATCCGGGCACCGCCGGGTTCCTCCCTTTCCCCTCCGGCGGGAACAACACCCGGCCGCCGCGCACATCGCCCGCAACATCGACCGGCCAGCGCATCGTCTTGCGCCGATAGTCGGCATACACCTTGATCACGTCGGCGCCCTCGCCGATCCGCCGCCGCACCGCCGCGCGGACGCCGTTCGGCCCGTCGGCAACATCTGCAGCCCGCGGCACCAACAGCCCCAGGCCGAGCCTGTTCTCGACGCGCAGCTCGTACGAGCCGCTGCTTGCCAGGGCCTCGGTCGCGACGAAGAGCCGCGGGCCGGGGGTCAAGCCGCGGTTGATGCAGTCGCGCAGGTTGGCGTCGGCGTTGGCGAGGGACTCCGTGCCGAGGTCGCGGTAGGTCGTGTAGCCGGCCAGGAGAGCGGTCCGGGCGTCTGCGGTTGAAACAGGAGGAGCTGTTAGATTTGCTTTGTCTGCTGCTGCTGCGCTTCACTTCTTGGGTGGGAGTGGCTGTGGGGGAAGGGTGGGTGGACATACGGTTGGTAGCACGCACGGTGCGCTCCACGGCGGATTGGTCGCGCATTTGTTCTGTGCCGGAGCGTTCTCTGTTCCCGGACGGGGTGGTTAGTATGGTGTGTGTGTGTTGAGGAGAGATGGGTTGGCTTGCTTGTATGAGTGCAGGAAGATGTGTGTGTGGCTGTCTACGAAGCCGGGGAGGACGAATTTGCCCCTGAGGTCGATGGCATTTGCAGAGTCGGGCAAGGGGATGTCGATGCTTTCTCGTTTGAAGAGGCGGACAATGCTGCCGGTTTCTGGGTCGACTTCGATGGACATGTTGTTGAGGAAGGACCTCAGTTTGGGGTCGAAGAGGAGGGAGGTGTGGATGACGAGGATATTGGGAGACATGCTTGGTGATGGAGGTGAGTTGGTGCTTTGGGCGGTGTTTGGAGTTGTCAATCGGGTGTCGTGGGTGTCGCTAGAGTCGTTGGCGCCGTCTGACAAGGGGGGGGAGTGCTGCATGGATGTCATGGTCATGGTGGATGGATGCCGAATTAGAAAGGTTTTTGGGTTGGATTGTCGACCTTTTGAAAAATTAATTGGCAGAGAGCAAACAATGGCATCGAGGCTGGCTGGGGTCAGAAGCAGGAAGGAGCGGTGCTGGTTAAGAAGGAGCAGCGCTGGCTACGGAGCGTCAAGTCTACATGAGTCCCAAAACTAAAAATCTTATCTGCTTACCCTGCCGTCTTACTAACAAACCCGCACTGAATTTTGCTTTTAACGATTGCTCTATTGTATATGTATTATTTATTCGTACTCCGATATGCCTTACGGCGCGCCGGTCCTGCTACTGGTTTATATACAAAGGAAACCGTACCCCCTGGACAGGGGGCTAGGTAAAAACCCCTGCCTACGCTTCTGCTTTAGCGATTTGAATCCATCGTACTACGTATAAAAGGTAGCCCCTATCTTCTTTAGTGGCTCGATTCGGCACTTCCTATACCCTCTCCGCTACTCTTAGCCGCTTTTACAGCTATTGTAGCTTCTAGTTATAGCCTATAAGCTACACTATACTCTGTTAGGCGCCCCGAATCTATTAACTAGCTAATAACTACCTTTACTAAGCTCTTATACGGCTATATAGCTTGTTATAAGACGAGCTATAGATCCTGTTGTAACTATATTTGTAACTCTCTCTAGGTTCTATACTTCGGTAGATCTTTATACTATACTACTAGGTGTTCGATCGTTTCTTTACCCTCGCTATACTTATAGTATAGCGTAGTAATCTCTAGGATATTTACCCTATTTAGGTACTCCTAGAGGCCAATGTCCCTACTACGCGCCTAGGCGAGCAGGGAGCTCTAAGCCTTACTTAGACCCTTATATCTCTTAAAGGCAAGGTCTATAAATAGTTATATTAGGGGGTCCTTGTCTACTAAGTAGCGTATAGGTCTTCTTGCTCTTGTTACAAGCGCGGCGCGCCTCTCCTAGGCTACTATCTTATGCTTCTACTAGGCGAGTTCTACTACTCTATCTATATCGAGGGTCTTATTCTTTAGCTTCTCTATCTTCTACTTTTACTTAGCCTACTTGTTTGCTATAGCTACTACTCTCTTAACTACTATTAGCCCCTATAGGCCTAGCCTAGGCTTCCTCCCTTATATCCTCTCGCTCCTTTTCTAGAACCTCCTAAATAGCTTAGTATATACCTCCTAGATTAAGCTCGCTACTATAACTAGGGGGTACCCTAGTCCCTCCTTTAACTAGAGGAGTAGTTTGTATATCCTAGCTTCGAAGTTAGCTAGCTACTTGTTTAGGTAAAGGTCTACTAGTAGGACCTAGGCCTCTGTCTCTAGGTACCTAATTAGTATAGTTCTATAGCCTCCTGCTACTACGCGGAGGCCCTTACTCTAGTCCTTTACTAGCTTCTTAGCTATCCCCTTTAGCTCGCTCCCTTTACTAACCGTAGTTAGGATATAGTAGCTCGCTGCTCTATATACTACTACGCTCCTTATATACTTTATATATACCTCCTAGGCCTTCGCGAGGCTTAGGCCCTACGTCTTCGCCGCGATCCTTATTAGCGCGAACTCCTAAGTAGCGAGCTTCTTCTTGACCGCGCTACGGTGCGCTTACTATAAGAGCTTCTAGTCTAGCTAGACCCTAAGGAACCTAGCGGACTTAACTAGTTTAATATCTATATACCTACCTCTATCTAGGAGAGCGAGCTTAGCTAGGTCTAGCTACTACCTTCGGTTCTTGTTAAAGTAGATTAGTTCGTACTTCTACGCTACAAACGCTATTCCCTACGTTCCCGCCTACTTTAAGTAGGTTCCCTACGCTCGCTCGAGCTAGCGGATATTCACCTTAGCCGACTTTCTAAATACTAGTAGGTTCGTATCGTCGGCGAAGCCCGCTATACTAAGGTATAGGTACTCTCTCCTTAGGTCCTTATATAGTAATGCAATATATAAGATAAATAGGACGGGCAATAGGGGGGACCCCTAGGGTACCCCTACTATAACTAGGATATTGTCTATTGCCTTCCTGTCGAAATAGAGGATCGTAACCCTATCCGTTAGCTATTCCTACACCTAGAGTACTATCTACTTCGGGTAGCCGAGCTCCCGGAGCGTAGCTAGTAGTCTAACGTAGTTGACTATATCGAAGGCTCTGGCAATATCTAGTTGTAGGAGGGATACTAAGGCGCCTTAGCGCTATACCTCCTAGACCTAGGCTACGACTAGTCGGACCGCTAGCTTGGTCGATCTGCTTGCCCGGTTACCTATCTGCTCGGTAGGGAGCAGCCTATAGACCTCCGCCGCCGCTATAATCCTTCTTGCTACTACTGTCTCGATCACCTTCCCTACGGTTAGGAGTAGCGTAATAGGGTAGTAACCTCCTAGGGTATAGTATATATCAGGTATCTTTCCTAGCTTCTATAGGACTACTGTCTTAGCTCTTTTAAACGTAGCTAGGAACTATACTAGCTACAGGCACCTTATAGTTAGGGCCGCGAGGATCTAGCTTAGTAGTCGGCCGTACGCCTTTAGGAATCCTATCGGGAGTATATCCTCCCCTAGGGCCTTCTATAGCCTTGCTTTGTCCTATACCGCTTCTATCGCTAGGAAGCTTATAAGCTCCTAGACCTTAAACCCCTGTTCCTACTCCTCCTTAAGGTCTAGGTCCTAGATATCGCTAAGGTCCGCCCCCGGGCTTAGGAAGAACTTCTTCGTAAGTACCTCCGCCTTATTCTAGTACGTCGTTAGATCTAGGCTACTATTTAGGCCCTTTAGGGCCGGGAGTTTCGGTAGCTTAGGGGGGAGGAAGCTCCTAAGCCTTACCTATCGCTCGAGCTACTATAGGGTCTCCTCCCTAGCTTCCTCGATCGTCTTCCTCTAGGAGCGCCTCTTTTCTTCCGCCATTTCTATTACTAGCTCTCTTTGCTTTTCGTTAAGCTTCTCCTTATAGAACTATATAAGGGTCTTCCGGAGCTCCCTCTCCGCCTTTTTCGCCGCCTTCGACGCCTCCTCTACCTTTCCTATCTACTATAGGAAGCTCCTCCCCCTTAATTCCTTCCTCCTAGGGGCTATCGTATAGGCGATAGCTATTAGCTCCGTAGCTAGCTCTTCGAACACCTCCTCTAGCCCCTTTCTTATCTTGATCCTTACCTTTAGCCCCTCCGGTCTTCTATTATCGAGCTATATCCTTAGCGGCAAGTACGCTACCTCTACCTTTATTAGCTTCTCTAAGACCTTCTTCTAGTTCTACCCTTCTAGCGCCTTCCCCCTTAGGAATAGGCTATCGAGCTTTACTTCAAGTACCTATAGGTAGTAGTCTAACCCTCCCCTAATCTTCTTCCCTAAATACGTTATTATTAGGTCTATTAAGGCCTAAATATAGTCGATCGTTAACGTCTTACCCCTTTGCTCTCCTATAGGGGTTCTTATAACTATACCCTATAGGGTTTATAGGCTTAGGTCCTACTTATAAGCTAGCTTAAGGAGCTCCTTAGACTTCCTTTTATATCGCCCGAACTCGTCCTAGACTAGGTTCTAGAGGTTAAAGTCTCCCGCTAGGATTATAGCGTAGGCCGAGCCCTAATAGGCTAGGAGGCTCTTTAGGATAGTCTTATCTACCGTATAGTTATTATATACTAACTAGAGCTCTAGACCCTTCCTCCTTAGCTCTAGGAACTATACCCTATACTACTATACGCTCACCTTATATTCCTACTATCTAATGTTAAACTTCTAATATACATATATCGCCGCTTTTCCCTATTGTATATAAACTAGGTAGTACCGTAAGCTCCAGGGGCAGTGGGCTACCCCCTGCTTACTAAGCTATAGTTCCTGGACCGCGATTATATCGAACTCCGCCTCCTCTAGTAGAATCTCTATATTCTGCTTTACGCCTCTAGTGTTCTAGAGTATAGTTTTAAAGATCATCCTCTCCGCTAGCTATACCTTCGTCCTCCGGCTTGTTTTAGGTCAGGGGGATAGTTGCTACTACTAGTAGACCCTAGGGCTAGGTATTCTATATGCTTAGGATACTAGTAGCCTATATATTAGGTACTTCCTAGGCGCTTAGGGGTTCTGCCTAGGATCCTTAGGATCTCTAGCGCTATTGCTATAGTAGCGGCGGTCCCGATATAAATAGGGCTATAGCCAGGCCGAACTATAGTCGGCTCTATAATATGTCCTTACTTACTATAGTAGGGCGGCCTTTTAGTATTAGGAACCTAGGCCTCTTCGCTCCGACCCTCTAGTATCCCTCCCTATCCTCCTCCTCTATACCTTAGCGTATAAACGTAAACAGTAGCTTCGTAGGCTCTAGTCTAGTAGGTTCGAATGTTCTAGGCCTATATTAGTACGCTTCTTTAGCCCCCTCCTACGCTCTTACCCTCTCCCTACACTCCTTTGACCACCTAGTATACTTTCCGCTATACGCTAGGCACCTTAGCGGGAGGTAGCCCTTGTAGGTAGGGTACTAGGCCTCCCCTTCCTTTCCTCCTGCTTTATAGGCCCTTGCCCTATATCTTCTATATAGGGGTTCCTTCGGGTAGTACCTCTAGATATGTCCTTACTTCTAGCATTTAAAGTACTACTTCGGCTCGAGCGCTACCTAGTACGGTTCGTAGTCTAGTACTTAGGCGTCCTAGATAACTCCGAAGTCGTACGCTACTCTCGTCTTGTCTTAGCTCTCGAAGGTTACTAGTACCGTCGCTCTTATAAGCTCCGGCTTACTAGGGATCCTAAACTTAACTGTATTTACTATATAGAAATCTAGTCCCTAGGTAAACTCCGCTTTAGTAACTCCCTAGATCTTTAACCTTGTTAGACCCTTTAGGAGTACTACGAAGGTCCTGTAGGCTTCCTTCGCTTACTCCCTAAACGCTTAGTAGATCTACTAGTTGTTCTTAGTATACTATTCCTTCGTTGCTTTATCCCTAAAGGTAATGATAGTGTCCCTACTAGGGAGCTTCCTTGTAGCGACTACTCCCTTCTATATAGACTAGTTATTAATCGCCTGGATAATCTCTAGGGGGGTTCTCTTCGCGAGGTTAGCTAGTAGGCTGTTATTTTGGACAAGGATTTCCTTAGCGATTCTTTAGGGGATTGCCTTTGCGGGTTGCGCTTAGGGCGCTAGGGCTCTTGCCGCGATTGTTACCTAGGAGCGGTTAGGACCCTGTCCTACGCTCGTAGTAGCTAGGGCGCTTGTAAGCGCGGCCTGTACTTCCTTAGCGACGATCTTCCTTATAGTTGTATAGTTAAGGCCTTCCGGGCCTCCTTTAGCGCTCTACAGCTAGTTAATAGCGCTCTATACCTAGGCTAGGATCTCTCTCGCTACTCCCTAGGCGATGTTCTTCTTATTTAGGCTAACTAGGGCGACTATACTATCAAGTATAGC
>MU853403.1:2466915-2528495 GCA_033297235.1 Trichocladium antarcticum
TCTAATAGAATAAAGCTTAATAATACAAATGTAGTAAAATATTGCTTATAACAATCTAGTTTCTACTATTACATATACACTAGAACAATCGTTAAAAGCGAAAATTAATAGAGGTCTTTAGGCACGGCGGGGTAAACCTAGTGACAGGATTTGGGTTTTGGGACTCATGTAGACTTGACGCTCCGTAGCTGGCCACGAAGGAGGGGGTTGGCGCTGGTTCGGCGCTGGGAACCTTGATGGCCAGCTGCACCTCGGGAGCATCCAGCAACTGCACAGCGGTGAGATGGCTGCCCATTGGCATTTTGGATTATTGATCGCTAAAATCCCTGAATTTTCATGTATCTGTGAATCTCTTCTGATTGTGATGAGAAGAGATTCAGTTTGTGGCTGCCTTACATCTTCTTGCCGGACAGATTCTGGCCCTTCGCCTTCATCATCTTGTCGTCCTCGGCCTGAAGCTCGGCGTCGATCTGGGCCCCCCTTGACGGCTCGTTTCCGTGCGCCTTGGCCTGTCCCTTGTCAGCTTCTGATTCACACTGTGAGAGGACAGGGACCCGTACTGGGAGGGTTGGGTCTTTTTTGAGCAATGCAGTCTCGCGAGACTCTTCTTCCGGGTCTGGGTACTTCTTCTGTCTCGGTGTTAGTTGCCTGCGTACCACCCTCGAATGACGTTGGGCAGGTTTACCTCTGCTGCTGCCCGATCGGCGAGGGATCTCGAGTCCTCTATGACGCTCATTATCCAAGGTCGAATGCAGCAGGAGTCCAGCACTCATACTGGGATCGTTCTGGAGGTGCGAGTGTGCCTGGCCCTCGTGGTACCGGGCGCCTGATCCAGCCTCGGCGGCCCTTGGGTTTTGAGTGTTTGAGTTGCCTGACATTGTGATTGGGCCCTACGCGTTTTAGGTAGTGTTGTCTTGCAATCTGTTTTTTTGAAATGGCAACCACTCTCCCGTATATGTGCCTTGTCCGTTGCCTATGCTACGTCATCTTCTCACACGTTGGAGACAGCGGGACAGCGGGACGGCGTGTGGGCTCTGCAGCGGATGCAGTTCCCATCCCGACGTCATAGATCATGCAGACTGGAGCAGAATGCTGTTTCCATGGAGTCCACGACGGAAATACCGAGTATCCGTAGTGAATAGCGCTGCCAAACCTGGCTGAAAACTCGCGCTCACTGTCCGTTTGTGGAGAATGAGAAAGTAAACCAGACTCGGCAATCAGATCTTGTTCCGCCAAGCAGCAAACGATGCCAAGAATGCCGAGCGGCGGGCTTGCAGGGGTTAACGACGGCTTTTAAAGCCAAGACATTCTTTGGTGTGTGAGTTAGTCAGCAGGCGGACATCGCAACGTCGTCTCATGCCGGGCCTCGTTCACGGGCCAAGGTTGACGAGTCCACAAACTAGTAAACTGCCAGACCATCAAGTTTCCGCGCCCCGCCGCTGAACAGCCAACATGTTTCGATTTGTAAGCCGGTCTCGACCATGGCTCAATCCATAGATCAAGATGGGTCGACTGACAGCGTGAATGTCAATAGCACAAGCCCATGGACATCATCACGCTCTTCCACAAGGCGGCCTCGCCTGCGTCGATGAGGGTCGCTGCCGTGCTCAGGCAGGCTTCGGCCGCTGCGTCCGAGGCGGACAGTCGCCGGCCCGAGTTCAAGCTCGAGGTTACCGAGGAAGCTCCCACAGCGGACCAGTTCCACACCATCCTGGCGTATGCAGGGACCGCCCACATCCCGTCCATCATCAAGGGCGCCACCACCGAGAAGGATGCGCTGAAGAAGTTCCAGGAGAACGTCGGGAGCTTTGAGCGGCCTGTGGTATGTGTCCCCGCTGCTTGGATCTGGGCGAGAGTCGTGGCTGATGGTGGATCTGCAGGTGGTCGACTGGAACAACGGCAAGGTGCACGCGGGGGACAGCGAGTCCGAGATCCTGAAGATGCTCGGTGCTTTGCCCAAAGAAGCTTAAATCCCATGGCAATTGCTCTTCTCCCCTCAACCCCGTGTATGTTACGTGCGGCCACTTATGACACAATGCCTGTCGCGGGCGTCTTTCTTATTTAGCGTTTGGCCCCAATGAGCATGAGCATTGCCTTCTCTCTGTCGGCCACGAGTGGAGCGGTATCGAGAGGATTCGCACACACCCGGTGCTGTATCTGCTAGCTAGTGCGGGTGATGGGAGGGATGACGAGGCCACCGGTGTGAGGAAAAGCAACGACCGGATGCTGTTCGTTGCCCACACACACGTGGCCTCGCGCATCGTCTCAGCAACGCCGCGCTGTCGGTGCGATTAACGCGACTTTGAACAGGCTACAAATTGCTCTCCCTCCTCCCCAATCTTCATCTCCCCTCGCCTTCTCCTCCCTTGGTCGCAAATTCTTGGTCACAAATTTTGATCACGAATTAATTCTTGGGCACAAAACCACCCTTTCAAGTCCTTTTAAGGGGGTTTTCTGCTCGCCGCATCCATTCCCCCAATTCTCAACTAAGCTTTGGGACTGACTTAAGTTCAGACCCTCGTCTGCGCCAGCTTTGGAGTTGCCTTTTTACCCACCTCTCAACTCAACTTGGTTCGACCCCCATTCCACTTCGACCTTCGCTTGTTAAAATACACCCACCCGGAGTGTTTTTTCTTCTCGCCGGCCGAGGTGTCCTGACCACAACTCCAAAGTCGCAGGCCGCCTCTGTTTCCCGCGCCGTCCATCAACCATCAACCCACACCAACCAACCGACCCACGCGCCAAAACCTCAAAAGCAGCAATGGCGTCTTCAGTCCCGCTTCGGCCCCAGTCTGCGGCAAACCAACCCCGACGGATCGGTTGGACGATGGACAAGGTTCTTCGGCCGACCATGGGCATGTATCGGAACATGCCCGCTGATGCGGCTTGTGTCTTTACCATCAGCGACGAGGTCCCAGTGCCTCGTTCGTTCCCCTCGGGCTGGCCGCCCATCAATAGTCCGAGAGACGTGGTATGGGACAGCGGCCGGCATCAGACCGAGGCAGACGCCATCCGTCGCAAATACCCCGAACAAGCGCAGGCCATTGTTCGACCATCTGAGTTCCACCATCTCTACCGGTATTTCGATGTGGTCGATCTCTGGTACAAAGGCGTGAACAACATCCTCCACGTGCTCAGTATCCTGTGCGATGAAAACGACGCCGCGGCGCAGCGGGCCATTGAGATGGCTGACATTGTCGACGTGGTCGACGACTGGGTCTACAAGTGGCTCACGCACGAGGCGAACCGCCAGAAGCTGGCCCGCTGGGACCAGCAGTCTGATGTCTTGGACATCTTGACGCCAGCGGACCGAGCGGACGTCGGCCCCAGTGAGGGAGAGGTTGTCGACATCATCCGTGGCGCCTTCAAGTACTGGCACGGCACCTTGCCCAAGCCCACCAGCGACCGGCCCGAGAGCGCGCGTGTCGACCTACCCGAGACCAGCGCCGACGATGGTATGTATGCTCCCCATCCAGTCTCCAGGCTACAGTTGTTAACGCCAACCAGTTCCCACCATTCGTTGCCCTCAAGCATCCTCGCACCTGTCCGTGCCTTGCGCCGATGGACTGGCCCGTTCCAACTCGGTTTTGCCGGGGCTCCGCGTGCCCATGTCCGGCACTTCCAGCGCGGCTCGACACGTCGTCTCTGCTAACACAAGCCCTTGCCTGGCTTCAGTCGTGCCCGTGATCGTCAATGGATCGCTCGACAGCACTGTCGGCAAGATTGTCGATGGTGTCGGCAAGACTGTCGGCAACGCTGTCGATGGCGTTGTCTGCGACATGGCCAGCTCCGGCGCCAATATTTGCGAACCGGCGCCTATCCTGCCGTCTGTCTCGGCCAGCAGCGCGGTCGCCCAACCACTCCATCGGCCTTGCAACCCTGGTCCTGCCAGCCACCCTCTTGCGAGCCAAGCAGCGGAGGGTGGCCAGGTCCGGCCCCCTCAGCTACCAAACCGTCCCCCGCAGCCGTCTTTCGAGTCTGGTCCCGTCCCCGGGTTCCACGGGGACAATGGCAATGCCGGGCCGTCTCGGATGCCAAATCAACCCCAGCAGCCGCTGCATCGTCCGCCGCAGTCGGCGATGCCACCTTTCAACTCCCCTTCTCAGCAACAGGCCATATACGCCCCTATGAGTGGCGGATATTTAGCTCACGTGAATTCGTCGGGCCCGCGTCGCTATCATTCTGGCGGCCTGCGCCGGCGATACTCCAGCACCTGCAAGAATGGGTACAAGCCGCCCGTGAACGCACAGCATTTTGTCCCCTGCGAGTGCATCCGGTGCACCCAGTCATCCCGGTCCGTCATGGTCCAGCCCGTCCTTGCGGAGGGCCGTCTGAACAACGACATGAGACCAGACCTCCTGAACCAGTACTTCAGCCGCTGGGGACGAGTCGAGGAATGTGTGCTGAAAACCGGCTGCTCCGGGAAGAGGTATGCGTATGTTCGCTTCGTTAGCGAGCAGAGCGCTCTACAGGCCGTCGCCGAGGGACACATGAAACCTCTTCCTTCAACCAGCAGCCGGGTGAGAGTGGCGCATGCGTGGTATTCGAAGCATTACAAACCGCCGAATCCGCATACAATGCCGCCGCGACGGAACACGCCGAGCGGCCGTACTTCTCCCCCTGGTTCGGGCGCGTTCACACCGGGCGGTCAGTCACCACCCTCGCCCCCGGATTCGGCTTTGGGCAGCCGGCCCATTTCATGGAGCTCGCAACCCAGGCCGTGGGATAGTCCTGCGGTGCCTCCAGGGCCAGCCACGCCGGCCATGTCACGGTCAGCCAGCATGGCCCCGACGAGCCAGTTCTCACAGCATACACCCTACCCCCAACATCACCACCACCAACAAGGGGGGTACTTGCCGGCACCCTACCCCCAGCCTGGCGAACCCTTCTATGGGCAATTCCCCTTGCATTCCCCGCCTCCAATGGTCCGCGGGACCCCCCCTTCGTTCTCCATGCCTCAGCATCCAATCCGGGGCTGGCCTGCCATCCCCATGCCAGCCGGTCCGATCCCCTACCGGGGAACCCCGAGCCACCACCAGCCACGGCTGCATCCCCAGCCGTATGCCGAGTCGCAGCAGGGCCCGCCGCCTCCGCCGCACAGGATCCCTTTGGCAACGAGGAACCAGATGGGATTCCCGCCAACTACCGGGGACCATCGTGACTGGGCCTGGGAAGCTCCGGGCCATTCCCGTATGCAAAACCATGTCTTGGGGTCTGTTGACCGTCCCTGGGTTCGGGGTACCGAGCGGATGGTTGAGAGGACTGCCGAAACGGCAGGTGAGGGTCCGCGCAAGGAGCCGTCGGGAGAGTCGGGCAACGAGATGATGGTGTGCACCAAGCCGCCGTCTGAGGAGTCCTTCCCGCACGCGCAACCATCCAACCGGGGCCCGACTTCCTTCGCGACTGGCAACGCCACTCGGAACATCAAGGTCTGCCTCCCGAATGCGTCTTCCGAAAAGGCCCCCGCTGCCATGTCCAAGAAGAAGAAGAAGGCGCAGGCGGCGCGGCTCATCCTGGACGCGCAATCAGGCTCCAATGGAGAAGGACCCAGCCGTCCGACACAGTCAGCCACCTCCAAACCGGCTATAGTCCCCAACGCGCCAGCCACTACATCTGCCGAACCCCGCGCGCGCGACTCAACCACGCAGAATTTCAATTACCCAGCATCGGTGGCTCAACCACGCACGACGTCGGCGGCCCAATCCGGCAGGGGACGGGCGTTTACCGTTAATGACTACTTTTGGCAGGATCCGCCTTCGGGTAACAACAAGGGCAAGCAGCCAGTAAGGCCGGCTGTGCCTGAAAAGGATGCGGTCCCCCCCGAGAAGAACCAGGTCGCATACATCGGCCCGGCGGCGTCGGAGGCAGATGATAGCAACTGGCCGTCGCTTGGTTCCAGTGTGCTCAGGCCCAAGAGCCCAGAACAGCCGGCCACTCCCGAAGAGGGTGTGGTTCCCAACGCATCGGATACCACTGAGTCCCGCGAGGCATTTGCAGATGCGTGCAGGGCCACAGCAGCACCCACGGGCACAGCTCATGCCAACAATGCCAACACTGAACCAACCAAGCTACTTCCTAATGGAGACAATCAGACGAGCCCGTCGGCCCGGATGTCCGGGACATGGGAAGGGGACCGTACCGTCGATAGCAGCTCTTAGGAAGACCTGTCGTCGACGTCTCGCTTCGCCAATGGAGACATTCGACTTGAGCCCGACTTTACCGGCACCGTGATTCGCCGGAAGCCGCGCGCGCCCGGCATCCCGTCCTCATGGATGGCCGCCGACGACAACCCCTCGGGCTCCTGGGCAGAAACCGAGCCACCAGCGCCTTCCCGGGGACTCCACCATCCACCGTCAGACCAGACATATTACCAAGCCCAATTCGTGCCGCAAGCCCAACCCTCTCCCCAGCAACAGCTTCGGTCCGATATCACACAACCCCAGCATGGCACAGCCACCCCGCCCGACGACCAATCTCAGCCGAAGCTGAAGAAATGGAAGAACAACAAGAAGAAGTACAAGAAGGGCGGCGGTTTCACCCAGGGCGCAGTAACCTCCACCGCACGCCCATCAACCCCGGCTCCGGCTCCGGCGACAGAACCCACAGCCTCCCAACCCACCACCAACCACCCACAACAGCCCCTCCCCTCCGCCGATGCCCCCCCCAAACAGACCAACAACAACCATAACCACAAAGCCAAAAACGGAGCAAACAACAACAACTACAACAACAACAACAACTGCCCGCACCCCCAGAACCCCGACGCCCGCAACAAGCAGCACCAAGGCCAGCCGCCAAACCCCAAACCCAGCAACAGCTACCGCACCGACGCCGGCGGCTCCCTCCGACCGAGCAAGACGCGCCGGGGGTCGCTGCCATTTGCGCAGGCAAACCCACAAGCAGACAGCAGCGACACGCTCGGGTCTTCCGGAGCGGAGGTTGTGCCGTGGCCGGGCTCAGGGACGAGGGAGAAGGAGAAGGAGAAGGAAAAGGAGAAGGAGAAGGAGAAAGGAAAGGAGAAAGGAAAGGGAAAGACCAAGACCAAGACCAAGGGGAAGGAAGGGCCGGGCGGCGAGGGAGGAGAGGGGCGGACTTAGTACACCGCCGCCGCCGCCGCGGTGTTGTCGCCGGGGCGGGACGGGCCGCCGCAGCGTTTCTTGTTCCTGCTGGTCTTTTCGTGCGCCGTGTCGGCTGTGCTTTGCGTGGGCGGGTGGCTTGTTGGCTGGTGACGCGGATGGCGGTGGTGGAGGAATGGGGGTTGTGACAGGAGTGGGAGCACCGGGCTCATGGGCGGAATCGGTTTGGTGTATGTATGAGACTGCTTGGCTGGATGGCTTGGCTTCTTGGGGCTGGGCTTGGGGTCAGGATAGTTGCGCCGCCATTCTCCCCTGTAGATATGCTGGCATTGCAGACTGTCTTGTCATGGCGTACTGTAATGCTCAACCCATACCCAGAGTCCCAAATGCAAAATCACGCTGGTCTGTCCACAAGTCGTGGTTGCTTTTCAGTTGCCCGCCATTCCCTTGTCCAAGACATCATCCTGGGTGGACGGCTTGCGTTGGAACGCCACAGTTTGCATCGAGACCACACAGGCACCAGCTACAATGACGATATCAAGCCATTCATGCAAGTATACAAATGGCATCGGAGGGCGTCAGATCGTGGCTGGCTCTACATCGACCGCTTCCAAAGATATCTTCCCCTTAGAACATCACCAGCCCCTGACCTCCATCACTTGCTCACCCATTGACGCCGTTCCCGTCAGAGCGTCATACTCAACAGCCAGCTAACATTAAAGGTATTTCCGAAACACGGGCACACATTGATTCATCACACACTGTATTCCTCTCCCCAGCGCAAGTCAACCATTCCCATCAGTCATACAGCCATTCCCACATCTCTCCACGGCCACCCCTTCTTTCATTCATTACGGCCAGCCCGACCACCAGACAGACAGACCCTCATCACCCGGCCTCCTCCTTCCTTCCCTCCCAGACTGACTACTCCTATCCAGCCACACACACCAGGCTTAGTCGAGTGTGTGTGCCAGGAGTCGGCAGGGCCAGTCCCACCCGCCGGGCGCGGCCGACTCACATGACCGAACACTCGGCCTCCTGCTGCTTGGTCATCTTGCTCCGCGATATCCTCTCCCTGGCACGCGGCCCACTGTTCTTGCCCGTCCGTTTGAGATCCTCCAGCCGCTCTCTCGCCTTGGGGAAGTCCTGGGCTATCACACTTCGTTAGCATCGCATGACACAACCGGACCGCGTAAGCCAGAGAAAGAAAAAAGAAAAAAGAAAAAAAGAAAAAGAAGAAAAAAAGACTCACCGGCAGCCCGCCAATACCATCGCTTCGCATCCTCCAGATTCGCCGCGACCCCGATGCCCACCTCGGTAAAGTACCCCATCGCGTACTCGGCCTTGCTCAGCCCGGCCATGGCCGCCTTCCGGGCCCACAGGTACGCCTCGGTGTCGCTCTGCTGCAGCACCCCCTCGCTGCCCGTCAGGTACCAGCCCGACAGCGCGAGCTCGCTCTGGTGCTCCTCCTGCACGGCGGCGCGGCTGTACCACAGGATCGACAGGCGCGCGTCGGTCGGACACCCGAGCAGGCCGTACTCGTACGCACACCCGAGGCGGAACTGGCTGAACTTGTAGCCCAGCTCGGCGGCCTGCTTGAACAGCCGGCAGGCGTAGGCCTCGTCGCGCAGGATCACGTCGTTGGGCTCGGCGCTCTCGTACAGCAGCGCCAGCTCGTGCAGCGCATGCGGGTTCTCGGCATCGGCGCGCTCGGCGGCGCGCTTCAGCCAGCTGATGGCCTCGCGCGGGTTGCGCGGCTGCCCGAGCAGGCCCTTGAGCAGGATCATGCCGAGCTTGTACATGGCGGGGGTGTCGCCCAGCGTCGCGGCGCGCTTGTACCACTGGATGGCCTTGAGGGGGTCCTTGCGCGTGCCGCCGCCCTCGTCGTTGCCGATCTCGCAGCACACGGCGGTGCGGTACGCGGCCGCGGCGTGGCCGAGCTTGGCGGCGGACTGGTACAGGGAGAAGGCGTGCGTGTTGTTGGCCTCGCCGCCAAACATGCCGCGCCCGAGGCAGTCGGCCAGGAAGAACATGGCGTCGGGGTAGTTGGCCTTTTCGAGTTTGCGCAGGATCTTGTGCGCGTCCACAAGGTAGCGCTCGCGGGACCGGGCGCGCGCCTTGGGGTCGGGGAGGTTGGGCACGAGTGCGTCGGAGGCTTCGACGAGGCGCTTGGCGAAACGGAGCGCTGACGCCTGGTCGTTCGGGTCGTTCTTGACCACAACAGAGAGATGCTCTAATTCCTCCCTGGTGACGGGGGCCTCCTTAGGTTTTGGCGCGGGTGCGTTGGCCAGTTGCTGTACGTTTTGAGGAGGCGGTGGCCCTTGCGAATACCCCGTGGCCGGAGGAGTGGGCGTGTTGCCATTGTGCGTGCTGCCAGTGTAGTTCCTCACCGGCGGCGGCCGGTCACTCAGGTTCACCATCGAGCCGGGCATGAGCCCGGGGCGAACAGGGGTCGGATGCGAAGGCAGATTATCAGGGTTAGACCCCCCAGGCGGTGGTGCCGCTTGCATGGGAGGCCTGTACGGGACTGGACCCGGGCCCATTCCCTGCCCTTGCCCAGACGGCCCAAATTGCGCCGTAGCCGACCGTTGAAGTTGAAAGGGGTGCGGCCCGGCCTGCTGTGGTACAACCCCCATGGTGGGCAGCGGGGGGATATCACCTGCCATCTCGAATACTGCCGTCTGAGAGTTGCGCAGGTCGGGCTGGGACTTTGCCCTGCTGACCTCGGGGTATCTGCCGGGGCCACGCTGGGCCTGTTCCAGCTGAGCCTGTTCCTGCGGATCCGAATCCAGGTGCCTGTCAAACGAGTGCCTGGGCCGTTGCGAGGGCATGGCATCAAAATCCCGGACTTCCGATCCAGCTGCAGACGGGGGTGGATTCTGCGCGGGGTGGTTGTTGCCGTCGCCACCGTAGTAGTCATAGAAATGATCGATAGATGAAGGGCGTTCTTGGACCCCATAGCCCGAATCGGGCCCAGTTCTATAGGGAGGCTCCCGAGGCCCATCTTGAGGAGGGCCGGTATTGGGGGGGTATATCCTCTGCGGCGGAGCCTGCGGCGCACCGTGTATTTGGCCATTGTAAGGGACACTGTCGCGGCGCACAGGGGGGCCGCCCTGATACATATCCATCTGGCCTCTTGTTGGCATTGTCATGCTTCGTCCTGGAGGCCCAAATTCCTCATCCTGGTAACCACCACCGGAGGGGCCGTACCCTGGTCCCGGAGGAGGGCCACGCCGTTGATCGGGGTATTCTTGCGGACGATAGGGCTGGGGCGGCCCGCGAGGCGGACCCACCGGCCCCGGACCACCATAGCCGTTCGGAGGGCGCATCGGTCCTCGTTGTTGCGGTAGGCCATTCGGACCCCTCGGCGCTGGCCTCCGTCCTGATATATCCAGACCCTCCATCTGCCCCATAATCTGCTCCTCCTGGACGTCGGTCCTGCGCTGTGCGCCGGGGAACGAAGGGAACGGGCCGCCATACGTTTGGTCACCTCTGCCCATTGGATTGGGGCCCCCCATGGGCGGTCCGCGATTAACTGGGAGAGCATCAGCACATATAACTGCAAGAGGAGTGTGTTCACACGAAATAATCGCCACACTTACTTCCTGGATCCGAGTTCGCTGCCCGATCATTCAGGCCTGGCCGACCACCACGGCCTGGAGGGGGGTAGCCCCGGCCGCCACCAGGACCGCCCGGACCGCCCGGACCACCAGAACCTTGAAGATACCCGCCACCGCGGGGTGGGTATGGACCTGGGCCGCCTCGACCACCATCGCCAGGCGGAGGCTTCATCGGACCCCCTCTTCCTCCGGGCATGGGGCGCCCGCCCCTCCCAGGCCCGTTCGGACCGGGATCGTAGTACTCCTGCGGTGGGTAATCTTGCGGCGGGCGGCCTCCTCCTCCTCCATAGCCCCTGTCATCGTATTGGCCGCCATAGCCCTGGTCATATCCATCTCCATTCCCATAGTCGTCATAGCCGTAGCCGCCCTGGTACTCGTCGTACTGCTGCTGCTGCTGTTGAGGAGGTGGCGCGGCGTTGTACTGCTGGGGACCTCCGGGACCCGGCGGGTACTGCCGTTGCGGCGGCGGTCGCTGCTGTCCCGGCCCGCCGTACTGGCCGTTGTACGCCATGATACCGACACGCTGCTGACTCTCTGTCGTGTTGTATTTCGGGCGGTTTGCGGGACGGCGCGTGGCTCTCGGCGGGTTCGTAAGACGGAACAAATGTCTCAGTCAAATCGGCTTCAGGTGCTGCGACGGTCGGTCATGGTACAAATCGCGGTACCCAAGCAATTCCTGGTGTGACGTCTTTTGGGCGGTTCACTGAGCAGTGAGGGCTTGGGCTCCTGGCATGACAACTGCGAACTGCAGGTGAAGTCTTGACGACGGCAGCGAAGTCGCAAATTGTGGACGAGTTGCGCAAGACTTTCGGCGTGTCTTGCGGATCGCCGAAGCGGGCCGACAAGTTACGGAGAATCGGCTGCCTCGCAAACGGATCCGCGGCAAAGGAACCCGACACGTGTACCGAGTCGGACACGAGATGAGGGAAGGGATTAATGCGATCGTCGTGTGGAACTCTTTGCGCGGGTGGAAATGTGGAGGTCGGAGGTCGGAGGATAAGAGAAGCAAATGACAGAAAGGAAAGAGGCGGTAAGGAGCGAAACGGCCCGCGGACTTAGGCGGCTGTGAAGAGTGTGGTAGTCAACGGTCACGACGCAGGAGGGAGTGCGGAATGCATTGTGTCTTGTGCGGTTAACGACAAGGCGGGCGGTTCTCGTGGCCGATGCACCCCTCGCATTCAAACGAGTGGATTTGGCCGGGGGAGGACGACTCAGGGCGGCGGGCCAGAAGGCGGGGGCCAGGGGCTTGTTCCTGTAACGTGGTAACATGCGACAGGGGTTTATCTAGCGTGGTAATGAACAAATGCACCTGTATCTGTAACCTGTAATCTATTCAACTGTTGTCACCTTGTTCCGCTGTGAAATACGGATAGCAACTAAGAGATTTCAGGTAGAATCAGGCTCCCTCGGTATCCATAAGTTCTTTCGCACTCTGTGATCAGCAGACGATTTGCTCTCGGGACAGACACGGCCGTTCCAGGCTTGTCTTGATGCTGGGAGCGATCCCCTTAACCTGTCAAATGTCAAGTGCTTTTATTACACGGGACCTGGAAGGGGCTCGCTGAACCCGTGCTACGGCGGTGTAGTTATACGTTAGGGCGCTGGACCAGAAGTCGTTTGTTGTTCAACTGTGATTAGGTTTTGGGGCAGCCTGTGCCAATACCTAAACAGGTTCCAGGCTGCACAACAGGAAATGAGTACTGTATAACGCCAACTACTGGCCAGCGGCGTTGCTTGGCGTTGTCCCAAACATAGTCTCACACCTCTCCGCCTGGTTCCTCAAAGTCAACGACGCAAGGCTCGAGAAGAAGGAGGGGTCTTGGTTTCCCGCATCCCAGGCCATCTTCGCGTTTCAGGACCTCGCTGAGTGAACGGCATGCCATTTGTGGTTTGAGCCTCGCCGGGTTTGGGAAAGGGGCCGACATATCATTGGAGCTCACGCTTCCGAACAACTGCACCGGGCACTGTCGCATGGCACTGCCTGGATGGTTGCTTGCATGTCGCAGGGCCTTGTCCAGGCGCCGCCAAGCCGGGCTCAGGGTTCAGCTGGCTGCCTCGGCTGCAAGTGTCAGCTGCCACCAACTGACCGGCTCGAAGCCCTTGTCGCTGTCAGCCCTGTCGCTTTTCTGCCATATCCGGCCGCCTTCTGTCTGACCTCATGGATGAGCTTTGGGCGAGCCCGACGACAGAACCAGCTACAATCTTCTGACGCCACCTACGCCTTGCTGCGCGAGATTAAGCATCGGTTCCAAGCTCATAAGAAATAAAAATCAACCCACAAGGTGTTTTGAGTTGTACTTGTCAAGATGGCCAAGAAACCGTTCAACTGGTGGTTGTGGACCAAGATGCTTATTGGGTGAGTTTCGCCCGATTGCAACATGAGTCGTTTCTAACAATGGAATAGCGGCGGTGCAATTTGTGTCGGCGGCCCGGCTTTTGTAAGATATGTACAGCCTACCGACGAGGAGCTCTTTCAGAAGTACAACCCCGAACTCCAGAAGCGGAGTCTGGAGCGGAGGTTTGAGCGGCAACAGGAGTTTGATGACTTTGTCACGAAGCTCAAGGAATATTCAAAGTCGGACAAGCCAAGTATGTTCCAGGGCCCCGGATGTGTCGGCGACGATGTTAACATGTTCAAGTATGGGTTGCCCAGGCCGAAGCAGAGGAGACGGCGAAGCAGGCGTCTATTGCCGAGGCTGTAAAGATGGCCGAGGAGCTCAAGGCAAGGAAAGAAGCGATGAGGAAAGAGGCCGGGCTGTCAGTCCAGGGAGACTCACCAACGCCCAGCAGCCGGTGATACGGCGGCAGCTGAAAGGGGTGGATGTATATTAGACTGCCCGATGGTTGTTGAAAATAGGCCAGTGTATTAAATGGCAGCGGAGCACTATCGCTGCGTGGGGGATGGGAACGAGGGTGTCGGGCCCCGGGGCACAACGCAACAGCCTGGCATGGCTCGATTGCCATGTAAAAACAGCATCTCGGAGTTTGTATAGCTCCGCTCATTGTAACACCATAGACCCGCTGCAAACCAGCAGCGCTGAATTGATCGAGAAACAACAAAGCCTCTCCAGGTGAAACGCTCGGCGAGGCTCGGTGAGCGCTGGCAAAGTGGGGTAAAAGTTATTGCGGCAGCGAAAAAATATCAGGGCCCAGCGCACACAATTTCTCCCACCACTGACGTCCAGACAAGGCTCAAGGCATCACGGGCCTATCACGGTACTTCCAGGCTAATCCAGGGTCAAAATAACACCCGATTGAAAGAGTAGGTCTCCCGACGCATTTTGCACCTACGCAAACCGCTGCCCCGAGTCCCCAAGCCCTATGTCCTAGTCTGCATCGGCCCGGAGCTGCCCGAGACTGGTTCTGGTTGAGACTCGTTGACTGACCGATTGACCCAAGCTCGACCCGCCACCTCAACCCCCACCACAACCCAGCTTCACCACACATCTCCAACATGGCGGACGTTCAGGAAAGGCTCAAGAAGCTCGGCGCTTCTGCTCGCATCGGTATGTTGCTAGCCCTATCTTCCTCGACTTCCCCGCACTTGATCAACCCACTAACCCGCGCCGGCCGACAGGGTATGTCTAGACACGAATCCGCCGAAATCGCAATGAACATCCGCAGTAGACCGAGATTCTGATATGTTTCCGTGACGAACAGTGGCAAGGGTACTCCCCGGAGGAAGGTCAAGCGCGCGCCCGCGCGGTCCGCCGGCGACGACAAGAAGCTCCAGGCCTCGCTGAAGAAGCTCAACGTCCAGCCCATCCAGGCCATTGAGGAGGTCAACATGTTCAAGAGCGATGGCAACGTCATCCACTTCGCCGCTCCCAAGGGTATGTGCCGCCGGTCGATGTGCTTCACCATGTAGCTGCTGACAAATCGCGCCTAGTCCACGCCGCTGTCCCCGCCAACACCTTCGCCATCTACGGCAACGGCGAAGACAAGGAGCTCACCGAGCTCGTCCCCGGCATCCTGAACCAGCTGGGCCCCGACTCCCTGGCATCGCTCCGCAAGCTGGCCGAGAGCTACCAGAACATGCAGAAGGGCGAGAAGGAGGCCGATGATGATGATATCCCCGACCTCGTTGCCGGCGAGAACTTCGAGAACAAGGTCGAGTAAGGCATCTAGCCTCGGAATAAAAACTTAACCGCATATTTGGCCCACTCTGCGTTCTCGAATTCTTGGAAGGAACAGAAGGAATTTGTTTTCCGTTTCAGGACGGCATTGTCTTTGGTATTCGCTGCATCGGGTCCGAAACATGGCTGGGAGGGATAGGGAGGAACACACGATCCCAAGCTCTGTCAATTGCTGGAAGAAATAACGTGGCCATGGCAGAACGACAGGCAGTATGACTGCGTGACGAAACTTGCTCAGGATGCTGCACCCGTTGGGCTCAAAATCCCAACCCGCCGACGCAACCAAGGCAGATAAATCACAGACTGAATCCCCCATCACCAGTATTCCTCACCCATCCCTTCAGCGCTTCCGCTCTCGCCTCCTCCTTGACCTTCCTCCTGGCCTCCAGCAGCGCCCCTTCCTTGACCTCGTCGTACGTCCCCTTTCGCAATTCTCGCATAATCTCCTCATCCCCCAACGCAGCCGCAACCTCCACCGCAGCCATCCACATCCTCCTCCGCGACACCAGACTCGCGCCCTTGACATCCACCCCCCTCCGCCCCTGCAACACCCCGCCAATCAAGCCCTCCTCCACCGCCCCATCCATCGTCCACGCGACAGCAAGGTTGCTCGCCGCCATCCTGACCTCTCCATCCTCCTTACCACCACCACCACCACCACCAGCAGCAGCAGCAGCAGCAGCCAAAATCCCCCTCCTCGAAAACTCAAACTCCTCCCCCGCCGTAACCACAACCCTCACCCCCGCAAACCCATACCCCCCTCCCCACTCCCGCCCCTTCCCTTCTCCCACCTCCCCACCCCCCCCGCCCACAACCCCCATCCGCGTCGCAAAACACCGCCGGCACCCCTCCGCCGAGAACTGGCTCGCCGGCAGCACGATGCTCGCCAGATAGGCCCCGGCCGCCGGCGCGACGAACAGCGCGGCCAGCGACGAGAGCGCCGAGGTGCACTGCTTGAGCGCCAGCTTGTCGCTGCACGACTTGGAGTGGGTGGGCGGCGCGTCGGGCCGCGAGGGCTTGCGGCGGACGATGCCGAGGTGGGAGAAGTAGCCGCGGCCGAGGAGGCGGAGGACGGGGGGGGGCTGGGTTGGAGGTTGGGGTTGGGACTGGGACTGGGACTGGGTTGGTGAGGGAGAGGGGGATGGAGATGGGGGGCTGGCCCAGGGGGTGGCGTCTTCCTGAGAGGACATGATCAGTTCCATGCTGGCGTCGCCGCCTGGGTGGTGGGTTAGTAGACGGCCGGAAGCCGGAGAGGGGGTGGAGGGAAGGGACTCGGACGTACAAGGCGCTTCGGAGCAGTACATGTGTAGGGTGCGGTCCTCACGCCAGGCGAAGGACTGGCCACTCCAGAATGGCGAGTGGCTGTTGCTCGAAAGCGCTGACAACTCTTCGTGGGTTCTTCGCCGGAGAAAGTCGGACCCTGCAGTGCGGTCTTGGGCGAGACGCCGGCACTCGTCTAGGACGAAGCGGTTGAAGGCGCGGAGGGCGAGGACTTCAGCGTGCCAGTCATGGAGCGCGACGCCGTTGGCATAGGGGAGCTTGCTGGCGGGGAGGCACTTCATGCCGGTTCTGTCATGGTGTTAGTGTCTCTGATGGCTGAGGGGCTGCTTCATGTGATGAGCCAACTTACGCCAATGTCACGCATCTCAGAAAATCGGGACCTGATCTCGAGAAGAAAGTCAGCATCTATATTCGAATCTGTTACAGAATATAGAGACGATAACAAAACACCTTGCACCACGACGCCGCTCAGGGGCACCCATTCACGCAGGCCATTGTCCCGGACAGTGGGCTTTCGTTTGGCTGGGAGTTTCCTAAACTCTTCCAGGACCACTGCTGCAATAGCATCTGCGTTGACTTCCATTGTGAGCTGTAGTTTTCGCGAAACTCTGATTTGGAAATGAGGACGTTGAGACTCTCTCATCCGTATTCTATATCCCTCTCACCCTCTCAGTCTCAACTCTCAATCGGGTCCTATTATAGGGTTAGGGTTAATGGCTTGGATCCCAGTTTTCGTGCTGCACTGGAACCACGATCGTTCTGCGAGTCTCGCTGTGATTAATTTGTCAAATCTGCAATTGATTATCTTCTCCTATATCTCCGTTATCTTTTCCACTCAAGCAGAGGAACCTATCGAACCTGCTGTGGCTTGCTCGCCCAAACTCACAACAGTAGTGGGTCCGGCTGGTCCGTGCACTCGGCCTATCACAGGGCAGCCCTATCCGCACAACCTGCACCAAAGAATTTGGCGAAAATCGACCTGGAACCTTGAACTCAGAGGAAGCAACTCGACAACGGCAACATCGACAAACAACCGCCACAATGAGGACCTACGACGACTCTTTCTCCGGCCAGCGGATCTACCCCGGCAAGGTACGAATTTTCCATCCCTCCGATTGCGACCGACGGCGAGATCTCCCACCCCCGAGCCTAGCAGCGACGCGAGAAACGCCCGCGACACTCGAATGACGCCACACGGGGGCTGGGGTGGGAAATCCGTCAATGAAACGGCTGGGGAGGAAATTCTGGGTCAAAAATGAGGTTCTGACGGTGCTCTCTATTACAGGGTAAGCTGTACGTCCGTGGCGACAGCAAGGTCTTCCGGTTCCAGAACGGCAAATCCGAGTCCCTCTTCCTCCAGCGCAAGAACCCCCGCCGCATTGCCTGGACCGTCCTCTACCGGAGACAGCACCGCAAGGGTATCTCTGAGGTACGCTATATATCTCCCCCCCCGCACGCGCCCGAGTCCTCGAAATCGCTGGGAATGGTTTGGCGAGCGGACAGCTCAAGGATGACGACATGGGAGAACGTGGAGGATAGGGCGCGCAGGAGCAGTTCACGCGAGACGGCCTACTGACACCCGCTACAGGAGGTCGCCAAGAAGCGCACCCGCCGCACCGTCAAGGCGCAGCGCGCCATCGTCGGCGCCTCGCTCGATGTGATCAAGGAGCGCCGCTCGATGCGCCCCGAGGCCCGGTCCGCCGCCCGCGCCGCCGCCATCAAGGAGAGCAAGGACAAGAAGGCTGCCGACCAGGCCGCCAAGAAGGCCGAGAAGGCCAAGGGCGCCGCCAGCGTGGGCAAGGGGGGCCAGGGCCGCATCAGCAGCAAGCTGGGCGCCAAGGGCGCGCCGGTCAAGGTCGCCGCCAAGAGCCGTTAAGATGCTCTAGGATGGTTGCCGTGTCCGGGGCGGGGGAGGTGCGTTGTTCTTCTCGAGGCCATGGGGAGGGAGCATGTCAAAGAGAGGAGCACAATACATGATGGTTATCTTTACGGTCTTGCCTGTGGCCGGAAGGGAAAACACTGGAGTCGGGTTGGTCGGTACTCGGGTTTTATACCTTGCTCAGCTCTCTTAAAGGGTTTCGCTCTCGCAACAAGTTGACAAAGACAGCTTGTTTTCCGATGAGCCGGTTGCATGGAGTCTGCGTCACGGGCATGAATGCACTGGTCTGAAGCAAGGGGCTCATGGCGACCGGTCTACTTTCTACGGGTGTATGATGCAGCGGAGCTCATCTAGCCGACTCCAGGACGCAAATCAATGCCCTCTCCCCCATCTCGCGTGTGTGTCTGAACTTGCCATCTACAGCTTCGCCAGCACCCCCTCCGCCCCCGAGTTCGCGATGCTTCCCCGCACGGTATCGGCCGCGGCGTACGTCACCTTGCCGTGGTCAACGACAATCGCATATCGCCCAGTCCGGTCCCCGCTCGCCCAGCCGATGCTCTTGCTGAACTCCGGGCCCGTGTCCGACAGGAACAGCTGTGGCGCCGCTTGGTCAGTAACAATCGCGTAGACAACATGTGTGTGTGCGTGTGTGTGTGTGTGTGTGTGCGCGCGCGCGCGCAGGGAGATAGATACGCACGATCGAGTCGTCCTTGACGCCGTTTGCCTTGCCCCACGCCGACATGACGAATGCGTCGTTGGAGGCAATGAAGAGGACGTTGTCGACGCCCTTGGCGCGGAGCTGTTCCAGGTTGGCGAGGTACGAGGGGACGTGTTCTGCGGCGGGGGTGTGTGTTTGGTCAGATTCGTTTCCTCGGGGAGGGGAGGATGCAATCAATCAATCATCCTGGCGATGCGTACGTTCCTGGCAGGTCGGGGTGAAGGCGCCGGGGACGGCGACGAGGACGACCTTCTTGGTGGCGAATTCTTTGACGAGGATCAGTCTTTGTTTGTTTGCTGGGGAAGGGGACTTGGACTTGAACTTGCCCTTGCTGGCGTCATATGTGGTGGGCAGGCCGCAGACGCCGAGGTTCAGGTCGCCGGTGGGCGGGATGTAGCTGAAGGTCACGCCTGCGGGGAAGGCATCGCCGGCTTTGAGGGGGGCCATATTGAATGCTGGTTGATCGGGGGTTGTGGGTGAGAAAAGGGGTGGTGTTGAAGGGGGGAGAGCTGGGTGCTTTTGATCCCCGGCAGCCGGAGTTGTTTGTAATATCGCGGGGTTGGAGGGGTAATTGGCTCGGAGTTCACGGAGCTTGGTGTGGGTCGGTCCCCGTGGTTCCCACCTCTTGGCCTAGTCAACCTCGACCGAGCTTTTCTTCCCGATACACAGCCAGAACAGGTCGTTGGTTGGAACATAAAATCAAATTGTGGAAAATCTCCACCAGATCTCCATTGCGCAATCGACCTTCTGGATGAGCCAAGAGAAACAGGCTCGGTCTAGGATCAGTTACATCGGGTCGGGCACCCGGGCCTCCGCAGTTGTCTCCCGGCCGATGGGGCAGCCAAAAACGGTGGGCATAATACAACGGACGTCGGCCTTGCCCGTGATGGCAACGATCTTTCTCAGGCGTCGAAATCGGGACCGTGGCGGTGTGGTCGCCCGACTTCTGAAAGGCCGCCTTTACGTGTACGATCAAAGCTCAATGTGAGATACATAGTACAGTACCGGCGCAGATGGCCGGGACTTGCAGGTTGCATCGTGGACGGGTTTGTTGACGGATCCCAGGCATGTCTCGGCCGTTCTGAGGGGAGGCCCCGAGGGAAACGCACCAACGCCGTTACAACGTCTACGGGCCAAGTCTTGGTTGAGAATTCCCGAGGACATGCTCCATAGCAATCGGGGTGCTGTCGCCGAAGGGCGCGCTCGATGATCCTGGAGTGGATCCAGATCCCCAAAGATTGGGCGCTTTGTGCGTTGCCAAGCGTCCGTCATGATTACCGGTCATGGGGATCTGGATATATAAATATCAAAACGAATGCAACCGTTGTTCTCTTTTTCATAAAATCCCTCGCAAGAAACATCAGTTCTGAACAGTCCCTCTCGTCTTCACGACCAGGCCAGTGCAGTGGACCACCATCACCATGGCAACCGAATCCAAGCCCCCCTTTCCCCCCTTTACGTGGGAGACAGCCCAGCAGAAGGTCAAGACCGCCCAAGCGGCGTGGAACACCAAGTAAGTCCTTGCAGAAACATGGAGTTCGGCTCCGGCTAACACACCCCCAGAGACCCTGAGCTCGTCCAATTCGCCTACACGCCCGACTCGATCTGGCGCAACCGCGACACCTTCCTGCAGGGCCGCCAAGAAATCGTCAAGTTCCTCAGCAAGAAGTGGGCTAACGAGGGCGAGTATCGCCTGCGCAAGGAGCTGTTTGCGGTGACGGCCAACAAGGTTTGTTTATGAGCTGCACCTCTGGGCCACCACGAAGACAAAGCTGACGACAATTGGCGCCAGATCGCCGTCCAGTTCTGGTATGAATGGCGGGACGAGGCCGGCCAGTGGTGGCGGACGTATGGGCTGGAAGACTGGACGTTTGCCGACAACGGCCTGATGAGGAAGAGGCAGATGAGCGGGAACGATGTGAAGATTGCCGAGGAGGCGCGCTGGTTTAGGGACGGGGTCGATGTGGATTCTGTCGAGATCGCGGAGAGGGACTGGTAGAGGCCTCCTTCCTACCCGGGAGTATGTGGCTACTGGGTTGTTGGTTTCCGGCATCTTGGCCAGAGACAAATGAAGCCATGTCGACCAATGTGCGTAGCCGAAAGCGAGGATGGTGAGATGGATTGGGCAGAACTCCGGGCGACAGCCAGATCCGAACTCTTCTGCTACTATCTTCCAATGCCGCTGTTTCTCTTGCAGCCAAGCCGACTCTTGATTCTTTCTGGGGGGGTGGCTACCGTCGTATGTATCCGTAGTTGCGTGAGACTTGACAGTAACGAGCCTACAAAGTAACGGAATCCTGGAATACATGGCCCATCTACAAGCACAACCGTGCGCAGCTGAGTCTGCCGAGCGCCAATTGAAGGAGCCCAGAGCCTAGGGGGTTCAGCTTCTGTTGCTTTTCCCCGTCAAAACTTAAATATCTGCGCCGCTGCCTGCCGGATGCACAAAAGACGGTACTCGTCGCTCCTCAAACTAGAATTTGCGTGGATGAGCCCTCCCGATTGTCGGCCAGGGAGCTCTGTTATCAAGATCAAGGATAGTTTGTGAGAGGTATCTTGAGGAATAACCTGGAAGGGTGCAGTTACAAAGAATTGCTATCAAGGTTCCCCCGAGCTCTCATCCCATCTCGACCACCACGCCAGCACCACCGGGCCACACAGTGCCTGTCCCTTAAATACCCTCCTTCCCGCTCCCACTTTCACCAGCCCCCCCCACACGAAAATGGCCGTTTGGCCTAGTTGGGGGGGGCGCCGGGTGCAGTGCCCGGGACGCCGGGCACCGCAACATTCCTCGCCAACCGACGCCGAACTCCCGAGTTCGATTCCCAGCGAAGTAAAACCCAGGGTTTTCGTAGCCGGCTACCTCCCCTCAACCGCGAGGGGGGTTAGCCGGTGAGCTTTTGCTATTTTTGTTGACTAATTTATTTATTGTTTTTACTCTTTTGCGCCGACTTAGGAAAGGAGCTTCTGCTCAGCCGCAGCAGCGCTAACAAGAGCTATGAATGTATATATGTATGTGAGAGTCCCTGTTCCCAAGAAACTGTTGCGGTTCTAGATCCTCCCTTGCCTGATGGTATTCATCCCTGGCATCCTGTCTGTGGATCGAGGATATCACCTTGACACTTTGCCTACGCTGCTCTTACCTAGCCTCTGCCCACGCGACTGTATAGATAAACAATCTTGCGGACTCTGGTATCTCCTATTCGCGATCGCCATGGGTCTGCTACCACTGTGCTATCGGCGGCCGACAGAGATTGAGAAGCGCGAGACTGTTGACACACAAACTTCCTCTGCCAGTGAAAAGGAAGACGGCTCCTTGAAGCCCGTCAGTTCTACCGGTTCCAGAGCGATCCCTTCAGCCCCCAGCTTTGACCGCATCATAGAGGGAGGAACCTGCCCGGTATGTCGTCCTGGCATTTCCGAGGGCGCACACTGACACAGCCACAGCCATGCACCAAGCGCGACTTCATGAACTACCTGATCTACGTCAAGAGGGAGCACCGGTCTCGACCAGAACACAGGCACAGAGGGGACAGCCACACCACGCCAAAACCCCTCACACCCCGACCGCACGTCCACCTTCGACATCTCCCTCAAGAGGGATCGGCAGTCCTACAAAACCCAAGCCGACCAGGCCTTTGTCTCGGCAGGCCTCAAAGCCCCATGTAAGTCGCCCTTCCCCCCCTTTTCCCCTTCTCTCCAGGGAATACCCGCGGCGGCCTGTCCGTGGAAGTTGACGAGGGCGAGACTAGCCAGCTATGTGTGTACAGTGCGTCGTCCTCCATGGCCTGCACCACAGCCACCTCCGCCCCTGGGAGCTCCTCATCACCGACCGCGACGACGAAGACCGGTCCACGGCGTCCATTGTCGCCAAGGACTCGTTCGACAGCTTTGGATCCGCCAACAGCTACGAGGACGAGCCGTGGGTGGTCCGGTACCGCCGGAGGAATGTCGTCCGCAAGGTCTTTGACGGCGAGGTCTGGGTCGAGGAGCCTGCGCTGCGGCGGATCCAGGACAGATAGGCAGGGACGCGAATGGGGCCAGGTGCTGTTTAATGTAATCGTTTATCTATGGCATTGCTGTAAAAGTGTTATTGAGTGGCAAGAGTCGCCAAGTTTACTGCCCTTCTTTCTGCCTGTCAAACTCTGCCATCTAAGGGTGCAACCTAGATAGGCAGGCTGGCGACAGTTCACCTCGCGTTCCAATATATATGTCACTAATCACTATGTGTCTTGAGAGGTATATTTCCCGTCTTTCCACGCCGTCGAATGAAGTGACGACATGGGCGGGTGCTAAATCGGCAACAGAAGGAGGCACGCGACCGAGGCACTGTAGGCAGTGGGCACACCCCACTTTGCCGCAACCTCGGGCAAAGGGGGGGCATTCTTATCGATAAGGCCGCTTTCGGACTTTTGGGATCAGATGCAGCTCCAGGAACTCAACCGGGATGAGTTCTACAATGTAATTCTGAGCATTCCGGTTTTTATAAGAACTCGGCAGACGGCCTCGGCGCGCGAAATCCACCCCAATGGACATTCCTGAGAGACCTCCCTGAATCGCTCGGCCTTGATCCGCCGTTTCTACCTGGGCTAGCCAATTGATCCCACACAGGAACCGGACCATGCCCGAAGACCACATCTACCAAGCCGACCCCTCGCACCTGGCGGGGGACGCGGTCCGAGACCATCACCTGCACCGCCGAAATGACTCCAACGGCCGCCCCCGGACGGCCACCGTCCCCGCCGAGGTTGACGAGACACTGAGCCACCCGGGCTCCGTCCGGATCAATGTCGAGGGCGCCTTCATCGTCGACCAAGACAGTGCCACACCGACAAGTCCCAATGGCCGCAGCGGATCACCTGGCCATCACGACACCAAGGATATCCGGCTGCCAAACCACACCGCCGTAGTCAGCCATATCGCAGTCGATGTACGGACTCGCCCAACTCTTGCTTTCCCCCGCGATGATGTCATGCAATAGCCGAGCTGAGCTGAGTGGGCTGACTTGACCTGCAGATTGGTGGCACGCTTGCCAAGCTCGTCTACTTTTCCCGCGAGCCGCACTCGGCCGACCCCGGCGGCCGGCTCAACTTCCTCAACTTCGAGACGGACCAGATCGACGATTGTCTCGAGTACATGCGCCAGCTGAAGGACAAGCATATGCGACTAAACGGCGGTGGCGACGGCTCCTCCAGCCCGCCCGCCAGCGAGCTGTGTGTGATGGCGACAGGGGGAGGCGCATACAAGTACCACGACAAGATCCGCGACGTGCTCGGAGTGGATGTGTTGCGGGAGGACGAAATGGAGTGCTTGATTATCGGTCTCGACTTCTTCATCAACGAAATCCCCTGCGAGGTCTTCACCTACTCCGAGGCGAACCCGATGCAGTTTGTCGAGCCCTCGGACAACATCTACCCATACCTGCTCGTCAACATCGGCTCGGGCGTATCCTTCCTCAAGGTATCCGGCCCGCGCGAGTACCAGCGTGTGGGCGGCACCTCGCTAGGGGGCGGCACATTCTGGGGCCTGCTCAGCCTCCTGACAGGCGCGCGCACCTTTGACGAGATGCTGGAGCTCGCCTCGCAGGGCGACAACTCCAAGGTGGACATGCTCGTGGGCGACATCTACGGCACCGACTACAACAAGATCGGGCTCAAGAGCACCACCATCGCCAGTTCCTTTGGCAAGATCTTCCGCGAGAAGCAGCAAGCCGAGCACGAGGCCGAGGACAGCGGCGGGCTCCACCACAAGGACCAGCACCACCCGGACCAACAAACCCCCTCTCAGAACGCCCAGCCCTCATCTCCCGACGGGCCCTCCCCGGCCCCCGCGGCCCACGGAGGCCGCCCCTACTCCGCCGCCGACATCTCCGTCGCGCTCCTCTACGCCATCTCCAACAACATTGGCCAGATCGCGTTTCTCCAAAGCCAAATCCACAACCTCTCCCACATCTACTTCGGCGGCTCCTTCATCCGCGGGCACCCGCAGACCATGAACACGCTCAGCTACGCTATCAATTTCTGGTCCGGCGGCGCGAAACAGGCCTACTTCCTGCGCCACGAGGGGTACCTGGGTGCGGTGGGGGCGTTTGTGAAGCGGCAGCCGAGGAATTGGGGCCGGAGGCGGAGCTTCGAGCAGACGGCGCTGGAGTTGAGGATGCGGGCGCGCACGAGGGCCGGGCCCCCGGCGGTGGACGGGGACTGGAATGTGGCTGGGGAGGAAGTGGCGGTTGTTTGATACCTTTTTTGGCTGGGAAAGAGGGGGCGGGAAGTCCGTTCTTCTTGGATGACTGATCCTCGGGCGCCGGGACGATACACTTAGCGAGCGTGCAGGGCGACATCTCTCCGCGATGCGTACGGATTGTTTTGAGCGGTTTGGCGTTTGTTTGGCGGCGGGGCTCCATTGCTGGCCATCCCTTGCTGCTTGAGTTATACCTACTACCTACCTTGGCGATGATCGTTATGATATCCTAGTATACATTGCATGATAGAATTGATGCAGCTTGGGCACATTGTTTAGATACTCTGCCCTGGTCGTTCACCGTCTCTGCTGTATTCGGGAGTATTCTGCAATTCGGATATCTGTGATCGGGTCGAGACTTCTAAGAAACGCCGATTCCCCTCCCGATTTCCCGCTACAAGCTGTAGTGCGCAATGCCAGACCGGACTAACTATGACAAAGCCAGCTGTATATTATACACCCTCAACCCCAACCCCAGTTGGCGCAAGCCGGGGTCCTGTCCTATTCTGGCCCCGGATCCGACCCCCCTTTCCCCCTCTTTCCCTTCAGCAGCTACGGAACCGAGCCGCTTGTGTGTCGCGCGACTCTCGTTCAGCGCCTCTGCCAGGCGCCATGTTGAAATCGTTCCATGTTGTTCCATCCCCCAACTTCTCTCCCCTGTCCGGTCCCCCTATGACTTGACCACCACCTCCTCCACCTTGGCCTCGGCCTCGGCCTCAAGCGCCTTTTGCGACTGCTTCCAGAGCATGATGCGCGTGCACTGGACCACGCCGACCATGCCGAGGAAGAAGTTGACGGCCGCGAGGCTGTGTGGGACAATCCTCTGTGTCAGTTTCTTTCTTTTTTGTTTTGTTTTGTTCTTTTCGGTCTAGTCTAGTACCGGGGTGGTCTGGGGGAAGCGGGAGGAAGGAGAGGCGGAGACGTACAGATAGTTCTTGGGCTTGATGATCAGGCACCACCGGGTCCAGATGATGCCCGTCGTGGTCAGCGCCGCGTTCTGCGTCAGCGACAGGTTCCCGGCCGGCCGCGCAAAGTCTGAGATGCCGGCGAGCACGAGCGCCCACTTCATGACGGGAGCCCTGGCAGGGAGGTGTCAGTATGGACATGGACGGCATCTGCGACGCGACATGGTGTGGGCGAGTGTAGTGTGTGGTGGGTGGTATGTGGGCAATCGAGAGGCGGAAAGCAGGGATGTTGGTGTGTGTGTGGTGTAATTGCGGGCGCGTTCGGCCTTACCAGAAGTGCACCGTCTTGAGGCCCACGGGGCTGTTCCACATGCGCCTGGTCCAGGACTCGGACCCCTCGCCGGCCGCTGTGCTCTGGAAGCGGAAGGTCTGCTTGGGGCGGAAGAACTGGCGCGCGCGGAAGGCCGGGCGGGCGGCGCGGAAGAAGTTGCTTGACGGCGACATGGCGGCGGCGGGTGCTGTACTGTTTTGGGAGGGATTGGTGGTTGTGCGCTGCGGTGTCAAGTTCGGCGGTGGCGGTGGTAGAGAGGCGGACTCCGGTCGTCGGAGGGAGAGGCAATGCGCCGTGAGTTTTGGGGGGGGGGGGAAGCCTGTGGATGATGGATGAGTAATGCCAATGTTGGTCGGGGGGTGGTCTGGACGTACAACGAGCGGAGAGAGGCTGCAAGTGGTGCACCGATGATCGAGTCTGCTAAAGGGAAATTCTTCAATTCCTCGACAAGGATGGCTCCGATGATGGAAGCAAACACTTGGCGCTGGGACACCGCCGGTGAAGGCGGTGGGTCTGTTGGGGAATCTGGGGAATAATTCAATGGTCCGTGCAGCAGTCGTGCATCTGGAATTATGCGTGATGCGAGGTTGCAGCTTATGCAGTCAAGCCCCATTTTCATCAGCCTCACCACGACGCAGCAAGAAAGCCCGCTTCCGCGATCGCCTCGGGACGTGGACGACGACGACGACGACGACGACGACCAATTGAGCCATCAATTCCCACCGGCAAGCCCGCCCCCAACAGAGACCAGCCCGCCAACCATGTCGGGCAGATATGCATTCTCCAAGGGCCTGAAGGAGCTCCGCTTCCTCTTCTGCCAGACGGCGGAACAGAGCTCAGCGACCAGGTGCGTTCAGCCCCTACAAGTCCGCTCCAAACACCCCGTGCCCCATGCTAACCGCCATCTCCTGCGCAGGTCCTTCCTCACACGCGCCTACCCGATCATGAAGAAGAACAACCCCTCGATCCCGATCATGCTCCGGGAAGCCCAGGGCACCATTCCCAAGGTCTATGCGCGATACGGTCGGTAGCCCGGTATCCATCCGATGTAGTCGCAGGGAGGTTCTTGCTGACGCATTGCAGAGTTTGGCAAGGAGACGAGCGAGATATTAGAAGGTACGAGGACACACCATGTTGGATATGCCAAGACGAGGAACTAATCTTGCGATCTAGGTCTTTCGGACAAGCAAATCGAGGAGGCGGTCACAAAGCTTGTCAAGAATGAGGCATAAGGGAGCTTACGACCAAGAAGAGGGCGGATTGACGTAGCTGCCAGCAGCACGGCGTGTTTACGATACCGTGGGGTGTAAATATACCTACCTACAAGCCCGATATGCGTCCACCCGGCTCGCAACTGTGTCTCCTGCGCCGGGCGTCCAGCAGCACGTTGCCGCTTTGAGACCGGAACGCAAGGGAGGTCAGCAGTGTACGGGATATACACACCTCCGACCTCAATCCCAGCGCTGCATCTTGTCATCGGAAGCTTGTTCTGAGAGACTGAGACACGACGGTGGGTGATTCGGTCTGTCCCGCCACAGCCTCATTGCTGAAGAAATTCGTGGTCGAGATGTCCACACTCTCTCCGGAACTATTTGATCCGCTGACCGTGTACCCAAGCCCAAGAGACCCGAAGCGCCGAAGGGCACTTTTGGGACAAGATATCGCCTGTGGCTTTTCTTGAACCATTCGGCGGCTACCCATCCTCAACATTGTCCCTCACTTGCATCTCGAATTCTTATCACGTACTGGCTGGCCCAGGATCACCTTAATTCTCACGTGCCCATGTCATTTTACAAAAGTTCAATTGATCCGTCAGAAGATGCGCGAAGTGTCAGTCCATCAAGCGAACAAGCTTTGAGTTCAAAGCGGCGTGAGGATTGGTTGCAGATCACCCCGCCAGTTTGCCACATCTCCCCCTTTTTTCCAAAAACAAGCCGAAAATCTTGCCGACCCGCGTCTTCCGCGTCTTCTCTGTTCCTCAACCACACTTGCCGCCAAACCAGCGTTGGCACCCTTCCGGCCGAACGGGGCGTTAGATGGACATCTGACGGCATGCCGGACCAGGATCATCAGTCAGCTTACTCATCTCTGCTCGGCCCGTCTGTTTCCAGACCGCGGACGGGCCAGCGAACCGGGGAGTCTTCAAAATCATGGATGGGCGCTGCCAAAAACCAGCCATCCTGGGCTGGGGAGCGACCGCCGACCCGGAAACTGGTCAAGGACATGAATGGCTCTGGCAGGCCATCCTGCGGTGTCGAAATCCTCGGCAGCGACACCGAGAAGGGAAGGGATGAGGAAAGGGGCATCGTGCGGCGACAACTGGAGAAGCTCAAGGGGTTCTACCGAAAAGAAAAGTGATGGATGTCGAGCTCGACGATGCGGCCGACCAAGGGTGGGGGGGCTGACGGCCTGGCGGGGTATCCGGCCGCCTCGGCCTAAGCCGGCAACATGTCGGGCTGGAACAACGCTTCGCCCCAGTGTCGGGCGGGATTCTGTATGAAGCCTCGATTTGAATGCGATACCTCCCTTTCGACCCGCCGTCTTTTTCGTCAACACCAAGCGGCATCGTTGCATCGGACCCGACCGGCCAAGAGTCGCCAAGACGGCCCCGCGCACCCCAGCAACTTCCGAGCCGAGACCGCCCCTCGTCGTCGCATTTATCCGCACCCCCGGTCTCCCCCACCGCAACATCTTCTCCCCTCGACCCAACCCTCCCGGACCCAACCCTCGCCAAATCCAATGCCCTCCTGGGTGCCCGGCAGCCCCCATCCGGCGGCGGCCGGCCCAGGCCTCTACCTCGCCCTCGGCGCAATCTCCCTCTCGGCCGGCCTCGTCGCGGCCGCGCTCATCTCCAAAACAACACAGACCCCGCCCCAAAACAGAACCACCACCGCCGCCACCGCCATCCCGTCCCCGCTCAAAACCCACCTCCCCTCCCTCTCCCCCGCCGAAGTCGCCCTCCTCCCCTACCCCCCCACCGTCCTCCCGGGCGCGCGTTCCGTCCCCACCCCCTACGGCAGCATCCACGTGTTCGAGTTCGGCCCCGAGGCGGGCGAGAAGGTCCTGCTGCTGCACGGCATCAGCACGCCGTGCGTCGCGCTGGGGACGGTGGCGGAGGAGCTGGCGGGGCGCGGCTACCGCGTCATGCTGTTTGACTTCTTCGGCCGCGGCTACTCGGACACGCCGACCGGCGTCGAGTTCGACGTGCGCCTGTACACGACCCAGATCCTGCTGGTGCTGGCGTCGTCGCGCCTCGGGTGGATGGGGGACGACGGGTTCCACCTGGTCGGGTACTCGCTGGGCGGCGGGATCGCGGCCGCGTTTGCGCGCTGGTTTCCGAGGATGGTGAGGAGTGTCGTGGTGGTCGCGGGCGGGGGCCTGATCCGGGCCGCGCATGTGAGCTGGAGGAGCAGGATGCTGTATACGCGCGGGTGGCTGCCGGAGGGGTTGTTGATGGGCTTGATTCGGAGGCGGTTGATGCCGAAGCGGGGTGAGGAGGGGGTGACGACGGAGACCAAGATGGCGGGGGAGGTGGTGGATGTCGGGCAGGGGGGGAAGCACAAGAACAGCGATGCGAGTGGCGGGCACGGGTTCGATAATGCGGTGCTGCTGGCGCGCAGGCCCGGGCACACGGTGTCGTCGGTTATGGGCTGGCAGCTGCGCCATCACGAGGGCTTCATTCCGGCGTTTGTGAGCAGCATTCGCCATGCGCCGATTTACGAGCAGAAGGAGGACTGGTATGCGCTGGGGCAGTTGCTGGCCGAGCGGAGGGAGAGGGACACGACGGGGTGGGAGGACGCGGCTGACGGATTACCGGGGTTGCGTGGCGGCAAGATTCTCCTCGTGCTGGGGGCCGACGATCCAGTGATTGTCAAGGAGGAGCTGGTGCATGATGCCACAGCTGTTCTGGGCGAAGATGGGTTCGAGGCCGTCTTGCTGAACTGCGGTCATGAGCTTGTCATGACCAACGGCACCGAAGTCGCTGGCGTGATAACCGGTTTTTGGGGACAGCCATGATAGGCGACGCCGAATATACACTGGATCAATTGGAATTGATATATATACACACATATACAATCAAAGCACAAGATGTTGTTATACCTCGGCAACGCCGCGAATGCGAGTTGAAGATGGAAACGGGTGCGTCAGTGGTGGCAATGTTGAAGCTCAGCGGCTCGGCCCCACATCCCGCCCTGCATATGCGCTGAAAATCCCTGCCCGTCCTGCTAAAGAAATTAATTGGCCCGCCTGAGCTCTGCTGCAACCCCCACCGCCCGCCTGCAGCATAATAGTGGGAGAAAATTCCCGACGACCACCACTCCATCCTCCCACCATCACCAGCATCCCGCCGACCCTCGCAAAACAGGCGCGTCAACAATCCACCGACCGAACCCACGCACCACATCTCACATACACCCCGACGAATGGCCCAACCCACCCACCAAGGCAGCAAAATGGCCGCGACCCTCTCCTTCCCCCGGCCCGTCTTCGCCAAGCTCTCGCCGCACCCCTACCTCCTGCGCAACCTCTCCCCCGCCGACCCCGTCGCCAACCCCCCGGCGCGCACCAACGGCCGCCGCCCGCGCGAGTCGCGCCCCGTGCACGTCAACGCCTCGTCTCTCTCCCACGCCCACGGCAGCGCGCTCGTCCGCTCGGGCGACACGACCGTCATCTGCGGCGTGCGCGGCGAGATCCTGCCCGTGTCGCAGATCCCGCTGTTCCGGCCGCGCGAGAACCACTACGGGCCGGCGGCGGCGGCGGCGGCGGCGGCAGGGGATGGGCCCGACGGGCTGGGGCTGGGGCTGGGGCTGGGGCGCGGGGAGCTGAAGGACTATGACCTGCTGGTGCCGAATATCGAGCTTGCGACGGGGGCCGCGCCGCAGTTCCTGCCGGGCGTGCCGCCGACGGCGCTCGCGCAGACGTTGTCGACGAGGGTGTATAGTCTGCTGCATGGGACGGGGATGGTGGAGGGGGGGGATCTGCGGGTTTGGTTTAGGCCTTCTTCTGCTGCTGCTGCTGCTGCTGGGGTGGGTGGGGAGGATGTGGATATGGGGGAAGAGGGGGTGGAGGAGGAGGAGGAGCAGCAGGTGGTGGCGTACTGGGTGCTCTATATCGACTTGTTGTTTGTGTCGTTCGACGGGAACCCGTTCGATGCGGCGTGGGCGGCGGTGGTGGCCGCGCTGAGGGACACGAAGCTGCCGGTGGCGAGGTGGGATCCGGATCGGGAGATGGTGGTTTGCTCGCGGACGGAGACGAGGAGGTTGAATGTGCGGGGCTTGCCGGTGGCGTGCAGCGCGGCGGTGTTTGTGGAGAAGGAGCATGGCGAGGCCGGTGCCGGGGAGAATAGGCATTGGCTATTGCTGGACCCGGACCGGTTGGAGGAGAGCCTTTGCCGCGAGGTGGTCACCATGGTGGTGGACTGCAGCGAGGGCGAGACGAGGGTGAAGAGCATTGAGAAGCAGGGTGGGACGGTGCTTGGGAGAGAGCTTATACGTGGCTTCGCAAGCGTTGCGGAAGAGAGATGGAACGAAGTCAAGAAGGCAATGAAATGATAGCCAGGTTGGGGAGGGGGGAATGTGGCATTTGATACCCAACCCATGGTTGCCAACACTGTATTCATGATTTCACTACCAAATCGCTGCACTATTTCGCCGACGATGCCGTAGAGAATTCAAGCCGACAGTACGTGTTCAAATCTATACTTCCTAGCCCGGTCCGACCTCCGATGGTTCTCTTCCTCTGGCCTGTGGTGTTCCAAGGTATCATCATTTGCACCACTTGCTCGATCATCATCCAACTCGCCCACACGGCCAGCAGAGACAGGAAGGGCGAGTCCAAGTCATCAGCCGTACTCCGTCTTTTAGAACATGCTGTAGTCTTCATGTTTGTTTCTGCATTGTGGACAGTGGGCTACGCGTCTTATTGCTACATATTTTCCGAAGGTCTCCCAAAGCCGGTTGGTCACTAAACGGGCTTCAAATCGCCAAGCTCGAGAAAAACTCACGTTGGTTGGACCTGAGAAAAGAGCTGGCCTAGACACATGCACGATAGACGGAGCCATGGTGTCACGAAACACGAATGGAAGGTACTAGATGATTTCACTCCGAGGGCAAACACGTAAAAAGCTACCACTGCAGCGAGCTTAAATGCCAGATGCAGCATCGAGATGTGTCAGATCTTTCGAACCGCTCTTACAGGTTAATTCCAGAGCAGGAGATACAGTGAGACAGAGTTGATCTGCCGCTCAACTATGAGGTCCTAATGAAAGGGCCTCCAACCGTTCCACGATGCTGGCGGAAACAGCGATCGGGTGGTTTGTTGCGCGGTTGGTGGAAAAAAAGGAGAAACTTTGCTGCAGGCGGAGCTTTTTGCACCTCTCTGCAGAAACTGTCCGTGCGCTGCGCCCGGATCGAACATTGGCCGCGCCGGATGGGTGATGCGGCCCCACCACGACTTCAACTTCATTCAAATTTTCGCTGCCTGCGCTTCTTGTCTCTGCTTCATCATTTTCAACACCTCCAAGAAAATTGACTGCACCAGACAGGTCTGCCCGTGGCAGCGTGCCAACTTCCATGTAAAAATGGAGTCTCTGGGCGACACCCTTTGGGATGTCGTCATCTGCGGCACTGGTCTGCAGCAGTCGCTGCTTGCTTTGTGAGTTTGCGTCTGTCCACCGACGCTCGGTTTACTCGTCTGACTGACTTAGCTTTTCTCTCCCCTGAAGAGCCCTCTCACGGTCCGACAAGAAGATCCTCCACCTAGACCCAAATGACTTCTATGGCGGTGCCGAGGCAGCATTCAGTTTGCAGGATGCCGAGTCATGGGCCGCCCGCGTCGCAACTGGCACCGGTGGTCTATTCCGGTCTGCGTCCATCGTGAGGCCTGAAGACGCTACTGGCTCGACTTCTCGCGCATACTCGCTGGCCCTTGCACCCAAGTTGATCCATGCTCGCTCAGCGCTGCTATCCCAGCTGGTCTCGTCCCGTGCCTACCGCCAGGTCGAGTTCCTTGCTGTCGGATCCTTCCACATCTTCAAACCCTCTCAGGACCCCGTCCAACCATCCTCACTAGCCCGCATTCCATCTACCCGCGAGGAAGTCTTCTCGACAAGCGCCGTATCGACCAAGGCGAAGCGGCTGCTGATGAAGTTCCTCAAGTTCGTTCTTAACTATGAGAGCTCCCCCCAGCTGGACTTGTGGCAGCAGCATGCCGACGCCCCGTTGACCCAGCTCCTGCAGCAAGAGTTCAAGGTGGATTCCGAGCTACAGGCATATATTGTCACCCTCACTCTCTCGTTGGACGGCAAGATTACCACCAGAGACGGGCTGGCTGTGATTCGTCGCCATCTCTCGTCGATGGGCGTGTACGGGCCAGGGTTCGCTGCACTCTATCCCAAGTGGGGTGGTCTCTCGGAGATTGCTCAAGTCTCATGCCGAGCAGGCGCAGTCGGTGGGGCTGTGTATATGCTTGGGACTGGTATCAAGGCGATGGAGAAGGTGGGAGAGGAGACCGAGCTCCAACTCACGAGTGGCGACAAGGTGAAAACGCGGTTGTTGGTCCAAGCCGACGACAATCCAAGCGGCCAAACGGAAACGGGTATCAGCAGGCTGGTGGCCGTGATCGCCTCGCCGCTGACATCGCAGTTTGAAGCCTCTGTTGAAGGAGCCCCGAGGCCGGCTGTCACCATCACTGCCTTCCCTGCGGGTTCACTATCGACCACGTCTGGGAAGGCGTCCGAGTACCCGGTTTATCTGTCTGCTCACTCCAGCGATACCGGGGAATGCCCACTTGGCCAGAGTAAGTTTTCCCCCCGAACTTTCTATCAACCCCCGAGTACATGATGATCCACATCTTGAATACTTATCTACATTGTCTGAGCTTCGGCATTGACGTCAACTACCTCTGACATTCTGATGTACTCTTATCTTCAAGTCACTTTACTGCTTTGGCCGTTGTGGGACAATAGCTAACAGCAAGTTACTAGGTGTGCTCTATTTGACCACTCTATCGATCCCCGATGCAAAGGATATTCTGCAACAGGCATTGAACGCATTCCGTGGTGTTAGTGGTGATGACCAGGCCCTTCAGGTTCTCTACCAGCTTCAGTATGAACAGCTGAGCGGCTCCAAAACTATACAAACTGATGGCTCAACAATCACGCTCCCCACCCCGTCTCTCTCGCTCTCTCTGGAAGATTCCATACTCGGGCCAGTCCATGAGGCTTGGGAGAAGGTTATGGGTGATGCGGCAGTTGAGGCAGAGTACATGGCCTTTTCGGACCGAGAAGGTGTCATGGACGATGACGATGTATACGACGAGTAATGAATGGCTGATCATGGTAAGACGGGTTTCTATTTTGCGATACCACGCTGGAGTAGCCAGTTCATACAATCAATGCAATGGAATGAAGAAGAATAACCTTGGATTATCCTTGTAGCTAATAATGCTCCGTGCTTGCCAGTCAGAAATGGTATCCCCCGTTTTGGGTATCCACGCGCAGTATCCCACCCCAAGATCATCGCTATCATCCCGCTTCCCATGTATACCCCCATCCGAGATCCGAATAAACCCAGCCGCGCCTCCCCTAACTTGCAAAGTTTGGTACAAAACATCCGACATATAACCCTCCCTGTTCAACGACTAGTAACGATCGAAGTCAGAGCCCGCCGTTTTGCAGACTTTGCAGTCAAACCGAATACTCGCTTGCTAGCCAAGAAAGAGCACGGCGGTCACATTTCATCCTCTCGCTCCGCAACCCCGTGATCCGCGGCCGATACCGCGACGCCCACCCGGATCGCGCCAAACGGCTCGGTGCCGCCCTGCCCGTCCTGCTTGACCTTCAGCACGTTCTTGGTCGCCAGCGAAAGCACGTGGTAGAATGCTTGGACGGCTGTCGCGCGGCTGTGGGTCGCGGGGTCATAGAGCGAGTCGAAGTTGATCCACTGCTTTCCGTCGCTGTTGTCATCGGGGGAGCGATGACCCTGCGCCTGCTTTTGGGCGGCCGCGGAGAGGAGGGCGAGGAATTCGCGGCCGTCCAGGTCGAGGGCGGGGGAGGGGGTGTGTGGCTGTTGTTGGTGGTGCGCGGGGAGAAGGGGGTCCGAGACGGAATCGTCGCCGCCGCCGCCGCCGCCGCCGGAATGGATTAGCGCGGCGAAGTTGTCGTCGGAGCCGTATGCGGGCAGGTTGTCGCTGTACCGCTCGATTTCGGGGCCAGTGATGGTTCCGCGTCTGTGCAGCGGGCTAGCGCTGACTTGCCGGCTCGGGTTCTTGCTGCCTTTGATGGACGAGCTGGGGATCTGGGAGGAGGGCCGGTTCCAGGGCAGGTCGGAATCGGGAAGAGCGGAGCCTGCGCGTCTGCCGACTTCGGCTGGGGGAAGATCGTCGTCGCCGAAGTGGAGGAGTGCGTCGTCGTTTTCGGGGCGCTGAGCGGCTTGGAGCTGGGACTGGTCGTTTTCTTCGCTGAGGCGGCGGCGGACGCGGCGTTCGGCGTCGTGTCCTTCGAGTTCGAGGGCTTCCGATGCTGAGCGGCGACGGCCGCGGGGGAGTTCCGCCTCATCGTCCGGCTTCTCGATGATAATACCCAAGAGATGGGCTTGCAAACCTTCACCCGCATAGTGGTGTGCCAAAGGGTGGGTGAAATCTGGTACACTACCGTTGAGAAAACCAACGCCGGAGATGCCACGGCCGAAGATCAAATTGAAGGCGTTTTTGCGGGCTTCCGTGATTGTGTTTCCATGGCGAGACTGGCTTGCCCGCTCGGCATTGTCGAGGTAGTTGGCATTCCAAGACCTGAGTTCCTGACGAGTTATCTTGGTTTGCTCGTCGGGTTCCAGAATCGGACGGCGCCGTTGGCGATGGGCGCGCACTGGAGCCTGGCCGGCATTGACTTCATTCTCCATCGCGCCCTCCTCCTGTTGCTCTGACGCTTGTTGTTGCGCGTGATATTGCATGAGATGGGGAGGGATTGGCGGATCTGAAAGGATCTCATAGGCAGTGCCGCCCATGACCACGTCTTGGTCGCCGAAATGGACGAATTCGTCTTGTTGCATGGGGTCGGCAGCTTCCTCCACGTTTGGGACTGGAAGTCGAGGCAGTTCGGGCTCCTCGGCAGCTTCCATGACATTGCCTTCGACGTCAATCACAACACCCCAGTCGTCAAACGCCTGGAGTTGCCGCTCCTCGTCACCGAATTGCAACAATCCGTCGTCGCCCTTGGCGGGTGTCATGGTGCCAGGCCGAAAGTGCTCGTTGGCCAAAAGACTTCCGCCTCCAAAGGGTGAGTTCGAAAGATCAAACCCGCCCTGGAAGGAGCGGTTGGAATTGGAAAGAGAGCCGTCTGGCTGGAACGGCGAGAGCTGCGAGGAAGTCTTGCGCGATGCCTGGCTCTGGCTGCCCTGGGGAGCAATCAAATTGCCGTCGTCGTCAAAGTGGAACGCAGGAAGGTCGATTCTAAGGTCGAACTCTGGGTCGTCTTCCACAATCAATTCCTTCCGCCTGCCACGTGGTTAGCCGTTGGTCTTGGTGACGGGAAGTGCGAACCATACCTCGACTTCCCTGCTTGGGGATCGAGGCCATTGTCGGTGCCACCCAACGCGGTGTAGAAGGCCCTCATGTGGGCTTGGACCCTCTCAGCATCGGTGAGCACATAGTGGCATTGCTGCGAATACACCCTCGAGAGCCCAAAAAGAAGGCTTCCTTGGAGGCGCAACGCGATGGGGGCCGTGGGCTGGAGGATTGTCTCGCACGCCTTCCGCACATCTACACCTTGAATTGCCTTGCGCGATATCTTTCGGGCGTTGGACCTAAGGCCGATGGTGGAAACCAGCCTGAGTACGAGATTAATAATAGTCTACACAGAAACTGACATTGCTGTTCTTACCAGACCGTTGCCACGCCGTGTTCATGGCTCTTGAGAACTGTGTAGCATGGTCAGCACACCAGCACTTTCACATGTTAGCGGGGGGGGGCATACTTTCGTGGCTGTAAAACATGATGCGCGTAAGTAACACGTCGACAATCTTGTATTGATGATAATTTGACCCAAGTCCCCAGCCAAATAGGGGTACTATGAGGATATCAGGGGCTGGCTCGAGGGTGGAAAATAATGAAGAAAGGTAAGGTGTTGGGGAAGGGGAGGGTAAAGGAAAGAAAGGAGTGATGTGGCTGTCGAAGTTTAGATGTGACGCGCCTTGATTTGTCGAGGGCCTGAGTGATTGAGTGACTGTCGACCGGAGGAGGGTGGGGGCCCACGCGGATAACTAATAAGGTGGCAGCAAAGGAGAGAGTAAACGGCGGCAGAATCTGGAAGAATATTTAGCCCAAGGCATTCACGCACTTAGTCTGATCTTGCGACACCAGTTGACCCGGCGGGAGGAAGGTGCGCCTCGGGGCCCGGCCACATCTGAGCTTGGTAGCCGTGCCCACTCCCTAGGTCTGCCTGCCCCCATGGGGTACGGCAAATGTTACATTTTGCACACGGGCTGGGCTTTTAGCCAAATCCAACTTGAAGTCTTGTATCAAAATACCTTGGAAAGCAGCCCCTATTCGCATCGCCCACTCCCATTGTTGTTTGTATATGAACAACGCCTCATTAATATAGGGTTCTCTCCCTCTTTAAAAGCCACTTGTATCTCTTTGACAAATGGGAAAGTGATTTGGAATATCGATGTCCTTTGCTTTTCATATCATACCCCTAGGACAAGCACCTGAAACCGGTGGTACAGTTCGTTTGGTAGGTTGGCTCAGGCTGCCATCGCCCTAAGATTACCGGACTAACGGACTGTTGCCAACACATCAGAGGAGCGAAATAACCAGAATAACAATCCTCCCCATTTCCGGGTATAGCGTTTCAACAACGGGTCTCTCACTTCCACTCATACAGAAACTATCCAAGATCGGTACTGTAAACTGTAAACGCTTCTAAGGAGAAGCTCTCTTTTCTAGCGTCCTAACAATACTGGCGACTACATCCTTGTCAACGGCCCCTTCATAATCGTGGAGATCATGGTTCAGGAGCGAGCCCAGTCGGTTTCGGATGAAGAGGCCTTGTCAGGAGGGGTTGGTGATTTGAGCATCAGTGTCTTGATGTGGATCTTGACGCCGGAAGTTCGGATCTGATCGGCAGGGTCCTGCACAGATCTGAGCGGCGGGTCCGCTAACCACTGAGATCGAGCCAATCACTGCGGGGAAATCCAGAATCGCTTATCTCCACTTTAGAAGTGGGATGGCAGGCCAAGGTGGATCGGGGCAATGACAGGATTTATAAACGGCATCGCGCCTTCCGCTCGCATGTGCCACTTGTCCAACATCTTCATTTCACTTGAACCTGAAACTTGCCAGAAAGGCGGGCTAGTGTTACGCAGCATGTCACTCTTTTAGCCGCGCCATCCACTTCCCCTTGGCGTTTCCTTGACGGTTCAACCTTTATAAACATCCAAATAAGAACATAACTTATTTTTGTATCCCATCGCCACCCCAAGAGTCCAACATGGCAGCCGCCGACCAATTCGCGGCCCTCCCGTCCGAGGTCCGTGGCATCATAGTGAGAAATGAGATCGATGGGATCCCGTTCCGTGCCCGGACTGCATACACCCACCGCACCTGGGCCCGCACCTTCAGCAGCCTACCAGAGCTCTTCATCCAACCGCACTCCCTCGAGGAAATCCAAAAAGCCATCACCCTCGCCCGCCAATGCCGCCGCCGCCTAGTCACCGTCGGCTCGGGACACTCCCCCTCAGACCTAACCTGCACCTCGTCCTGGATGATCAACCTCGACCACTTCAACCGCATCCTCTCGCTCGACCCGGCCACGGGCGTCTGCGTCCTGGAGGCCGGCATCCGACTGTTCCAGCTCACGGCCGCGCTCGATGCCGCGGGCCTCGCCATGCCCTCGCTCGGCAGCATCAACGAGCAGAGCATCGCCGGCGCCATCAGCACGGGCACCCACGGCAGCAGCCTGCGCCACGGCCTGGTCAGCGAAAGCATCCTCGCGCTGAAGGTGACGCTGGCGGACGGGACGACGGCGGCGTGCTCGCCCGAGGAGCGGCCGGAGCTGTTCCGCGCCGCGCTGCTTTCGGTTGGCGCGTTGGGGATTATCACCGAGGTCACGTTCAAGGCCGTGCCGGCGTTTTCGTTGGCGTGGGATCAGACGATCGATGCGGACTCGCGGCTGTTTGCGACGTGGGAGGGGGAGCTGTGGCGGCAAGCCGAGTTTGTGCGGGTGTGGTGGTTCCCGTACATGCGGCGCGCGGTGGTGTGGAAGGCGGACGAGGTGGCCAAGGCCGATCTGGAGGACGGGCGCGTCAGGCACCACGACCCGCCCACCAGCTTCCAGGACAGCAGGGCCGGCTATCTCCTCTACCACAACCTCCTCGCGGTGGCGCGCTGGTTCCCGCGCATCACGCCCTGGATCGAGCGGCTCGTGTTCGGCCTGCAATACGGCTTCAGGAACGGCCCCAGCACGCGCGTCAGCGCCGTCCAGCCCAGCCACAAGGCCTTTTTGATGAACTGCCTCTACAGCCAGTTCGTCAACGAGTGGGCCATCCCGCTGCACAAGGGCCCCGAGGCCCTGCAGCGCCTCGGCGCCTGGCTCAACCGCCTGCAGCCCGGCGACGCGGGCTACGTCGACCACAGGATCCCCTTCAGCGCCAAGGGCCTGTGGGTGCACAGCCCCATCGAGGTGCGCGCCAGCGACACGACGGTCCAGTCCGGCGCCGCCCGCGGCAACCGCCCCTTCCTCGACATCACCCCGGACGACGGCCCCGCGCTCTACCTCAACGCCACCATGTACCGGCCCTACTACAAGGACCCGCCCGGCTCGGCGACGGAGCGGTACTACGAGGCGTTCGAGTGGCTGATGCGCGACCTCGGCGGCAAGCCGCACTGGGCCAAGACGTTCACCGTGTCGCCGGACGAGTTCGGGACGTGGTTCGGCGAGGACTGGCGGCAGTTCTGCCGGGTGCGGGACGAGGCCGATCCCGAGGGCATGTTTGTGGGGCCGTGGCACCGGCGGTATCTCCTGGGCGAGGAGACGGGCGCTGGTGGTGGCGGCGAGATCAAGAGGCTGGAGCTGGAGGAGGTTGGGTTTGTGCGTGAGCCGGCGCGGGAGGGGGGTTTCCGCGTGTTTGGGAGGCAGAATCCCATCGTGCCGGCATAGAGGATTGGCGAGATTATGGGGGTGCCACGGAATCTTGCGCGGGATGTGTGGTGGGTGGGAGGGTGGAATTGGGGTCAGATCTAACAGGAACAGGTGATAGCTGGGGATTTTGTTGTTGGAAGGGCAGAGCGAGCGGACACAGTGGTTTGTATCTAGTATATCCTGCGTCTTGGTGGTGTCAGCGAACGACCAGTGCCTTGTTCCTGGTCGATGGAGCATCGCCTGGATTACTTTGCTTAGCGGTTGCATCTAAACCTTCCAAGAAAGCCATTCATATCATTTTCATCATCTCTAACCATACGCATGCACACCCGACTGTCATCCAATTTCGTCTCTGGCAGTGCTCGTTCCACGGCATCCCTCATGCACCCAACTCCAGGCGTTCCAGCATCTCGTCGATCTTGTTCATCAGGAGATGATAGTTGACGCCATCCGACACAAACTCATCCGACACAAACTCGCCATTCAGCGCCTTTACACGGTCGTCCTCTTCCTCATTCACAACCCCTGTCCCGGCTACCTCACCACGCACGTCATCCGCCCCGGTACCATCAAGATAGTCCCTCTCATCCAACATCTCCTCCAGCCCATCTGCCTCGAACCGGAACCGGAACCGCTCCGACAAGAAATACCGGATATCATCCAACAGCTCGATCGTGTCCGTCTCCTGCCGTTCCTTCAGCCGCGCCGCGCTCTCCCGAATCAGCTCCGCAAACTCCTCATCGTCGATATAGTCCTCGAGCCTGCTGGCCAGGTAGCGCGCCGCAAATTCCTCGAGGCGCTGCACCTTGAGGTCCCACGCCGCGTGGAGGACGTCGTAGATGTTGATGGGCTCCACGTCGTCTCCTCGGGGAGCGCTGTGGTTGCGCTCGACGAGCACGTTGGTGGTGGTGCCGCTGCCGAGGGTCGCGATGGTGACGGCGGCTTTGGTCTTGAGCTTGTCGAGGAGCAGCATGTCGGCGGTGTAGAGTAGATCGAGGGCGTGCGGCAGGGGACATGAGACCTTTTCGGTGTATAGGAAGCGGAGGACGATTTCGAGGACGGCCGGGGTGCAGTCGGCCTTGATAATGTGGAGGTGGGAGGTGGCGGACTGGGCTTCGATGAAGGACGATGAGAACATGGTCTCGAAGTAGGGGCTGCGGATTAGGAAGGCTTTGTGGACCGGGAAGAGGACGGAGCGGGATGGGGGTTTTGAGGGGGTTGTTTCCGACGCTGCTGGGCCGATTGGGATGGTGGTTCCGTTGGGAACGGGTTTGGTGTCAGGATCGGGTCCGTCTTCGGGCTGCTCATCTGCTCGTAATAGGCAGTTGGCAAATATGGCGTTGTCGTGTGGCCACTTGACATCGTTGGCTTTGCGCGTATCGACTACGATTCTGTGCTTGAGAACTGTGTCTTGAAAGAATTTCTCGACTTGCTCCTGGGCGCGCTGGACTTCATCCTGCTGCCGTTGCCTTGCTAGGCGGCGGTCGTTGATGGACAGCACAGCCTCCCACAGCTTTTCGATCTCGAGGTGCTTGCATAGCTTGTCGATACCCTTGAAGACTTCCGCCTCAGAGACGGCGCTCCCGGGGTCGACAAAGTCGCGGGGAAGGTTGCCGAGATAGAGATAGCGCAGGACGGCCCGGAAGGCTTCAACCGGGACAACATGGGATAGTTTCCAGGCAGCAGTCTCGGGCGCATCGGCAAACTTGCGCATGAAGTAGGGTGACCTGGCGGAAAGAAGAAACTTGTGCAGGCGGAAGCTCTCTGCCGCGCCCTCGAGGATGATGTCGGATGTCGTCGGCGTGTCGCGAGACAGCAACGATGTGATGTGTGAGGACCACTGCTGCAGGGGGTCTGCAGTCTTGGAGTAGTCGTAAGAGAGCAGCAAATTTCTGATCTTGTTGTTGAGTGCGTTGTAGACGGCGCGCTCGCGCTCAAACGATTCGGGGTCGGCCAGCGCCCCCGACTCTAAGAGCAGCTCTACCAGCTCATAGTGCCCACACAAACTCGCCTAGTTCTGGTCAACATTCTGTGCACGCGCCGTCAATCAGAAGACAGCAGCTCAATCCGGGAAACTCGGGACGGACTCACCAGGACGAGCGGGGTGTAGTCGTACTTGTCTTTGGCGTTGATGTTGATGCCGGACGAGATTGCTTCCTGGCAACGTTTTAAATCGCCCCGGCGGCAATCCAGCAAGAACTGGTTGAAATCCTTCGACGTCTCAAGAGGGTGGTCGTTTCGAATAACACCGGTGCTGATGAGTTGGTTGTCGTCCTTGAGCTTGGCTTCCAGCTCGAACTTGCGGAGCACCATTGCTGAAGGAAGTGGTATCCTCGGCTTTCTCTGCAACTGTATGATGAGAAAACGGTCCAAAATGGCCAACAATTACAATCTTATCACTCAATGTAGCAACAGCAAGCACCATCTATGTGGCAAGCTGGAAGGGGCGACTCCTGAATCCTGCCTGGTGGCGGAGATATCCGAGCCATCGGAAGCACGAGCCATGATGTTCGTTTTCTCCACATTGCAGTCTTGGGCTTTGTTGGGGCTGCGGAAGAGTGGTTTCCTTATCGATAACATGAGCAAAACGACTTCCATCCGGTTGCCAAGCAGCCAAGCTCGCCAAGCCAAATACAACAGTCGCCAACCTCGCCAGCCTTCTGTTGTCTCCGGATTGAATCCCTGGCCCTGTCGTTTGTGGATCTCAGCTCCAAATCCGGACGCCGTTGCCCAGGCAGCGACGGGTTTTGTTGACTGGCGTTGTCTGGCAGGAGCCATGCAACCCACAACGTCGACCCGAGACTTGCTCCTTTCACATTGCACCGACTGCACCGACTGCACCAAACAGCAACCACCCGCCGCCCACGCGAGGCATACTAACATAACAGGAACCCCACCAGCCGGCTATTCAGCAATCTGCTTATGGGTTCGGGATCTGAATTTGACATTGCGCACGGCTGTCTGGATTCTACTTCACAACCATGTCCGAGAGCGACAAGTACGAGGTGCTGGAGAAGATCGGTACGTCTTTCTTCCCTGCGTGGTTGTGCCTGCTAACCATCGCTTAGGCCACGGCTCCTTCGGTGTGATCCGCAAGGTGCGCCGGAAGGTCGACAGCATGGTTCTCTGCCGTAAAGAGATCAGCTACCTCAAAATGTCCCAGAAGGAGCGCGAGCAGCTCCATGCCGAGTTCCAGATCCTATCGACTCTTCGTCACCCGAATATCGTCGGCTACTACCACCGCGAGCACCTCAAGGCCAGCCAAGACCTGCACCTCTACATGGAATACTGTGGCAACGGGGACCTCGGTCGGGTCATCCGGGATTTGTCGACGAAGAACCAGTATGCGGAGGAGTCGTTCGTGTGGAGCATCTTCTCCCAGCTGGTCACGGCTCTCTATCGCTGCCACTATGGGGTCGACCCTCCCGAGGTGGGCAAAGCGGTGCTTGGGTTGGGAACAACAGCGAGGCCGAAGCCGCCGACCGGGGGGATGACCATTTTGCACCGCGACCTCAAGCCTGAGAACGGTAGGTGGTATTCCCACACTGGCCGCTCGCACATCTGACCTGACTGTCGCAGTGTTTCTCGGCGAGGACAACTCGGTCAAGCTGGGTGATTTCGGCTTGTCGAAGGTGATGCAGTCCCATGACTTTGCATCGACATATGTGGGCACACCCTTCTACATGTCGCCAGAGATTTGCGCTGCTGAGAAGTACACTCTCAAATCTGACATCTGGTCGTTGGGCTGCATCATCTACGAGCTCTGCACACGGGAGCCGCCGTTCAACGCCAAGACTCATTTCCAGCTGGTCCAGAAGATCAAGGATGGCAAGATTGTGCCGTTGCCGGCTGTCTACTCTGCGGAGCTCTTTGCCATCATCAAGGACTGCCTGCGCGTCAATCCCGACCGGAGACCCGATACCGCGACGCTGCTCAATCTGCCGGTGGTACGGCTGATGCGCAAGGAGAAGGAGGTGGTCGAATTCAGCAAGACGCTCAAGGGGAAGGAGGAGGCGCTTAACCGGCGCATCCGCGACCTCGACCAGAAGCTCACGTCACTCGACCACGACAAGGCGTCAATGCGCCAGGAAATCGATGCATCCCTCCGGAGGGAGTGGGAAGTCAAGGCTCGGCTCGAGATCGATAGGCTGGTTGGTCAGGAGATCGAGGATCTTCAGAAGAAGTTCCAGCACGAGGTTCAGATGCGGGTGGACATGGAGTTGCAGCACCGGAAGGCAACCAAACAGAACGAGGACGACCTGTCGTCGTCTTCCACCAAATCAGATTACCCGCACTCGTCAGTTGGCGCCGGAAGCGCAGATGGCGAGTTCCAGTCGACGACCGATCTCTCGGAGCTTTCAGCAGAGTCACCGGACACGTCGATGCATACCCTCAAGAAGAGCACCCGCACTCCTTTTGGGCGGGCCCAGACAATGTTCGCCATGGCCCCGGCGGGCACGCCGATGGATATCGAGATGGCCTCGCCGTCGCCCATCACGATCGCTTCACTGTCGCTCTCCCCCCGCCGCAACATCGGAACCAAGCCACCGATACTGAATCCTACCAACATTTTTGCAGCGAACCAAATGGCTGGAGATGCTCGGTGGGAAACGGCTCATGATACGTACGATTCGGAGTCGGACGACGAGATTAACATTCCGTCACCAACGCGCATGATCAAGTCGAGCAAGAACCCGTTCACGTCCAAGCAGCGGCCCCAGCTTCATGCCCAAAAGTCCATGCCGACCCAGCGTCTGCAATCTAAGCAATCGCAGGCGCTGCACGGCAAGACCATTCCCGCTGCCGCCTCGAATCCAGAACTCCAAGCCCTCCGCGCCATCGGCAGCAACGGCGCTCTCCAGGACCGGAGCAGCAACAGCCCTGGCCGCCGCCTCACCAAGATCCCCTCAGCGGCGAACCTCAAATCCAACAGCGGCAGCGCCGACGCATCATCCAAACTGTCCATGACCAAGAAGGATGGCGAGCAGCCGCCTACCGGCACCCAGCCGCCCGTCCTGAACAAGGTCTCGGGGCCTGGAAAGAACAACATCCGCGGCCGCACGCTCGTCGAGCTGCAGCAGGCGCGGGCTGGCGGCCGGCCGCTGAGCGCCGTCATGAACGGCGAGGTGGTCCATCACATGCTCAACACCAACGTTAGTCCCGTGCGTGCCTTCCGTGAGCATGCGGCCGCCGCGAACCGCGGCAGCGCGTCGTCGGGCCCGGCCGCCGTGTGGGATCCGGAGCGGGACGAGATGCCGAGTCCGTTTCTGGTCAGGCGGAAGCCCATTGTGCGGGCTTGATCGGTCTGCCGTGGCTCTTGGCTGTTTACCGGTCGTCTGTTTGTCGGTCGTCTGTTTGTCGCCCGGTCGGTCTGTCGTGGTGGATTTATTACCTACCTATCCCATGATCACCCCATGCAAGCTTGTATGGGGGGTTTTCGGGCCCGGCTTCCTTCGAGGATACCCATTGCTGTTTGGGGCCATTCGTTTATTTGTTTGGTTTTCTTCCCTTTGTTTATCTTTTATGTTGAAGCGTGGCACATGATAGCATCATCTCTGCCACGTCACAGAAGGAGTTGGGGCAAGTGCCGTGCGTCGAGATGACGGCCGTGTACTGTTTCCTTTGTCGAGATACGAATGGGTGGGGAGTGGGACTTGGAAATGGGGCGTTCCTGGGACGTTGCGTCTGGATGCTTGACTGGGTTTGTTTGGCTTGGGGCGTGTGTCGGAGTTGATCTCGGCTTGAGCTAACTAGTACGCCGCTCACCTGTGGAAGTTTTCTTGTTGATGTTATGAACGGGACATGATTCTTGTTGAGACATTTTGATGCGGGTTGCGTGCGCGTGTTCTTTTGCATTTGGGCTTTCTTGAGTTGGGGCATTGCACTGGTGCTACGGAATGCTTGGGGCCAGTTGGAACTAAACGGCTGGTTGCCCAAGTATGGGTGGGTGGTAGGTATAATGTGGTAGGTCATCTCCCTCTCCCCCGTAGACTTGTGTGACGACAACAATCGATTGAGATGCCAGCTCTGGTAGGTACATGTACATTATACATGCCTCGCCATCGCTAACTCCTAGCTAGGTTATAACCCTGCCACCGTTTCCTCAGTCCCCCATACACTCACCAAGTCCGCGAGAACCCGCCCCGCGCACCCCCTAAGACACAGCCGATCAACCAGCCGAGGCGGAAAACGTCAGATGACGGACCACTGCCACCAGTAAGCCACTCAGCTGGCCAAACTCCGTTACCAGACGCCTCCCGTGTAGACTACTAGGATCGGCCAACGGGGAGCCTGGCGCCCCTTCCTTCCAAGCCCGCCCGCATCTCTTGGTTTCTTGGTGTCCCAACCCTCGGCGGTCTTCCGCCGATCTGCCGTCCGTATCCGCACCCGCTCTCCCTCCCCCCTCCCCCCTTCCCCGGTTCCCCTTCCCCGCATCTGCATCACTGATGAGGTTGCAGATGGCATGTTCTCAGCACACCACTGGCAGAAGGTGCTGGCTCGTGCATGCCGGCCCGTACGCGTCTGCAGGACTCGAGCAGGTATGTATGTGCTCGGCCTGGGGTTCCAAAGGGCGGCCGCCTCCTCTTTCTTGCCCTTTGTTGAAAGTGATCGAGTAAGTTTGTTCTGCCGGTCCCCCTGGCGACGCCAAGGGGGAATCTGTGACATGTGGCTGGGCCCGGCGGTGCCCCCCCTGCTCATTTCCACCCCCCCCCGCCATCCGGCGCGGGGAACAAGAAACCCCGGCAGTCGTGCAGCAACATCGAACGATTTTGTTCTTGCTTTTAGCGCGCTAGGCACGGGGCGGGTTAGTGGCCTGAAGGCAAGTCAGCCACTATTGCGCACACACAGGGTTATGACGCGACCGGACCGGGAGTTACTGGACTTGGGCGCCATCATGCCCAGCCATCGGTTGTCCCCTCGGCGGGTGTCGGTGGTGGTGAGTCGTCTTTTGTTGGTTGGCTTTGCCGGGGGGTTTGGCTGATCGGCGCAGGCAGACAGAGAGCAGGGAGGTCGAGAATAAGGTGAGACATTTGTCGCAACGGTTGGAAAACGGCGCTGGGGCGGGCCAATGGATGTCACGCTTTGCGCCAGGGCAAGGGATGAGGCTTATTGCCGTTTCAGGCGTCCGGCAGCGTCAACCATGTATGTAACCGATAGCGCTTCACCTTTGAACCCCGCGAACAACTGCTGGTTGTCTAGCAATTGACATGATAGGGGGAGTGCCCTGAGAGGCGGCCGTGTCTCTGGCTGGCTGGCTGGCTGTGTGTTGCAACTTGCAGGCTACCCCTCGACCCCCGTCGCTGATGCACTGATTTGACAGTCTCTGCCTAGGCTGAAAGGCCTTGTTCCCCAGACTTGGGTAGTCTGGAATTGCCAAGGCTTTGGAACACAGGATGGATAATAACACCCCGTGGGCTGACAAGGTTTTTGCGCCGACGGAATGGGCGTTCGCTGGTCTCATGAATGGATGGATGTACTTGCTTGGTATTAATGGGCTTGCCCACATGAAAGCTTGTGCGGGAGGTCCTGTTGCTAAAGGACCACCTGAGAAAAATGCTCTTATGAGTGGTGGGCCAATCGAATGAGGCAAGTTGCAGGTTGGTGAAGGGGAAGTATCAAGAGACGGTGATGCCTGGCCGCTGCGCCGGCGCTTGAGACCCGGCAGCTGGTTCGCAATTCCGTACAGTGTCCACAGGTGAAGATGACCAAACATCTTGACAGATCCGTCCTTAGGGGTCTTTCGTTTTGGCTGCGCGTTGAAGCTCTTGAAGTCCTTGTCATGAAGAAGGCAGTGAGAGTCCTCGAATCGGATAGATCACCCTTGCGCTGATCGACAGATGCCACAAACTCTATTCTCCCTGGAGGATCGCTTTGGTTGCATTACAAGTGTGGGCCAGACGCAACCCCTGTCCGTGATGTTGGGCCAATTGGGGAGGATTATTGTGCAAAGCAGTCACATATCCGTACGGCGTACACGTAATTACCTAGTACCAGAGCCTGCCTGACAGGTTATGTACATCCTCCGCTGCCTCCTGAGGCAGAAAATAGTAACTTTTGCGAGGCCTTGCAGGTTGGAAACTTTTCGATGGTAATTTGGAAGCCTGGGCTTCATAAATCAAATGATTCGGCAGGGCACGTGTAGGTCAAGACTCCGACATCGCATTACGCCGAACGGCGGCCGAGAGGCAGGCTCCATCATGGCGGAGGTGTCCGGTGGTTCAAGTGTCCGAAAAAGGAAGCTGGTTAGGCCATGACATGCTCTCGCAGCATGGCATTTTCCCGCACCCAAAATGTCGAAAACGCCCGTCGATCATCGACCATTCCCAAAGGGGTATCAATGCCTTTCTTTAATCGAAAGCGAGGCGCGCTAAACCAACGCCACCATCAACCGCCCGAAACACAGCCGCTCCTCACATGTGAGTAAGGAATCCCGTATTCCGGACGCGCTCGCAAAATGACAAGTCGGCCTTGGGATCCGTCGACCGGGCGCCTGAAAAGTGGTTGCGCCATTGCTGCGAGCGACAGATCGGCACTTTCGGAAAGGCCGGAACACAATAGTTGGCAAAGCGTGGCGTCGAGTTCCGCAGCTAAGATTTCATGTAAGTACCACAGAGCGGCTTGGATGACGGGCTGCGTTTTACCTAGTTCGATTCTTGCCAAGTGCTGCTCGCCGCCGAGAGATCTTAGCAAGCTGCGGCTTCCTGAATCCTAGCCCCTGGCTGGGGAGACAAGAGTCTGTGCCGCAAGTTGCCGCAGAGCTGGCCAAAGAAATAGGCCTGGAACTTCGGTTGCTCAAGAACCGAGAGAATGTGTGGGGGTCCAATAGCTGTTGCGGTCTTGCGAGCTGCTGGCCCGCGACTGTGGCCGGCCGGGGCGGGTACCGGCTCCGCACCTGGGTCCCGGCCGCGAACATTATCGTGGGGTTTTCGGCTGCATCTCGAAATCAGAATTGTTTGTCCCGCCAGTAAGTCCAACTCAGAACGGTATCTGGTGATCGAGCGATCTCTCTTTTTTGGTAATACCTTGGGAGAACGTCTACATGCACCTGCACAACCCAAGATCTGCAGATCGAATCGCACTCCTTCCGTCCACGCGAACGCGAGAGCGGAGGTTCTTGCCATATCCAGCGACAACTCCCAACTCCGGAAATCTTCGCCGCCTGGCATGGAAGGAGCAGCTACTTTTCTTGAGGGCAAGGAAGGCAGATTCTGACCAACTAGCTTCCGTTGTGAAATTTGTTGCCCCAGGTTGGACCGACTGTCGCCGCATTCCCACACCTGGGCAATGCCTCGCCCTATAACACCGGTCTTATGGGCTCATCTCCTGGACCATAACCCTCTCCTTTCTCATCCCCGCCTCGCAAGAGACCAAGGCGCACCAAAGCGCATCGAGCGCGCCAGATTCTCCAGAGGTCTCTCGCCTGCCCCTGTCGCACGTCAGACACAGGGCCAGACAGGTTGCACTCTTTCCGTCCCTAACCCAGGCAACACCAAGACTCGCGTCTGTCGATGATCAACGAACCCCAAACCCTGACGTCAGTCTTGGCGGGCCCGAAGATGTATGTACTCGACAAAGTTGGGGACGATCTCGTGGAATTAGCCTTTGTTTCTGAGATCCCCAAGACGTTTCCTGGAAAACGAGCTTGCAGAACGGGGCTGTTGGAACAAGAGCCCATTCTAGTTCCATCCACTTCTGGCCACCAGTGCATGAGCCCTGCTACCCAAGAGTAGGCATGCTGCGGCGGTACCCAGAGCGCTGCCCATATTGTGCAGTATATGAAGACCTCACTGCTAAGCGATCGCAACGGTAGCATTCGAGCAGATGATCTGCCTGCTGCTGACTAGGCATATTGATCATACCACATAGAGCCCAGGAACCTAACTGCCGGGAAAGACAGGGCCCTGCATGGCCTCCAACTGACCGGAGCCGAGACAAGATGTTGACCTTGACTGAATGAGAGAGACTGCTCCATGTTGCTCATCCGGAACACCAACCGTGGTACAAGGCATGACCTCCACGACACGGGCCCGAAAGATCAAAGGAATCGACTGGCGGCAGGAGGTGTTTCGAGTTTCGCGATGGCAGTTTACAAGTCGTCGCGATGAGCGGCATAAGATCAGCTCCACGATCTGGTCACAGCACAAGCCAAGCACGTTACCCCTGGCCCTATCTGCGATGCAGCACAAAAGCTCGGCACAGTTGCTCGTCTCAAGTTCGTGTGTTCGTGTGTCTGGCGCAGGGGTCCCCCGTCCCAAAACACCAAAGCGGGACGTGACAGACCGGGGTGCGACCGGTACGTACCATGCCATGCATCACACCTCCACGAACCATGCCTTGGGTCCGGCAGCCGCTCCCGTTCTAGGCAAGTGGTCCGTGTGGCTGCGAGCCCCAGCAATCCGGCAGCAGGAGAATGTATCCGTACCACCCTTTTTTCAGAGCTAGCGTGGGATCAGAAAACGTGCGCACCTCTGCTGAGAAAACAAGGATGCGCCGTCCTCGACATTTACGAGTGCGCCGCCTGTGTTCGTACGGAGTAACCATGGAATGCCGTTGCACACCGAAATTGCATCCAGCGCATAGAACAGCATTGGCCGACACTCGTCGGTCGGAAAGACCATTGCCTCGAAGCGTGAGCCTCTGACGTTTGGGCTCGGTAGATCGATCAACGGCAATCACGCCGATGTCAGCCGGGACCAGCCCAAGGGACCCTCGGTCCGCTGCTGTGTGTGGCTGCCGGCTAGCTCACGAATTGCAGAATGGCCCCAACCCAACATTGGGCGCATCAGAGTGATCCCCGACACACCCGGAGTCAGAGCCACTGAAAACAGGAGGCATTTCAAGGTCGGGCGCATGTACAAAGTACCCTCGCTCCCATGTACCAGGGTACTACACAAGGGTACCCAGGGGCGTCTCCTCTGATCAACATCGGCCGTGGGCCGTGATCCCTGGTCTGGCACAGCACCCCAAGGCCCGCCAGTCAGACCCACACACAATTTGTGACAACACCTGCTGGCCGCCTTGGTCCGGGGATCAAGGTGTGGATTTTGTGTGGATTTCCGCTTGATCATCCACGTATTCCTCCCAGGATGCACTCCGGGAGATCTGATGGTACAAAACGCCCCGGGTCCTCCCCCCGATCTCCAAAAGTCAACAAGCTTCTTTCTCAATGCACACTGCTTCGCTTAGTACTTAATCCCGCCCGCACCCCTCACCTACCCGGATTTACCGGCCTGGAAATCGCAAACATCTCTGGCGTCCTTTTTCGGTCCGGCTGGCACTCGATCTACCGAATCAACGGCCCACTCACAACAAAAAAACCCTCAAGTGCGGTGTTGCAACTGGCGTGCGCAGGAAACTCGAGGGGAATTCTTCTTTCGAATACCGAACCATGGCAAACACGATGGTCACGACACACTACGCACACGCACCGCAGCAAAACCTCCATTACGGCTACATGCCACCACCTTCCCCCCCCATGGACGAGACAGCAAAGTGTTCGCTCCCATCCATCTCGAACCTGCTTGGGCTGGCAGACCAAGGGTCCCCCACCTCGGAGACATTGGCCCAATCGCAGCAGCAATGTATGGACCGGCCATGGTGGAACGCTGGATGTCCTGAGACTGACGGCTTTACCCCAGCACAAGCATGCAAGCCCGACACGAGACCCAACTCATCGCACTATGGCAACCCGGCAATGCTCAGGACAACACTGCCCCCGAGTCCACCGATGTCGTCGGATGCGTCATTTGAGGGATTCAACTCACCGTCGACCCGGTCCGTGAGCCAGGTCCCGAGCAACTCAAACTACTACTTCGAGGCGACCCCGCCGCTGCACATGGAGGCCGAGGCGCGCCAGATGACTTTTGCTGCTGCCGTCCCACGAGTCCCGGTCCAGGCCTCGGCGTATCAACCCCAGTATGCCGGTCCGGCTTATATCAGCCAACCCGCCATGACGACGTACTATCCTCCGATGCAGGCCGCCGCACCCCCGCAGTCGCAATTGTCCAGCATCTATTACCAACGACCTCTTCCCCACGTAAGTGACTACTGCCAGTTCGTGGCAAAGCATTTTGTGTCTAACACAGTCTCTACAGGCATTCCCTCCACCGCTACCCGTGTCAGTCACACTTGCTCCGTCGGGCGGCGCCAACCCCTTGCAGCACCACCACTATATCGCCCCATCCTCGGCGTCATCCTTCCCTCAGAGCCAGGACCGGTACATCTGCCAGACGTGCAACAAGGCGTTTTCACGACCCAGCTCTCTCCGGATCCACAGCCACTCGCACACGGGCGAGAAGCCGTTCAAGTGCCCCTTCCCCGGCTGCGGCAAAGCGTTCAGCGTACGGAGCAACATGAAACGACACGAGCGTGGCTGCCATAACTATGACAGCAGCAGCAGTGTGGGAGGGGTTGGCAGTGGCAGTGGCAATGGCAACAGGGTGTGAGCTTGGGGGGTTTCCAAGCGTTCGATAATCCGACGACCCGACCACGCTGTTAGACCTGGCATCAATTCCGGACCCTGGCGGCACAGGATGCAAACGACCACCGACGACAAAACAGCAACCGGTACTTTTAGTTTCTAATTCTTTTCCTTCCGGGCGATCATCTATTCGGGGCGCAGTTCTTCAGGGATGGGTGATGCACCGGCGCATGGAAAACGGAGTGTTGTTTCGAGAGGCCCCTGTCAGGTTATGGTGGCAACGGGGTCGACAAGGGATCCCACACAGGCGGGCTTCCACGGCGCAGGGACGGCGAACAGGTTTACTTGAGCAAAGAGGGGGGGTTCGGTCTGTTCAGCATTTACATGGGGGGGCGGCGCGTGTTCTTTTGTTGGGTTGCTTTTCCTTTTCATATGTGGACACGATGTAAGTGAACGACACCCTTTCTAAGTGTTTAGAGCATGGGACAACACGGTTGGGCAGCTTTGTAGCATTCTTCAGAGCCAACTTGGACATTAGGAGACTTGCCAGATAAACTGGCAGAAAAAGATACTCGAAAATATTTGCAGCTCTCCTCTGACTCGCGTGACGATCATGTTTCCGAAGCACCAAACCACGAGAGAATCAATCCCCTTGACTCGGACAAAGCACAGCGATTTCACCTGTGCCTTGTGCGGCTTCTACGCACGGAAAGCTGACGCCGCGCAATGCTGTCATTGATCGAGAACCCGGAACCGCGGGATTGGCTCTCGGCAAATGGACCCTGGAATCAATACACCATACAGCGACGACTTCCAGGCCTGCCCCTGTCGACACGTCAAGAAAACAACCGCGATGCGAGTTCCCATGCCAACATCTATCCTTGTTCTCAAGGAGATGAAGAAAGGATTCCCTGCGCGCTCAGCCCCCACCCGCGATTAGTAGACCGCCTTTTGTTGTTAGGGTCCGGATATTTCACATCTCGACATAGTTAGCCCGAAGCAGCGGGCAACCCGCGTGCGCCGGTCGAAACGGATCCGACCCCCTGTCCGAGATATACCCCACAGAGCAGGGATGGTCGCAGATCACTGGGGGCTAGGGGAGTGGAGACGCTCGTGCGATGGACGGCTCTTGCGGGACGGACCTGGAGGGGGGGAGCGACGCAGTGAGGGAGATCGCTGGGACTCGGGTCTGGAAGACTGGGAATATTGGTAATACATTGGATAGTTGCCAGTTGGGGCGGTTCGGTGGGATGGACAATGGCAAACTACTTGTGCGAGCTTGTACGGGGCTAGGCAGTTCTGAGACGTACAAGTAATATCCGCACACTCGAAATTTGTTGGTTGACAGCGCCGCATCGAAGAGACGCCTCGACACCTCGACACCTCAACACCTCGCTTTCGCATTGTTGCCAGCGACGGCGTCCTGTCCGCCAGGCTTACTGGATCTCCAAACCCCCAAATTGCGGCAAGAGATCGCCTCGACGGATACACTAATAATTAATCCTCATCTCTTCCTCCCACGGCATGGAAACCGTTGCACCGTGCACACGTTGTCCAACGGCGCACGGGAAGGGTGACGACAAGGCGAGATGATCGGCACGGCATGCTGCCAAAAACCATCCCAATGTCCGCCTGGGTGGGTCGGAGGCGATGCACCGCTCATCCTGCCGGGGTCCCCCCTCCCAAGCTCGACGGAACGCCGGGCAATTGGCTCGCGTCCAGCAAGTGCGCAGCCCAAAAGTCTTGGGGACTTTGTTCTAGCGCGCTTCTGGCGTGCGTTATTGGCAAGTCCCACGGCTGCCCCACCCCGTCTCCCGTGTTCGGTTCTTGCCTCCGTCCTCGTTGGCTCCCTGCCAACAACCTGCCATGCATCATTGAGCTGCAGATCTTCGTCCGTTCTCCACTACCGGCACCCCTCCAATCCAACTTTGGGACCTGCTGTCAATCGCCGTCGATCACGTCCCAGAGGCTTTTTGGGGGGGCTTTTTTGTGTCCTTTGCCAAGCCGTGTCCTGCAAGCCCGAGAGCTGAATGGGGAACCTTTTGGCGAAGCAGGGGATCTTCCCGGCCGATCGGCGATCAGTGACGATCAGCGGCGCGTGCGAAGAGGCGGGCAACGCCGCACTGCAAAACCCAACCCTCATCAATCAGCGTTGAGTGGGGTTCCCGAGCCTGTGTGTCGCGCGCGCGCTCCGTGTTGGGCTTAATATCAGCAGGAATTTGACTCGTCGCTGAAAAGGCAACTTCTTTTTGTCCCTGGATTTCAGGTTTGTGGCCGGGACGTCATTGGGCAGCGGGATCCCACAGTGCAGGCCGGGATGATCGCTGCTCGAGTACGGAGTAGTTCCGACGTTTCCAGACGATCCGGAACTTCAACTACGAGATTCGGTATTCGCAGACAGCGCGACGTGCTGACAACGGCTTCATCGACTGACTTGCCGCGACGCCACAATGGCATAGCCCGCCCGCACAGCAGCCCATCCGCAATTGCCTCGGTGATGAATCGTGTGCCCATGGCTTGCATGGCGCATCTGCCGTGTGGAGCCCAGGCCCCCGGAGCATGGCAAGCCACGACGACGCCATCAGCCCATTTGCGAAATCTATTGTTTCACTGATCGCCACAAACACAGATTTGGCTGATGTCCGCTCGTCGCAATCGGCACATGTCTCTCCCGTCGGCATCGAACATATGCAACATCTCGCATTCACGCCGAGCACAGCAGAAATCTGCCAGGCCCACCCTTCAGATCAATGCCGCTCGGCACATGCAGAATCTGCCAGGGAAGCTGACACCTCGCAGACAGTTTGCGGAAGCCGAGAGTCCACCATGCGAAAGATTATAAATCCTCTCTCGCCGCTATCAACAAGCAGGACCACAGTGGAGCCTTTGGAATCCCGAGTCTCGAGCGAAGCGACGAGTGTGACTTCCGGGGTCGCTGCTCCTTTGCTTTGATTGCACCTGCAAGCGGCGTTGCCGACATGCTGAAGTCGCCTTCCCCTCCCCCTCGCGGAAGCTGAAGACAACCCTTGCCCGGGATGTGATCCCATTCCACGCGGTCCCCGGCTCCCCCGGTTCCCCCGGAAGATCAGTTCGGGATCAGATCGTCGCCGTCAGCCGCTATCTGGCGCCTCAGTGGAAAGTCATCGCATGGCTGAAACGATGGCGTTCGACGTGGCGCCGAAGCCCGCGGAGATCATGGCGCTAACCACCGCTACCCGTGGGCCTGGGTCCTCGCTACCTCAAATCCAATCCCCGGGGCTCACGAGTCAGCGGCAAGGGGTGGGTGGGAAAGTGGTGGCTTCCTCTCCCACGACCCCCCGCGGCGGTTACATAGGTCCCTGCGCACACCAACAAGATCATCTCGCCAATGCATCCCATGATGTCTCAGACCTGCATCTTTCTTCTTTCCCGGGCCCAGAATAGGGGCAACCATCCATCACACAGAGAGGGATGAGACATTCGGCATCAATGATCCCCCCAAAGACCATCACATCGCTTTCGCGTGTGCCGTGTGAAGAGGGTGGAAACACATTGATGATGGCGCCCCCGGTTTCGGACCGTGTTCCCTAGCGCCCGAGACAAAGGCCCGCCGGCAAACAACTCATCGCCGACCGTATGGATCCCTTCGGAACGGGATCTCATTCGCCGTTCGATCATTTACATAGTTCAATGCGAGGCGAGGCTGTTCAATAGCCTTGTGTCGAGATATCCACTTGCTGGCGGTGAAGGATGGGATCTGCTCGGCCTAATTATTGGGGGCCAAAATTTGCGACAGGGTTGCCGTTTCAGACGCGCCGCGTCAGGCCCCTCTTGACACGCGGCTCGGTCGACTTGCCGAGGCAAGGGGCTAGCTGGGTAAACAAAACAGGGCCGCCCATACATAACCCCGAACCAGGGTTGGGCGCTGGAACAATTGAAGAGGGCGAGGTGAGTCCCCCGTTTCGGTTTCACACATGCCTGGTTGCAACGAGCGGTTAGAAGGATGAAGACCTCATGGCCTTGCACTTGGGAGCGCCCCCAGCGGCCATCTCTTGCCCAGGGGAAGGAACTCGCTCACAGACTCGACCACGACTCGGCGAAAGTGACGCACTCGTGGCACGACCAGCCAGACGCGCAAGGTGGGCAGCGAGCGAGCGAGCGAGCAGGCAAGAGGCAGAAACCCAACTCCATGGTTAATCTCCCGACGAACTGGGTATAACCCACGCCACCGCATCTCTCCACTGCCGCTGCGCCCCCCCCCCCGGCCCATCTCCGGCACTCAAGCACATCACTGGGGCGGGTGGGGCCGGCATCTCGGTGAGATGGCTGTCCCCGAAGTGTGGTTGATGGATGGTGGTGTCGGAGGAGGGTGGGTGGTGGTGCATGCAACAAGGGGGAACCGGCGCCCGGCTCGCAGGGAGAGGCCCGCTGCCTGCCGTGTTGTACTCTGTGCAGGCGCACGTGGGCGTCAGGGTTAGGGAGGGGGCGTCTTGCTCCATGTTGAAGCGACTCCAGCGGATATGTCGCTCTCCGTTCCTCCGTCCGGCGACGGAGCTGCTGCGGTACATGATGGCCGGCCCCCGTTTGCTGGGCGCTGACGAGGCCTGCAAACCGCGCGTGGGCGAGCAGGGAAGGGGGGTTATCAGGTAGGCTTTTTTCTCTCACAGCGTGTACGGGGTGAAGAGGGGCCCGGTAGGTCCGGTATCTGCCGGAAAAGTGTTGCGACGTGGGGGGTGGACAGCCATGGCTGGGGACTGGAGAATCTGGAATGATGCTGGCTCGCGTGGCTCTGGAGACGTGACTGTCTCGAGGATTGTCTTTTTTAACGACCGTGGAAATAGGATGCTAGTGGCGGGCGCTTGCTTGAGGCCACAGAGGTACAGTTGCTGGTAGTAGAGTTACGGGTAGGTAGGATGGCCGACTGATTAGTGTCCCTTTCGGCACGTCAGATTCTCTGGCGGCCGTGGTCTGTCAGGGACAACCGCCGCCGCCGCCGCCGCCGCCACCACCACCACTGCTGTCCCTGCCACTCTCGTGTCAACAGTGACCTGCCTCGACGGTCTAGACCCTGACGGCCTGTACAGCTAGGTCTGCCTGGCCACAAGAGGAGGAGGAGCGCCGGCTAGTCAGGGGTCTTGTCATGACAGGCGCACGTCAGGTCCCTGTAGTACCATGTATGTGCAGTACAACAAGCCAACCGAGCCTTCCTCGGCGGTCGAGATTGCCTGCCACGATGTCGAGTGCGTCCCAAGCACGAAGCTGTCATTGTATGTATGTGGCCCCTGATTCCACCACAACAATGATGCCCGGGTCTGGCTCTTGCCAGCCGTGTCTCACGTACAATATTGTCGTAGCTACACTTGGTTGGATTGCGACGGCAGTCGTCTGAGGGTGAGCCTGATTATTTTGTTAGCTGTTTGTCTCAAGACTGAGAGACAGCAATTGGGAAAACCGAAAGAGGACCGAGGCTGGGTGCGCTTCTTTTCTGGTCGTCGCCGGCTCGGCGCTTGACACTGCTAGAAGAACCGCGGGCGTTGTGGACTTGCCATCTGATCGTCTGCTGGATCTCCTTGACCCGGCCTGTGGTGTATGGCATTAGGTTTGACGGCTCATGGTGGCTGAGATGCTGGATTAAGGCCTTGCGATGACCATGACACGGGTTTTTGGCCACTGGTCGTGGACACTTTGGATGATGTTGGCCAGGGCATCAACGTACTCTTCAGCGGCGGCATTGCTCGCCTGGTTGTTGCCATTCGTCCCGATGTTGGTGGCTGCGAGATCGGCTGCTGGGTGATTGCTAGAGTCCTAAGTATGGCGGGGAGTTTTGCCAATGCGAGTGGATGTCGTAGCCAGAGTCTGTAAATGCTGCCGCCGTGGCATAGCTAGAGTCGGCCCATTCCTTGTTGACGTGATGGACCTGTACATGTCCTGATGGTAGTGTACTAACTTCGACTCCTATTATCAAGACGGCAGGTTTACATATCCTCTGCCGGCATTATCTCACGGGCAACCTTGGTTTGGGCAAAAGAAGGGGCGGCTTGTGTGAGTAGTCACGGCCATGAAGCCGTTGCCGAATTGAGAAGGCACATGGGAAACTTGAAAAAGGACCCCTGCAGTCAGCTACCCTTGTCAAAGTTCGGTCCTCCATGGAGACAGTGGGGTTAGGTATCCCCTACCCGGCTACTGATTTACATAGCTGATAGGGAGCTGAAGTTAGTGACCTTTTTTTCCGTGTCGCTGACACTGCTGATCAGCCCGCGTGGTTGCCTCTTGCGATGCCCACACCAGACATCGCCCGAAACAACCTTTGTCCAAACCAATAACTCTCCTACCGGATGCCAGATCCTCCGGAACAGTGCGCCCACGATATAGGCTCTACACCTGCATATTTAATAGGTGTCCCGCTGTCGCCCAACCCTGCCAGTGGAACCATGACGCCGTCCACACCGATACCGAAACCGTCGCCGACGCTCGAATTATCGCTGCCGCCTTTACCTCCGTCAGCGCCTGAACACTTTAGTCCTCGAGTCCCGCCGCTGTATACCCCGCAGTCCCGTTCCACCACAGCCGTGCCACGGTGCTCTCGTCCTCATATTGCGAGACATTGAGGTTGCTACAGCCCGAGGGGCGAACCCATGGTGCGCCGTTGATACCAGGAAGCCGGCCACAAGAAATAGACCGCCTCGAGCTGTGCAGGTTCTTCCAGGACCCCCACTCGGGCTCGTCAATAGCCGCCCCTTGCCTTGGGACGATCAACTGCGTAGTAGCAAAAGCCGTCCAGCTGCAACCGGAGTCGCGCTTATTCAGCCCGCCGGCCGTCATGTCGTCTTCACAACAGGCGTCCTCGGGCGCAGTGCCATACACACAGCTGGGCTTGACAGAAGATCAGGTCCGGTGGCTTCGACAAGGCCAGCAGGCGGTGGCAGAGGCATCAGCGGCGCCGGGCGCCGGGCCCACATTGTCGAACGCGGCGAGTCACGCTTCGTCCCAGGGGTTGTTGATTGTGGAAAGTTCGTCACTCACCGAGCTCGGCCGCTACTTTGACGGGGTTCTGCTATCCATTGGGGAGCGGCTCGCGTATCTAATAGAACAGTCGCAGATCGTGACGCGCAACCAGGAAGACCGCGCCGGCAACCACATCGACGATGCCGACGCCGAGATCCAGCGCTACTACAACATCATTGCGCAGATCGACGAGCTCGAGTTGGACTTTGATCTCATCACTCAAATTTGTGGCATTGTGCAGGGCTATCGCCAGCGTGCCGAGGAGCTGGAACGCGAGTTGGACCAGACGGGCAGTGGAAGCAGTTCGTCGAGGAGGGAGCGCCATGGCCGCCGCAGTCATGGGCACTCGGGCTCGGGGAGACGTCGGGCGTAGGGTTGCGCCTCTGCCGCGGACACGTGTTGCACAGCGACCGGCATTGCGGTATCAACCATGCAGACGAGGAAAGCTAGCGGCCCCGGTACCCGTCGGGAGAACGTCTGGGTCACACGGCCGATACTGATACCCAAAGGAGGGTTTGCGTGCTGGCAGATGCCTTGGCCGGGAGAAGTCTTGACACTGGTTCTGGGGACTTGAACAGCGGGAACCAACAGCACCGCTGGACAGACTCCATTTGGCGTGCGGCCAGAGACGGAATATGGAGACGATGCAACCGATCGGATGGGGTATCATGATGGTTGGTGGGTGACAGGTAATTTCTAGCCCGTCGACCTGGGCATCGCGATGATGACTCAAACAAGACGGATGTGCCTCACGGCTGGGCAAGATGGGATTTAGCCTCGCGGCTGTGATCGACTTCTAATTTACGTTTACTTTGTAGGTTGTGAGATTTAGTTTCTCATGGGCGGTTTCTGCTTGTGGAAGCCGTCGACGCGCGCCGTCATTTCTCGTTTACATATCCGCGTTTCTTATCAATATTGTTTCTAGATGCCCTGCCTGGATTCTTCGCCCTGGTGCTTCTCTAGCCGCTAGCTTCCTGCTTATCGTCAATGGCATTTCTTGAACCGGGCGGCTCTGTTTTCGTCGCTTTAGTCGAATTTCTGTCCATTTCTTTATCGCCCGACAAAAACTACCCGACAGAAAGACCGCCTCGGCGGAACAGCAGACACCTGTCTATGTACCTTGACACAACCGTACTACATAGAGCCCAGATGAAGAAACACGAGTCTCCACGACCGACAGATCCCAACTCCGACGCTGTACCCTGACATTCCAAGTTCCACAGTGCATAGATCCCACCCAATACCATTTCCCATCAACCTCCATCAACCTCCATCCCATCCCCCTTGATCGCATCCTCACCACCAAGAACAACAACCCCATTCCGCTCCTTCATCCGCCTCCTAAACCTCCCCGCTGCCCCATCCCGCACGCGCTCCTCGGCATCCAGCTTCTCCTTGGCCTGCGCCGCCAGCTCCTTCATATCATGCTTGACCGCCTTGACCAAGATCCCGCTCCACCCATTATGCGCCTTGCACTTCTTCTTGGCACACATCCCCGCCGTCGCCACATCCACATCCACATCCACATCCACATCCCCCTCGGGCACCCCAGCATTCGCAGCGCGCAGCGCGGCCTCGCCCTGCGGCGACGCCGCGAACAGCGCAAACTGGTGCGTCGCGCCCACGCTGTCCAGCCGGCCGTCGTAGCCGCACAGGTCCTTGCCGGCGCCGCCGCGCCCGGCCACGGCCGCCTCGCGCCGCGCGACTGCCAGGTCGATCAGCTGCAGCATCTGGCGGCAGAGCACAATCTCCTCGCCCAGGCGGTGGCGCGTCGCGGCCGAGGCGGTGAGGAGCGCGGTTTCTTCGGCGGTGAGGGCTGTGGTGGAGAGGGGGTGCGTCCAGAAGGTGGGGG
>MU853403.1:2528565-2550223 GCA_033297235.1 Trichocladium antarcticum
GGGGGGCTTACCGAAGGGGGGCTTGCCGAGTTTCCAGGGGGAGATGGGCAGGTCGTCGTCTTTGGAGGCGGCTGGTTCGTGGAAGGGCTGGGCGTCGAGCAGGCCCATGAACTCTTCCTGGGTGAGATGGTCGGCGGCGGCGGCGGCGGCGGCGCCTTTGGTCCGGGGCAAGGCGGCGATGAGCTGCTCCCACCAGGCCTGGCAGTGGGCCGGGGAGCAGAAGATGCTGGGGCGGGCCGCGTCGTAGATCAGGGCCGGCTCCTTGCAGCCGGCGAGCGAGCACATCTTCTTGTAGCGGGTCGTGTACCGGCCGCCCTCGGTGCAGTTGGGGCAGATGTACTTTTGCACCAGCTTCTCGCCCGTGTGCTTGTCCATGCCGATGCAGGCGCCGTGGAACCAGTCCTCGCAGCGGTCACAGGCGATCATGAAGCGGTGGTCGTCGGGCCCGCGGCAGAGGCAGTAGGGACCGCTATCGGACTCCGAGTCCCCGCCGTCCCTGCCGTCATCGCTGGCCACGCTGCTGCCGACGCCGGGCTGTTTGGAAGATGCATCGGTCCGGACCTTTTTGGGCCGTCCGGGTTTGGACCGTTTCGCTCCTCCAGGGGCGCCGGGCTTTGGGCGTTTCGGCGCCTTGATGGCGGCTGCAGTGCCCTTCTTTTTTTTGGCAGAGACGGCCTTGGAGTTGTTGCCTGTCATTGTCTGGTCGACGCCGTCGCTGTCGCTGTCTGGTGGCGGCGCGCGTTGGTCCTTTTCCGAGTGAGGCATGTTGGCGGGAGAGGAGCGAGCGGAGAGTGTATTCAGACGATCCTGGATTGGCTGTGGTCCGTGACTCTCGCCGTCCATGGCGGTTTGTGTTTCTGTTTCTTTTTTCTTTGTTTGGGCGTCCTGCTCTGGCGCGCGGTCGTTTGTGGTGGGGGTTGACTCCAGCGCGAAGAACGACATGAGGGCCAATCGTTGGCATCCCAGTGCGCTGTCTAGTCTATGTAAATTGATAGCACAGACGGGACCCTGTATGGTTGGACAGCTAGTTCTTAGTTTGGTCTTTCGCTGTATCAATGTCGACAAACTGGGATGAAGAGTGGCTGGGTTGAATAGAAGCATACGGTGTAGGAACAGGACCGTGTGTAGCCACGTTGACACACCGTGATGTAAAACCGAAGAACAGACACCAAACATCAACATCTTGGGGATGGGTTAATGGCTGTATGAATAGGTATACATGTAAACGACCTGATATTCAGTGCGAGAATTGTACTTTTTGGCGCATTTTTCGAGCAAGACCAGAGAAAGTGTTCTACATACACGTGGTTGTGCACTTGTGTCAACTGCAGAATAATTACAGGCACGGTGCTGAAGCTCGTGTCTGGACCGGCTGCCCCACACTGGCCTTGATATGCATTTAGACGAGTCAACATCGGACGATAGGCTGCAATCAGGAGATTTTTGGCAATTGGGATTCCGACTTGAGCTCCAAGCTTGCCCACTCCGTTCCATTCACCCATCGCCCACGGCCGACGACACAATGTTACAACCGGCCACCGCGGCACGCGCTGCCATCAATGCCCTGCCGAGGGTAGCACCACGGCAGTTCTTCCGACAACTATCGACGGGCCGCAGCTCGCCAGCCAAGCGACCGACCGCGCCGAGAGCCCCGTCGCAGCCGTTCCAGCCATTGGTGCAGCGGAGATTCAAGTACAAGACGGTGGAGGAGGCAAAGAGCCGGTACCGGTCAGGGGTATGCGACCCGGGGGATCCGAGTCTCTGGTGCAGCTGGCGCTAACGTCGTTTCGGCAGCCCTTCTCATGGAAGGCCGGCCTCCTCTTCATCCTCACCGGCGGTGGCCTGGTATGGTACTTTGAGACCGAGAAGGTGCGCATGCAGCGCAAGCGGGTAGCCGACTCTACCAAGGGCGTCGGCAGGCCCAAGGTGGGCGGCTCGTTCGACCTGATCGACCAGAACGGCAACAAGGTGACGGACCAGGACCTGAAGGGGCGGTACTCTCTCGTAAGTTACTGGCTGTCGGCATGCGATACGAACGCCCGTGCTGACTCTTGCGCCTCAGGTCTACTTCGGTTTCACCCACTGCCCCGACATCTGCCCCGAAGAGCTCGACAAGATGGCGACCATGTTTGACCAGGTCGAGGAGCAGCGCCCCGGCGCGCTCACCCCCGTCTTTGTCACCTGCGACCCGGCGCGTGACGGCCCCGAGGAGCTGAAGGAATACCTCGCCGAGTTCCACCCCAAGTTTCTCGGCTTGACAGGGACATACAACCAGATCAAGGCCATGTGCAAAGCCTACCGGGTGTACTTTAGCACGCCGACAGAAGTGGCGCCGGGCCAGGACTACCTGGTGGACCACAGCATCTACTTTTACCTGATGGACCCCGAGGGCGACTTTGTCGAGGCTCTGGGGCGGCAGCACTCGCCGGATCAGGCGTCCAAGGTCATTCTGGACCACATGAAGGATTGGAAGGGGACGAATTAGCAGGTGTTGTGACTTTACACTGTACAGAAATGTATCATATCTCCGCTTGTCTGACTAGAATATCACCATCGCCCGACCTTGGATCAAACATGGTTGCACCGCAGGTCAGTGGAGCGTGGTGCCAGTGTCGCCTTGAGTCGTAGATTGCAGACAAAACATTGGAACCCCTTGCTCAGCTAGCATTTTATTCCGTACTATGTACATACGCACGTGTCGTTCCAAACCTCTGGGATGCCGCCGACAGATGCGACCGCCTGCAGCAGCCCGCTACGTCATGATGCAAGCACAGGCCATGCAGGATAATCATGGCGGGGCGGGGCAGGGCACCCTGGAAACCATCCTTTCCCCACCAACGTTGTGCTGTGCTGTACATAAAAGTTCAAAACAAGATCTTCCGCTATGAGTTATGAGGTAAAAGACTCTTCTGTTTCAAGAGCTCTTTGCGTTGCAATCTCAATTCCGTACTCGTTGTCAATTCTGCCAACCCAGCGCTCTCTCTTCGCAACGAGCGAACTCGGGGTGAAGAATCGACTTGGCAGCTGGCAATCGCTTATCTTGCAGTGGAACGAATCTCTGTTATCTACACCCCTTACACCCCGCTTCCGAGGACGATATCGAACGACAACAATCGACCACACATCAGCCCAAAACTCTTAAACTGGACCGTCTGAACTACGTAGCATCTTCTCCAGGCACCGCGCATTGCCACCCGACCCATCATGTCTGCTGCACCCCCCGGACGTCCGGTGCCGACGAGGCGCTCCGCGCTCAAAGCCGACAGCGACAGCGATAGGACCCCGCCATTGAGCGCGGCCGTCAAAGGTTGGTCCATCCCCCTTCTTCTTCACCGCTAGCCTTGAGTCCGGCAACAGGAAAAATGTTCTCATGTGCCGGATATCAACTTGGACGCCCTCTTCATACCCGGCTCGCCAAGAGGCCAGCCGCGCATTCTTCTTTGACCCTTCCCACTTCTCTCTTCTCTTCATCATCATGGACCCAAAACTCATATTAATTCACATTTCATGGCAGCTGTGCAAATCACCGAGCCGGAGTCATCATCCACAGATGAACTGCAGGCGAAGAAGCAGTTTTCGGCGGGGGTCGCCAAGAGACTCAGCGGACGGCCTCCTGTGTTCACCACCCCGTCAAGGTCATCAACCCTCAGCCAGGTCAGTCCCGAGAGCGGCGCTGAATCAGCTGCCGCTGCCTCCCCTGCCGAAGGGGCTCAAAGTCACCCTCACCACCGTCACAGGGCGGACGTGGCCAGCGAGAGGCTCATTGCCCAGGTGGCAGACTGGCTTGAGCGGGCAAGGGCCAAGAATGAGCTCAGAAAGTCGAGGAGGCACCCCGCGCACCGGAGATCCCCCCAAAAGCAGGCCGGTCTTCCGCCTTCAGAGCCCGGCAGGCGGCGCGCCGATTCCATCGACTCGGACTCGAGCGAAATATCTCTAGGCCGGCTGCAAAAGATTCTGGACGACAACATGGCCTCTCTGGGTATAAACTCCTTGGCACAACTCAACCCTCGCCTTGGACGGAAGCACCGCAAGCGATCAAGCAGAAACCTCGTCCGAACGGCGTCGTCGGACACCGAGTTTTTCGACGGCGACGTCGTGGTTCCGAGCTGCGAGGCCGTCCTCGACAACTCAAAGACGATGAGCTACACGGGGGGCAAAGCCGGCGCGGACGAGACCGCTCCCGTCTCGGGTCCCGTCTCGGGCCCCGTCTCAGGCCGCAGGGAAGAGAAGGAGAAGCAGGCATGGGCCTCGTTTAAGAATGAGATCATCCGCCTCGCCCACACGCTGAGGCTCAAGGGCTGGCGCCGCGTCCCTCTAAACAGCGGTGAAACCATCTCGGCCGAGCGCCTTAGCGGGGCCTTGACTAACGCTGTGTATGTGGTCTGCCCCCCGCCCGAGTCACTCCTGCCTCGGGAGGAGGGCAAGAAGCAGCCAACCAAGGTGCTGCTCCGAGTCTACGGGCCCCAGGTGGAACACCTCATTGACAGGGAGAATGAGCTGGGCGTGCTGCGACGACTTGCCAGAAAGAAGATCGGCCCGCGGCTGCTGGGGACCTTTCTGAATGGCCGGTTCGAGCAGTACCTGAACGCCGCCGCCCTGACGCCGGAGATCATGCGGGAGGCCGATACATCCAAGCAGATTGCCAAGCGCATGCGGGAGCTGCACGACGGCGTCGAGCTGCTCGAGGAGGAGAAGGATGCGGGGCCGAACGTGTGGAAGAACTGGGAGAAGTGGCTGGGCCAGGTCGAGAAGACGGTGCTGTTCCTGGACAAGGAAATCCTGTCTCGACCCGACGGCGCGCCAGCAACCCCGGGCGGTGCCGGAACCTGGAAGACCCGCGGCTTCGTCTGCGGCGTGCAGTGGCCGGTTTTCAAAGCCCTCGTCGAGAAATACCGCGCCTTCCTCCACGCCTACTACGACAACGACCCCGCCAAGATCCGCGAGAAGCTCGTCTTCGCCCACAACGACGTGAGGGCCCTTTTCTCCGTCCTTCCCCCAACCCCCACTAACACCCGCAAAAACAGACCCAATACGGCAACATCCTCCGGGTGCGGCCGGACGACCAAAAGTCGCCCCTCCTCCAGCCCGCCAACGAGCACAAGCAGCTCGTGGTCATCGACTTCGAGTACGCCGCCGCCAACCTCCCGGGTCTCGAATTCGCAAACCACTTCTCCGAATGGACCTACAACTACCATTCCCCGCAGTACCCGTACGCCTGCAACACGGACAAGTACCCGACCCTCGACGAACAGACCCGCTTCGTCCGGGCGTACGTCGACCACCACACGCACCGGTTCCGGTCGCCCTGTGGGGACTCGCCCTCGGCGACGCCGGCCACGCGGGATGGTGCGGCCGGACCGTCGCCGCCGGCCGCGGCGAGCTCGTCGAGCTCGATTGTGGAGTTCATGCTCGATGCGCGCGTGCAGCCGGCGGGCGGGTGGCGCGAGGAAGAGAAGCGGCGCGAGGAGCGCGTGGAGGCGCGGGTGCGCGGGCTGTTGGAGGAGACGAGGGTGTGGCGGGCCGCCAACAGCGCGCAGTGGGTTGCGTGGGGGGTGGTGCAGGCCAAGGTTCCGGGGCTGGCGGAGGTGGTGGGGGATGGGCCTGGGGCTGGGGGGACTGAGGCGGATGGGGAGGAGGAGGAGGGCCACGGGGATGGGGAGGATGAGTTTGACTACCTGGCGTATGCACAGGAGAGGGCGTATTTCTTCCTCGGGGATTGTGTGTTGATGGGGTTGGTGCGGGTCGAGGAGCTGGGGGAGGAGGTGCGGGAGAAGATCAAGTTGGTGGAGTATTAGTTTTGGCGCTGCTAGTGTTTACTCGATCCAGGGGCTGCCCGGCTGGCTGTGTTGGGATATGCTGTTGGATAAGCAGCGGCGAGCTGGGCTGTATGGCTGCGGGAGATACGGATATAGACAGACTACATATGTATGTAAATTAATTCTCTCAGGCCCCCCTGTCTTGTCCAGCCCTGCCAAGGGATCACTGCAGGGGGCTTGCGAACCGAACCGGGTCGCGGCGGGGCGGTCATAGTCCGAGCTCTCCAACCTGGCCTTGGCGCTTTTCCCTCCGTTCAATCAACTTGAGGACTTGCACGTTGATCACAAAACAACGAAAGCTGAAGTCGACGCCATTTGCATCGACCGCTGAAGCAAGGCCATCACGGCGCCCAGACCGCCCTTCTACAAGAGCAGCCTCGGTGCGTTTCACATTGGCTGGGCCCGTTGGGATGCTGTCAGGCAGCGCAACCAGTTTCCGAGCGCAATGGAAACTTGGAAAGCCGGTGGCTGGTTGCCCAACCACACCAATTCTCTCTGTCTCGGTTCCAGTTGTGTCCCATTTCAGTCGGGCAGTGCCCAACCTCCCACAATGGAGCTGGCACCAGCTTCCAACCATACTTCACTCTGTCCCCATCTCCATGGCGCATCGCCTTCTTGTGTCATCGATGCATCGTCATCATCTTCTGGTAGTGGTGGTTCCCTGCGTCTGCCGTTCCGCGCCCGGTTCCAAGCATGAACTCGCTTCCGTCACAGAACTTGGACAGCTTTGACAGCTTGAACCACCCGGATGGCCGCGTTCTAGAACCGCATATGCAGCACCCTAATTCGCCCCGTCGCCAATTGCAAACGGCCTACACGCCAACTCCAACTCCGACAACCCCGCCGCCCGTATCCCCTCTGACCTCGACATCTTCAGAGCCTGGAGAGCCGGAGCCTTGCGACCTAGACCGCACGTTTGGGCCGCCCGCCCCATCGCATGGGCGTCCCGTCGTTATTGAGGGCCCGTACCGCCGCGTCCCGGATATCCCGCTTTACAATCCGCCAAACTGGGACGCCAACAACGCCGTCATGATTCCTGATTTTCGAGATGAGCTTGCCAGGCTCGAGGGCGTCGTGACCCCCGGCGTCGACAATACGCCCTTCATCCAATACGCCATCGAAGCCCTCACACGGGACCGCGAGTCGGGCTACTCCGCCGTTGCGACGACTGCGAGCTCCTCGTCTGCCCGGCCACGGCAACACCCGCCCATGCCGCCCGTTCCGTTGCCGTTGCCGTTGCCGTTCCAGCCTCCAGCCACCACCCGTGTTCCCACCACCCGGACTGCCCGGCCAGAGTCGCGCCGGCAGCAGCTGCTGCGCCCCTTACTCCCAACCCCGCAGGCCTCGGCCCATTCGCTTGCCGACAGCCTGCTCAAGAGAGGCCCAGGCCCGCATCCTGTGCAGCCTCACGAGTGGAGGCACTTGGGCGCCGACGAGCTGCTCGCGCGAGCCCCGCCGCTCACCTTCCGCCCATGGCCCCTACGAGCCCCGGCCCTGTTTGGCTTCATGGCCCTGTGCGTCCTGATGGTTGCCGCCCTCATCCTGAGCGCCGTGTACTCGCACCTTCACCAGGGCCTGCTGGGATGGGCCACCATCAACGGCGGACGCTATTTCCTGTTCCGCATATTCCCGCAGCTGCTCGCCGCCGCCGTGCTGCTCTATGCCCAGTTTCTTACCGCCACCATCTTCCGCATCCTACCCTTTGCCCGGCTAGCGTCCGAGGCGCGAGAAGAACGCGAGGGCGCCATATTCCAAGACCTGTACCCGTCCTTCCTCTGGCCGCGGTTGGTGGGGCCGTGGAATGTCTGGGTCCCGATTCTCGTCTCTTGGCTGATGAACTTCACCATTCCCCTGCAGAGCGCGCTGTTCACCGTCATTCTGGTGGACCAGAGCTGGACTTGGGCGACCGTCCAGGGCGTAGCATGGACCCTCGTTGCCCTGTACCTGGCCTTGCTGGCCTCGATGGTCATTGTCTGGCGGTATTGGGCCCGCCTGGAGAGCACCGGGCTCATATGGGACCCCAGATCTCTTGCCGACGTTGCTGCCATCGTCTCCGAGACAAATACCGCGGCCGACTACCAGGGCACCCAGCTGGCGCGATCGAGAGACGGCATCCGGTTTGCGCTACGCCACCGTGCTGGCGACAGACTGGGGTATTGGACATGGAAGGACGGCAGAGCGGGGTTTTGGCACACCCTCGGCAGTCCCATGGACGATGCAAACCCCGTTCCGGCGCCCAACCTCTCGGCCGGACAGCGCATGGAGCGCCGGGACGAAAAGCAGACTGGCGCAAAAGTCTCAGCCGAGGGGCCGTTCGTCGCCACAGACCAAGAACCCGACCCCGACCACGACATGGAAGCCTCCCACCCTTCCGCCGAAGCCCGCCGCCGCTACCTCCCCTGGTGCCTGCGGACCAACCAGCTCCTCTGGTTCACCCTCACAACCCTGGGCCTCGTCTTCGCAATCTTCGTCGCATCCTTCCTCCCCGCGACCCGCATCACGGCCGGCTTCGCCCCAGGCCTCAAAGCCGACCCCCAGCCAGGCGCCTTCTCCGCCGCCAACTTCTTCTACAGCTTCTTCCCGTCCCTCCTCGGCCTCCTCCCCTTCCTCCTCTTCCAGTCCATCGACCTGCACCTGCGCATCCTCCAGCCCTGGGCCGCGCTGTCCGGGCCAAGCAGCAGCAGCAGCGGCGCCGCCGCGTCCCGCTCCATCCTGGCCGACTACGCCGCCTGCGCGCCGCTGCAGAGCGCGCTCCACGCCGCGCGGAACCGCCACTGGCGCGCCGCCGCCGTCGCCCTGCTCGCGACGCTCCTCGTCCTGCTCCCCGTCCTCGCCGGCGGCATGTTCATGGCGCTGACCACGGCCGACGCCGGCGTGCGCATGTTCCCCAACGTGCCGTGCTTCGCCGCCCTGCTCGCGCTGCTGGTGCTGGTCCTGCTCGCCCTGGCCGCGCTGCTCCCCGCGCGCCGGGCCCTGCGCATGCCGCACCCCGTGACGTGTCTGGCCGAGGTGGTGGGGTTTTTGGTTGGGGCGGCGGCGGCGGAGGAGACGTTCAGGGGTTGTCTGAGTAGGGGGGAGATGCTGGAGAAGATGGGGGTTGGGGCGGGGGAGAGTCGGTGGGTGTTTGGGGACCGGGAAGGGGAAGGGGGGCTGGGGGTCCGGAGGGTGCGGCGGTTCACCGAGACGAAGAAGATGAGGGTGAGGAAGAGCCAGATTCGGAGGCTGCGGCGCGAGTGAGTGTGATGAATCTGTTTACATGCATGGCGACGGCGAATGTTGGGGTGGGATGTACTTGAGGGGTTATGGTCATGTATTGATGGTCACGACGCAACGGATTTACGAGTATGAGAAACCGAGACAAGGTAATGTTTACTGGCTACCTAGATACCAAAGATAGATTGTTGCAGTGTATAGATATCGCGGCTCAAGCCAGCTTTGGTAGTCACTGTCCCAAGACACAGGTACCAAACAACTGGAAGAGATGACGTCTAATTAAGGCCTATTCGGCAGTGGCATAGAAATGGAAACAGAGCTGTATCTGTACAGAGCACGCAGTTCCTACTCTTACTTTAACACACTACAAAGCACTGTTTCGTCGCAGCCGCACTCCCTTGACTACCATTCTACACCGCTCCGGCTTCCAAGTATCTGCACATTCCATCGGCCCCCCCCCTTCCCTTGTCTCTCCCGTGCTCAAAGCAGCCGAAATATGCACACCGCCCACCCAGCGTGCCGGCGCGCTGGCGGGTATGCAGACGCGCAAGAAATACAAAACATACACAAAGAGCGCAAGAAAGACAGCGGCGGAAACACGAAGCCGAGAGACCAAAACGACAAGGCCCAGACCACACCCAACCCAAAGCTCGGAGTAAGTCATGCTCAATACAAACATACATACGTACATAGCGTACAGTCTTTTGTTGGCCAGCAAGGCGCCCAGTGTAAGACCCCCCATCCCACCAACCCCCACCCAAGACCGTGGATTGACACCAAAAAGAACAAACCAAACCCATCATCATATACCATCACCGTAGTCATACCTCATGCCCGTTCCATCATAATCATATCTACCCCGTCCCCCCCCTTGTCCCAGGCCCAGCCCCCGGCACGGTGACCAGCTGCTGCCAATCCCCGCCAGCCAAACAAACGAAAGCAAGCAAACAATCCCGTTGTAATGTGACAATCCATCCTGCTGTAAGACTTTCCGAACCCCGTCGCAACCCCCCCCACCCCTTGCCAACCGCCCACGGCGGCGGTCGATGAAAAAAACACACAGCCAGAAAGCAGACACAAAGAACCAAAAGAAGAAAAAAAGGACGCAAGAAACAGCAAAGCATCTACTACTCTCACCCCCGCCGTCCAAAAACCCTCCCCAGCACCCCATCACTGTGCCTCCCCTTCCAGCGCCGCGACCCCTTCCCACCGGCCCCCACCTCCTCCCCCTCCCCATCCTCAACCTGTCGCAAATGGCCCCCACGATCCCGCGGCAGATCCATGCTCACCACCTGCCGCGACAGCAGCGACGGCGTCCCGGCGCGTCTCTGCCGCGCCGCATGCACGGCCCGCGCAAGGCCGGTGGTGCCTCTTGCCTTGGCCGACGCTGACGCGGACGCGGACGCGGACGCTGACGCTGACGACGAGGAAGTAGACGGCGGCCCATCGTCGCTGGCGCTTCGTTTGTGGTGGTCCAGCCCTCCCGGCCCTGTCCCGGGCTTGTCTCGCCGCTCGTGGTGAGAGGTGTGGTGGACGAGGCCGTGCATCAGACGGCGGGCAAAGTTCTTGGTCTCGTTGCTGCGCGGTCTGCCGTCGTCGCGTTCGCCTTCGTCGTCCGAGTCGGTTTCGAAAACGGAGATGTTGGGTGGGGTGGACGGCCGTTCGCCGGGCAGGGGTGGGAGGGGCCGGGTGTAGAGCTCCGCCGTCGTCGGCATCTTGCTTTGTTGAGGATCTTGGGCTTCGGCTTGACCCTGGGCTATGGCGTCTTGTGCGAGTGTCGGCGAGGAGCGAGTTTCCGTTTTGGATACAGAGTGTTTGCGCAGGCGGGTGAGCGAGGGGTAGGTTGGGGCCACAGCGGAGGGTGTGTCGGGGGAGGCCGCGCGCGATGGGAGGAGCGAGACTGGGCTCGATGGGAGGAGCATTGGTATCGAGTCAGAGGAGCTTGCGGCTCTGGAATAGACACGTCTTGAAGTGGGCCTTTCCACGCTCGACGGCTCTGGCCGTGACGTTGGTGTAGCATTCATGGGCGCTGGGCTGCCTTTCGAGTTCACAACGCGTCTCCGCATGTTCCGAGGTATTGACGAAGAAGCACGACAGACTGATGGCGAGTCGAGACACTGTTGCCGATTGACTGGGGGCTGAGGCAGAGGCATCGGACGCGGTTTATCGGACGACTCTACTGCCGGAAAGAGGGAGTAGCACACTTTTGGCGGTGGTTTGGGGGCTCGAGGCCTTTGTCTCGGAGACGGCATAATGACAGGCGGAGATGCCGGACGACTTTGACTTTTTGCGCTTGGAGCAGGACGTGGTGTTGTCGGCCGATTCTCCCCGGTTGCGGGCTGAACGGTACCCGTTTGTTGAAAGACGGAGTCTATGAGTGCTGGGTATTCCAAAGCCCTCCCATCCTGCTCTCTAACATGCCAAAACGAGTCCCACAGGTCGGTTCCTGTCACATGATACTGACAGTCGTCGTCAGCTGTAATATCCGAGCCATGGTCCTCTACCATGGCCGGTGCTGAAGAGTCGGTCCCCAGTGAGCCTCGGCCGTTCCGGTGTTCCTGATGGCGTACGTGGGCGAAATCAGTGCGCGGGTAAGAAAAGTTGGCCATATGTTGCTTTGGAAGGGCTTCCCGGAGCTCGGAAAGCTGGGATAGCTCTTCCTGGCTGTCCATCATGGGCCGTTCCATCAGCCACATGGATGCCGAAGTATAAGAGGCTGGCCGAGTAGTTGCGTCGCAGACAATAGAACAGAGCCGAAGCCAAAGACTAGAAACGGAAAAGCAATGTGGTGACTGTAGATTTTAACCCAGTCAACCTATTGGTGGCGAAGGGGACGGAGTGAGTATGTATATGCCACTTGGACCACGTCTCCAGCCCCGAGAAATAGTTTGACTCAAACCCGGCGGGCTTGCTCGGGACGCCACACTTGCTGATCGGCAGTTGAGAGGCCAGACATAAACAGAAAGCGAGGGATGGCGGATCAAGGAATGCCTCGACAGTGCCTTGACACGAGGGTTCAGACTCAAGAACCGGGTCCCGGCGGAATGCAAGCAACGGCAGGCCGCGTCCTGCGCTCGGACTGGCCTTTGCGGTGGTCCACGACCCAATGCATATGACGTATTGCAGAGCCAGCAGAGGCCGCCGCAAAAGCACCAGAGCAGACGGGAAATACCGACGCGGCGCGTTCGGGAAGAAGGTTGCAGCGATGGCTGCGAACTGGACGCGCCGAGTCGACGAACCGCAGAAAATCCCAAAAGGCGGAGAGAGAAAGAGAGATTGGAGGCTTGCGTTTGATCGGGTTCATTCCTGGCAGCCACCCTTCCCAGACGGCTGGAAGTGGTCATCAGTGCCGAGGACGTGGAAAGAGAAATCCCATCGCAGCAGAGGGTCAGAAATCCAGGTTTCTGCTCTGCCAGGGAGACAGGCGTAACAAACGACGGCCTTCTTCGTGGCTGTTCCGGTGTTCGTTAGTGTCCTTCCATGTATTAGGGGACAGTTTCCCAACAGTGAGAGCCAATGCCACCGACAGGCCGAGACATTGCACCTCGCATCCAGGGAGCCAGGGAAGTGGCCCCCTCCGATTGCCATTTGTCAGATGCAGCAGATGCATGAGATGCCCTTGCGGTTCATGCAGCTTGGGGCACACCCTCACTTGCGCACTTTCTCGAGCGCAGCCACTGTACATATATACATACAAGCCAGCTTCAGGCTTGGCCATTGCCAATCGGAAATCGCCTGCCTAGGTAGTGTGATAGCCCTACCTAGGCACTGCCAGCGTAGTTCGTGGATCAGGGCGCCGTTGAACAGAACCGGCTGTTGGCGATGACAGGGGTATGCAACAGTTGCAAGTCCAACCCGAAGAAAAGACGGTTGAGATTCGATCAGGGCTCAATCGAACATAAGTTTGCTGATTGCTTTCTAGGTTGTCGCTGGCTGTCCCTGTTGGGCTTCCTGGCAAATTTTGCAGTGGTTTGCTGGCGGGAGGCAGGAGAGGGGAGACAAGAACACACTGCCGCGCTTGCCCGCAACAAAAACAATCACACCGTTGAGTTGAAGACAATGGAATGGGAAGGAGCTTTGTTGACTGCTGTGAGGTTCACCAAGCTCAACATGAAGGCGCCGCGTGCTATCCAATCGGAAGGGCGGAATGGACTCGCCCCGCAGCCCTGGCCAAGCCAGCTGACTTCAGACTTGCAGCTGCCAGACTTGCGCCGGCATTGTCTCTGATCTGCGGGCAAAGACCAAAATCCTAAATCGGGCCACGATGTCGTTTCGCCCTTCCCAAACAAGAAGACCCAGCAAGGCCAGCAGCTGTCATGTCATCCCTTTTCTGCCTGGATCGCCATAAAGTTCCCGCGTATAGCTACCACCTACATCCGCGCGCGGCATCCCCCTCTTCTCACCCAGCTGCTTGACACTAGCAAGTCGCACTGCAGCCCAGAAACACATCACGCAGAAACAAAAAAACGTGAGCAACCATGAGGCCAAAGCATCCAAATGCCGTCCGGACACAGATATCCCAGATCGCCACAGTATCGGCGTCGTTGGCCGCGACATCCTTGCATCCAAGTCAACCGTCTGCGCGCCGACGCTAAATGCGACTCAGAACATTCTACCCAGCCCGCCCTTGCTTGGCCGAATATACAGCCCTTGAGGTGCTTCACTTTCATGTACGTGCCCGGATCATGGAGTCTTTCACCAAGACTGCGCATCACATCTCGAAGCCAGAAATTACCAGTCCGTCCATCGGCTGGGATATCCCCTTTGTGTCTCTGTGATGTGCCAAGCTGCGGTACGTGACGAGTCGCCGGCCGCCGTCACAAATTCCCCGCGTGCCGGGATGGGAACCCCCAGCCTCACTTTCCCCGGGGCTTCTTCTAATTCAGCCGATGAGTCTGTCCCCTCGTGTTCGACACTCTTCTCCGTCAACCGCGGGACTTCCGCTTCATCGACCCGTCCCCAAGGAGCGGCTCACCCGAGTTCCAGGCAGATTGAACACACCCTCTGCCTACGGAGGTCCGTCAGCCCGACACTACAGACGCCACTCCCGTCACCAGTCAGCCCGCCATCGGCGGCTGAGAGGCATGGTGAGGCTGTTGCAGCTCCAATATCTCTGCACGAATGACTGGCGTAGCTTGACCCGTCCCCCCGCTGGGACGGGCTGAGAGGATACGTACCCCAACTCAATGTCCGAAAACAGGTTGATCCGGGCGCCACCGATGGCAAAGTGGCCAGAATGCTGGGATTGTTGCTCTGGCAATGGCGGAATCCACGCCGGTTGTCTTCAAGCATGCCGCAGGTCGATAGATTGGATATGTGGGGATATCGATATTGCAGATGCCACAATATCTGGCTCGCGCGACTGGGTGTAGCCTGTGCTGCTGTGGCCTTGATGATTGGAAAATGACACAGAATGTCGCGCGCACGGCTTACAGGATGCGAAGCGCCTGTTTGTTGACGGGACGACAGTAAATAAACACCCTTTGACTCAAGCGAGGCGAAAATGGCCAGGATGGGGTCCTTACATCAGGCGAGATAGAAGAAAGTCCAGGAGCGGGAGAAGGAAAAGACACTCTGTGGCAAAAGCTCTCGAAACGAAACCAGATATTAATTGGCAGCCGAGTCATACTCCTTCAAACTCGACATGGTCATGGAAATCAGGATTTGCGGCTTTCGCTGACGGGAAAGCTAGTGTTGAGACTGGTCTGGATCTAGGCCTTGTTCTATGCTTCTTGACCTTAAAGACGACATTACGGGGTTGGAACAATAGCGGGAAGGTCGAAAGATATATTTGTGGTCCCTGGCAACTGCGTGAGTTAGCTGAGCAACTACTTTATATACTCACGGACTCACGATGCGCTTTGGGGGATAAGCGCAATCGCTCTTTGCCAAGTCCGTGATGGAAACTTGGCTAACTTGGGTTGAGTCAAATTTCGCGATTTCGGAAGGCACAGTCTTTGGCGGCTTTGTTTGGGGTAGCAAATTGACCTCTCTGTCTCAAAAAAGACAGAGGGCTTTGATCTACGGATACAGAATAACGGATGGTGTTGAGAGTTCCAAGCAATTGAGATTGTCGGCCGGCTCCCGTTATCAGCCGGGCTCCACAAGCCGATCTGAAGCCTGATACGTGGTTCTCGGGGCCAAGTCGCTCTTCCGCGCTTCCGACACATGGCGAGCCATGTGTTTATTTCGGTTGAAACGGAGCGGGAGCGATTTGGTCGATGCAGAACAGTGCTAGGTGCATCGCATCATCATCACGGGGTTCGGGAGTTGATCAAGGCCAGAAAACCACGGGCATTTGGGCACCTGCACAGCAATTGGTTATCCCGAAACCTTGTGTAAGCCTAAATGGAGAATTAGGCCATCGCAGGCAATGCCCTGCAAAACGGAAAAAACGACGATGGATGAGGGTGTGAGACCCCTGTCTGAACCGCCCTCTTGGGATCAATGGGTCCCTGAGGCCGACCAGCGATTGGTGCAGCTGGATCTGTGGTTTCGTCACTTCATGTACTGCCAGCTCAGAGCTCCTGCCACAAGCTCCCCTCAACACTGGCCCAACCCCCCCGATTTTCCTCCACAAAGATCACGCTATGGATAGTTGGGCTTTGCCCTGATACTCGATGACGACGATGGGCAATTCAGAAATACCATTTCCAGGCCAAGTGGATCGCCGGGCAGAGATGAGCGATTGTTCAGGCCGGGGTTGTGTCTGGATGAGGTGACCGGGATAGGTAGGTGGATGAGCTCGATAGCTTTCAATCAGACGTTGGATGATTCTACCGGTATATATATATATATTATAGAGCACCAAATAGCGCAAATCAAGCTCCCATGAACATCCATCGTCAATGTGGCCTGGCCCGTATCCACGGCGAAGGTGTGCTGCCTTGTTGGCGGGAGATCTATGGGGCTCTGCGTGCGTCTGCGTGGCACCGACGATGCCGCAAGTTGGACGCCGATTTGGATCCATAGTAGTGGGATGCCTGTTCTCTGGAGAGAGGAGGCTGTATTTTCAACGTGGTCCACCATCATAGTATCCGTATGGGCTGACCTCTTCTGCTGAATGCTGATCAATGCACAGGAACTGTGACCGGTAGTAAAGTGAGTTGACACACTGAACAGAAGCTGACAGAAGCCCAAGTCAACTCAAGTCCGTGCGCCTCGCTAGCTGCCCCCCTGCCAGCTGAAGCTTCGCTATTATCGGCGCCGTCCAACAGTTCTCCGATCCTCTCAATTTCGCCAATCGACCAAAAATCAACAGCTCGGCAGCCTGTTGACTTCGGCCGATTGAACTCTCGTTTCAAGCCATTGGGGACTGCGCATGCGATGCAATTGCAGCCAGGACGTCTCCCCGCACATTCCTTCGTTTGCGCGACACGACCGAGTCCGCTGTGGTGTTGAGGTGGCGGTGAGTGCAAGCGGGATTGGGAGCTTTGGAGCTGGCCGCGAGAGCTGGTCGGGCACCGAGAGTCGCGATAGCAGCAAGATGCCAATGCTAATGTGACGGCCGCCATGCACAGCTGCACCACCCTCCTCTTGTCGCAGGACACGATACTCCCAGGCACTGGATGCCCCAGGGACACGCGACCCAAGCCATTCTTTTTATTCTCGACTTTTGGCAGTGCTGACCCAGCCCCGACCACCTGCAACGCCCTCCGCCCGCAGCCAGCGGTTTTTGGCCTCTGCCAGCCACGCCCTTTTTGGACTTCCCGCCTCCGGATTTTCTTTTTGCAGCACTTCCAAGGCGCAACCAAGCAGATGACCCTGCACAGACCGAGAGAACGGCCACTTCCCTTCGACCCTCATTTCCTCCTGGAGACGCTCCGTTCCTTGCTCTGAGGAAACACAGAGCGCCCCTTCGGAAATACCCCAGTTTTTTCCCAGGGTGAGTTGTCCTCGCCTGTCCCCCCCACCGCAAGCACACCCCCGCCACCCGCCGGCGCTCGCAACAGGACCTAACCCTGGACCCGGCCCGCAGCCGATTCTCGTCACCACATCGCGTGGTGACCGTTCGCCTTGTCGACCACACCGGCGTCCGCTGGTGCTCTGGGAGACCTTGCTGCTGGCAGTCAAGACGCGTCGTCCCCTCTCCTCCCCCGCGAGTTCTACGAGTTCTACGACCCGATAACCCCCACACAGCGCCAGCGACGGACGCATCCTCGCCGACAAGACACCATAACCCCCCAACAAGACGACAGATCCCCCACGCCGTCTTCCCACCGCACTCTCCGTCGAACCCCTCGCTTCTCGGCCAGTCCTAGTCCTCGCCCATCCGAGACCCCGACCCCGACGCCGCGCCGGATCCACCTGGAAGCAGCCACTGTTGGCTTCAGCCCCAGGCCTTTCTTCTCGACAGCCGGCGGCCCGGCAGAATCCGGACGGCCCGAGCAAGCCTTCAATCCCCTTCGTGGGCAGCCTTCCCAGGACCTGAGCGACGACCCCGAAGAAGCGTCGGTTTTCCGGCTCTCGTCGTTCAACCGACACCTGCGCCACTCGTCTTCCACCAGGACCGAGCCACATCTGGCCGTTCGGCTCTCCAAGCATACCAGGAGTGCAATCCTCTGGGCCCTCGAGGAGGCACTGAGACAACCCCACCCCTTTTCTCCGGATATCATAGAGGAGAACGCCTCGATGGCCGACCTGATTGGCGGCAGCCCTGCCACCACCAATGGCCACGGTACCTCATCCTCTCGACCGACTGCGCCGCCTGCCCAGACGGGATCTCCCCAGCAGATAATTCGTGGACCTCGCATGATCATGCGCGAACGGGCCGAGCGTGAGGCACGGCAGCGCGCGGAGCGGGAGCACATGGAGCGCGCCCGCGCCGAGGATGAGGCTCGCTTACTCGAAGAAGCACGGCGACAGGCGGAACAACGGCAGTCCGGTGCGTCCAATATTCCAGGCAGCGATATGCCCACAGACCCAGCAACCTTCCGCCGGCAACAGCGTGCGCAGGAGGCCCAGGGATCTCAGCGCGTGCCAACTAGCATGTCTTCAGGCGCGCCACAGCAAACGGCCGCGGTACCACCTCTGCGTCCAACGCGGGTACCTGCAACAGCATCAGCGCCGCAGAACTTGACCTCAGCCCCCCAACCTAGTATCGGTGCCTCAGCGCCTGCGCAGGCCTCTGACTCGTCGACGCAGGCGATGGGCGCTTCCCGGCTAAAGAATTCGTTCCCTCATGCTTTCGAGCGGTGGGAAGCTCTCTCGGCCCACTGGGAAGGCATGACGAGCTTTTGGCTGCGTCGGCTCCAAGAAAACACCGACGAGGTCGAGCGCAACCCGATAACCTCGCAACTCTCACGGCAGGTGGCGGACCTCTCAGCCGCCGGCGCCAATCTTTTCCATGCTGTTGTCGAGCTGCAGCGGCTTCGCGCTAGTTCCGAACGCAAATTCCAGAGGTGGTTCTTCGAGACGCGCTCAGAACTGGAACGGCATCAGGAGGTAAACGCGATGCTCGAAGCCCAGATGGAGCAAGAGCGGCAAGCGCGAGCCGACGCAGCCCGAGGCGCTACACAGCACGAAGCTGAGAATATGAAGCTCCAGAAATTGGTGGGCGAGATGCGCCGGGAATTGCTCATTTCCAAGGAGGAGGCGCGCCGCGCATGGGAGGAGCTTGGCCGTCGCGAGCAAGAAGAGCGGGACCGTACTGTTTCCCTTCAGCAAGGCCAACCAACCATTGTTGGCGGAGTGCAGGTCGTGCCGATGAGCCAAGGTGCCCCAAGTCGCACCGCAAGTCGCCACAACCGGTCGCAGAGCCACGCCGTCGATAGTTCGGACTATGCGACCGCGCCGGGCGCCCAGTATTCGGACTATGCGCCCGCATCCGCGTCGGTACCCGCCCCCGTAGTGTTACCACCCACGTCGACAGCAGCCGGTGACCCGAACGCTGGCTACTTTCAGCAACCAGGATCAACGGGCCACGAGCCAGCCGACTACGGGGCGGGTTCTGACACGGGGTATAGCGAAGGCGAGTACATGATCGATGGGAGAGGGAATTTTCTGCGGGACGAGCATGGCCGCAAGATCCCGTTCCACAGCCCGTCGACTTCCCCGAGTCGAGCAAAACGTTCGGATGCCGCCGGAGAGGATTACGAGACTCCCACCCCTTCCTCACAGGCCCCCACCCCGACCAACTACCCCCCATCCAGCTCACACTGGGCCGGTTCGTACACGGGCCCGGCCGAGTACTCTGGCCAGGGCTATGCCGCGCCCGGCTGGGAAACCCTGCCGCGGCATCACCACCCCACCCGGCTAAGTGACGTGCTGGAGGAGGATGAGCGCAGCCGGACGTCGGTGAGCCAAGTAAGCCGGGCATGAGGCGGGCGCAAATGTTACTGGGGTGTACAAATCAGCTGGACGCCATGACAAGAGGGCAACCACAAGGAAATAGTAGCATCACGACTCACGTCTATCTTGGTCTGCTTGGACTCTTCTTTTCTCTCCTTGAACGGACCGGGGCCCTGCAATGCTTTTTCGGAACTGCATAGCACAGCATCTTCTTCATCGGGGGCGGGCAGGCAGGCGGCATGAATTTCTCGGAGCATTTCAATTTGTTGGACGCGACATTTTCTTTTTTTTTTCGGTTGCGGAACCGCCTTGACCCAAGCATGACTCGCCAACACGGGACGGACCACTTCTCTTTTTCTTTTCCTCTTTTCCTGGGGCCTGAATCGACACGACGACGACGCGGCGTTGGTAGATAACACGGACCCGACGGACGACGGACGACGGATGACATATCTGCGTTGTGAATACGACTGACTTTGAGATTCTTCACGGCTGATGCCTTTTTTCCTTCTTTTCTTTACTGCCGAATCTTTTTTTTTTTTTTTTTTTTGCTGTATGGCGCGGCGTTCTTGATGATATGGAAAAAGCTGCAAGATGCATTCCTTTTCTCTTTTTCTCTTTCCTATCGTTTTCTTTATTAATCCCCCGTTTTCTTTTCTCCATTTCGGGGTCTGTTGCCGGCATGGGGTCTGTCTCCGTCCTCCCTTCGTCGGGGATAGGGAGCGGAGAGCTCTGTGCATGGGACCTGATTGGAGCTGTTGGGGGGCCATGATGGAAAGATCGAGCTGTTTTTTCATGACGCGGAACGCGATAGACGATGACATTGGCATGGCATGGCATGTCCTACTTGTTTCTGGAACGATTTGGTGGATCTGGTTTTTCTTGGTTCGACGCCTGCTTCACTTCTTCTTTCCGGATGACTGAACGGTTGGGGGAATTTCTGTTTGTTCTGTGGCTCGGCGTGACGTTGTGAGAGGGATGGTAATTGTAATGGAGGTGAGCGGGTAGGGGGGAAGAAGAAGAAGGGTGGGAGGAAGCTGTGAGCAACGCCGGGCCGTGGAACGGGGAGGGAAACTATTGATCGTGCAGTCAGCGGGAGGAGGAAGGGTGGAAGGGAAACCAGGGATGCCGTTTTGTACTTGTAGGAAAGGAATGGAATGAATGGACAATGATGCGTTTGAATGAGGAATGTGTTCCATTCCAGTGGCGAGGACGGTTGCCAGCTCAGCTCAAGGGAGTTCTGGGGCTGCATCTTGCTTCTCAATGTCCAGCTATCAGATATTAAATGGAGTCTGGGCGGGTGCCGCCGATTGCCGGGCGCTGGACCCCTGTTCCCCGCCCAGCAGTCCCCGCCTACAGGGGCAACTTCCACTCGCCAAACAAACAAGTGTCACTGAACGCCCGCTAGACTTCCTTTACCTAGGTCGCCAGACTGAATCAACGGAAATCTCCCCATCTTTTGTATTTTGTATTTTGTATTCTGTGTTCTGTAGCACATAATCCTGGCTGCGGCATTCGGTTTCAATTTGTTTGTCAATCGCTTGAGAGCGAGGCGCTGAGGCGAGGCACGACAAGGAGAGCGAAGGCGACGCGATGGCGTGTGTTTTGCCGCAGATGTCGAGGTACTTTTTTATTCCCATCTTCCCGACTACATCATGGGGGCGCCGTACTGATTTTTTCATAGTCCGCTCCGGGGCTTGACCACCTCCGTTGGGCCGCGGAAGGCCGTGACGGCGCTCTCGTCTCGCCTACTCGGCGGTCTGGGCGGCCCCTCCTATTCCTATTCCGCGGCACGACGTCTCCGGGCTGAAAATGCGCTGCCACGGAGAAACAGCCAAAGGGGGGCTGACTGGCCAAGGGGGGCTGACTGGCCAAGGGGGTTCAAGAGCAGTGCTGGGTTGAAGGAGGCGGTGCCGGAGCCGCCGGCCTTTGCGTTTGCGTTTGAGTGAGTGTTTCCCCACCCCCCCTTTTTCCCGCATAGAAATGGTTGTGCTGAGACTGAGACTGAGACAGCATCGATGGCGTCCTGCTTCACGTCGCAAAGCCGATCCCGGGCGCCGCGGAGGTCCTGAGGTTCCTGAACGAGCACAGCATCCCCTTCATTCTACTCACCAATGGCGGCGGCAAGCTTGAGACGGATCGTGTCAAGGACCTCGGCGAGAAGCTGGGTGTGCAGCTGTCAACAGACAACTTTGTGCAGTCGCACACCCCGTTCCGGGAGTTGCTTGAAGGGCCGGACAGTCTCCGGGACAAGACTGTGCTGGTAACAGGGTCCGACTATGAGAAGTGCCGGGCTATCTTCCTCGAGTAAGTAAGCTGCAATCCCCCAAACAAAGAAC
>MU853403.1:2550303-2562254 GCA_033297235.1 Trichocladium antarcticum
CACCCCGGCCGACATCTACGCGGCCGACCCCACCATCTTCCCCTTCCAGTCCCCCTCCGCCTCCACCCTCCCCTCCCGGCCACTCCCCTCCCCGCTCTACAACCCCACCGCCCGGCCCGACATCCCCCTCGCCGCCACCCTCAAGGTCGACGCCATGTTCATCCTCAACGACCCGCGCGACTGGGCGCTCGACACACAAATCATCAGCGACCTCCTCCTGTCGCACGGCGGGCACGTGGGCAGCTACTCGCCGCGCAACAGCCAGGCGGCGCTCCCCAACTGCGGCTGGCAGCAGGACGGGCAGCCGCGGCTCTACTTCAGCAACGCCGACCTGCTCTGGAGCGCGGGCTACCACCTGCCGCGGCTGGGGCAGGGGGCGTTCCAGGCGGCGGTGGCGGGCCTGTGGCGGCGCGTGACGGGCGGCCACGAGCTGGCGCGCACCACCATCGGCAAGCCGTCGGGCGAGACGTACCGCTTCGCCGAGCGGGTGCTGGGCGCGCACCGCCACGAGCTGCTGCGCCGGGACGGTAGCGGCGGCAGCGGCGGCGGTGGAGGTGGTCGCTGGCACGGCCCCGCCCTGGCTGGGCTCCGGACCGTGTACATGGTGGGGGACAATCCCGAGAGCGACATCGCGGGCGCGAACGGCCATGTCAGTGAGCTGGGGACCGAGTGGGCGTCGGTGCTGGTCCGGACCGGGGTGTGGGCTGCGGGGCGCGGGGTCGCGCTGGAGGGGGAGTTGAAGCCGACCGGGGTGGTGGACGATGTGATGGGGGCGGTGGAATGGGCGTTGGAGAGGGAGGGGTGGGACAAGGGCGGGCCGCGTGGGGTGAGGGAGCCCACGCAGTAGGGGGGGTTGGAGAGAAGGTTGTGGAAGTCTGCAGGGTTTGGTTGCTAGAGTGTCGAATCGCGAGATAAATGGAGTCGACGGGACACAACATGGGATCCTCAGCATCATGTGTGGAGATTCGGGACACAAATGTGTCTATATACATCTGCTGGGACGGCTGGAACCAGCGCCCCAGATACAAGACCAGCCGCTCGCTAGTAGAAGCCGAGAATCTCGCCAATGACATTCCGGTAAATACCCTTGGGATCGAACTGCGCCCGGACGGCCTTGAAGCGGGCGAGATGCTATCGAGATCTGTCAGCATACGAAGCGACACCTACAAACAACAAAGCGGGGACACCCACACCGGGGTCCAGGTTCTTTGCCGATCGCGCAAACACGTCGCGGGTGTTCTTGGTCCAGTGCGGGCGGCACGGGAACTCGTCGATGAGCGTGTTGGCGAGTCTGTGGTCTGGCAACCGTCAGCAGCCGGGCTTCGACTCTCCGGCCACGATAAGATGACTTACAGAACGGCTCGTTGAAGCGCTTCTCGTCGCCGACCGTGGGGCGGTACGAGGGGAAGTCGAACATGATGGCGCCCTTGCTCCAGTCGGCGCCGTCGGCCGTGTTGTACGTGACCTGGCCGAGGAGGTCAAAGTAGGCCTTGCCGACTGTCGCGTGGCCGAGTTAGCACCATCCCCACGCAACGCATCGCTTTTGCGGAACCGCCATGCAGAACTCACACTTGATATTGATCCCGCTGCGGTACGTCGATGTCATGACGATCCCCTTCTTGAGCTCGGCGTCGAACAGCTGCCGCACCCGCTTCAGCATCTTGTTGGCCATCGTGACCGGGAATGCCAGCTCCATGGTGTAGCCTCTCAGGCCGTAGTCCCACTCGGCCTTCTGGTCCGGGTACAGGCCGCCGATGAGCACGTCGTAGTTCCAGCCGTAGACGGGCCAGTGCTCGATATCTTTGTTGGTGGTCTTCTCGCGGAAGTTGGGCTTCGACCACAGGCCGAAAAAGATCTCCTCGGCGAGCATGTTGGACGTGGGCAGATACTTGCCGCTGTCGAGCATGGTGCGGGCGGCGACCGCCTCTATCTCGGTGAGGGAGAAGGTGTTCTGGAAGCCTTCCTGGGCGGTCGAGTTGGCCGGGACGGGGTCGTAGTAGCGGTGGTGGAACTTTCTCTTGTACGGCCACCACTGGGAAGATATCAGCATGCCTGGGCCGCGTGCGGGTCAGGGGTCGCATACCCAGAGGTTGGCAGTTGCATACGGCGCGATCATCCCATAGATGTCCCCGTTGAGAACATCCTTTTCAGAAAGCCTATGCGCGCATCAGCCATCAGCTCGAGCGCAGCAGCACTTCCAGGGGGGGGCATGACTTACGTCGCCTGCTTGGCATACACCTTGGTATCCGGATAGATCTGCAGCTTGATGCGCGCAATAATGCCCAGCAGCCCCAGCGACGTCGACGCCGCCAGCCACTCCTCGCTCCCATCCCTCACCACCGTCCTGATCAACCCCTGCCCATCAATAATGTCCATCTCCAACGCGCCCGCGGCAACCATGGAGTCCTCCCTGATCGAGCTGCGGTGCGCGCCCATGGCCACACTGCCGCCGAAGCTGATGTTCCAGTTCGTCAACGTGTACCCGACACTCGCCCCGCGCGCGTGCAGATACTCGGCCAGCTGGAAGAACGTCACGCCGGCCTCGACCACGACCGAGCCCTTCTCGGCGCCCGCGGGCAGGTCGAACGCCGAGATGGCCGCCACCCTCTCCGTCCGGACAATGATGGTCAAGTCGTCGCTGCACTGCGTGTCGTACCACATGTGGCCCTTGCCCGCGGCACGCACGCGCGCGTTGGGCTGCGCGGCGGCGGCCTTGACGACCGCGGCCATGTCTTCGACGCTGGTGGCGTCGTGCACGCGCGAGACATTGTGGCACGACGGGGAGCCGGGGCCGTCGAAGGTGTTGTACACGAATGCCGAGGCCAGCGGGGTGAGGACGGTCGCCGCGAGGGTGACGCCGAGCCCGAGGCCGGTTGGGGGAAGCATTGCGGGTGCGGGAGCCTCTGGCGAGGCAATGGATCGGGGTGGGCCGAAGATGGGATGGCCCGTGAGAGGAGACGGGGAAGCTGACGAGCAGGAGGCGCGGTGGTGATGTCTGGGGGGGACCCGGGGCGAGCTATGTATAGACGGCGATGGCACGTAATGAGGATCCTCGCCATCCCCACGCGTAGACCGTCCATTGTAGCTGGGCACAAGTTGGTGGCCGCGGCCCACTGCCAACGCTCACGGCGGCACATGTGATACTGGGCATGACAACTGAACGTTGCGTGGTGAGGGGGAGGTCTGTACGGGTTCGTGAGTGGGACGCGAGGTGACTGACGCACACGGGCCGGGGCGAAGCCATCTATCCGTGTGTGCATCCAGATAATCTTCAGAAAACGGCGCAAAACGCTATACCACCTTCCATGTTGACCGCTCACTTGCATGGCGGTGGTGAGAATCGGCGATGCCAAGTCGGGCGGTAATCCGCAAGGGGGAATTTGGTGTGCGGCCGATGTCACTCCCCGCAAATCAAGGATGAACACCATGTGCATCAGAAACGCGGGGGATGCAGCCAAGGAAGAGCTCTAGGCCAAGCCCGCCATCTTCCCTTGTCCCAACTTCAGCCCATCTCGACCGGTAGAGCAAACAGCGGCATTGCCGAGCTTGATATGGTCATGGCCGGGAAGTGCATCCTTCCGTCGTGCGTGAGAAACGCCCAAGGATGGCAATGGGAAACTCGACGGATAATCCAGCCGCTCTGCTCTTCTTGCGCCTCTCAAAGTTGATGCCATGAAGCCAATGCCCTCTGACATTGACCGCTGAGACGGGTAGAGGACGGTGAAGCCCTTGATATATGTCCGTTCAGCTCACCCATCATCAAGACATCGTAGCCTGAGTGCCCTTCAGCCTGAGAGGGTCTCCAGTACGACGCCGTCAACCAACCCTCCGGTCTTGGCCAGCCGCAACCAAGCGCTCAGGTACAGGCCCAGAACGGAGCTCGACTCGACACAGGGGCGTTTCGGTGGACAGTCGGTCTTGTGATAGATAGTCCTCCCAAACGGATGGGGGTCCCTGTTCGTCGTGCTGTAACTGGGATACTCGACCAGGGGTCTCAAGTCGGACATACTGGCCTTCCAGGACGTTCGTTCCGTGTACCACCTGAAAGCAGGGAATTGCACCGGACCAGTGACTAACGGCCACAACCATGACGGCGCCTCGTACTCGCAAGAAACTGACTTGACTTCCCCAACCCCGCCAGGTATTCACAGTCACCCTTGTCGCCTGACTGACAGCTTGTGCGAGGCCCGAAAAGGCAGACAGCCGGTCAGTGTGCTTGGTGATGCTCCGGGCTGTGCAGTCCTCGGCCGTCTTGTACCAGCCAATCCAGTTCACCCTGTGGGACTGTTCTGCATCTCGCTCTCGGTTCGACCGAATACAGACCGAGTCGCTGATACTCCCAGTGCTGCAGAAGTGCTCCGAGTAGCCGCCCGCTTGGGAAATGACATGGCCATCCTCGCGCGTGGCCAGGCATCTGCATCGTCTTGACTGGCGCACAGGCTGCCAATCCACAGTCCTAGACTCTCCACCGAGTCCCGCAAGGTCTGGGAAGCCCCATCATGTCAACGCCCTCCATTCTCGGGCGCAGCGTCTGGTGCGTGGGTGTGACGGGCGTCCCACCCTGGGCCGAGCAATGGCGGGATCCTCAGGCCCTCTAAGCGACAGACGGTGAGGGGTCAGTGTGAGAAACAAGCTTCTTCGATCTGACGACAGCGGAATTCGTTCGGGCGATGCGCAGTTCTGCCGTGACGAGATCAAGGACGTCCAAAGATCGGTCTCGGGTTTCTGGAATATGGGCGATGCGACCATTCAGGCCTGGCCGAGTTTCTGCGGATTGGGCATGGCGTCTCATTCAACCGCCTGTTCCCCGCTCCATTGCCACGCTTTCAATAGAGGGGCATATGACGACGACGGTACTCGACAACAGCCAAGCAGTGTGGTGTGCCGTGACGGCTCGAGGCGCTGGAATCGCCCTTACGTTAGCAACAAAACGCTCAATTAACCCAAAAAGATCGACGTCCCCGCAGAGTTTGCAGAGCGTGCCTTCCATCGTGGGTTAGTGCCTGATGGTGCTTGCCTGTTAAATACATACATACATAGGTATAGTTCAAAAGCCCCCGGCCACTAGGATTAAGCAGGTTCAGTGCGCTTTCCAAGAACCCCGGGCCCGAAATGGTGAGTGGGTGTTGTTGCGCAAGCGATCTTGAAAAAGAGGGTTAGGGTTCCCCCAATGTCAACAGCCGACATTGTGTTGTTGCAGGATGTATTTTCTGTATGATTGACACACATACATCGCAGCACCGCTGTGCGGTCAACTACGCCGTACCCTTCACAACGCCTAGCTTAACAACCAGCCATATACATCTTAAACACAGACCGCAAGAAACATTCGCCGCATCACCAAGCCCAGCCCTCCCCCGTTCTAGTACATGATATATGATATATATTCAAGCTCCATAACCATCATGTTCAAGCTGACAGCAAATGCGAAACGCCCATAATGCCCCCTTCCAGGCCCAACTGACCAGCCCCAGCTGGCCATGGCATGAGCATGTTGATATACGACATATGGAAAGCCCCCCCCCAACGACCGGAAGGGTATCATGACCATGCACCCGGCGCACAAGACCAGACCAGTTGAGCACGCCCCGACATAAAAAAAGCAAAACAATCCGCCAACTCCCAGGGCAAGCAAGAACGAAGTAAAGAAGACAGAACCATCAGGGTATCCCATCCCATGTCCTCCCATAATAAACGATGCAACCCAACTCCGTCCGCCCCCTTCCTCCCCGGACATCTAAAAACATGTACATACATACGTGGTGGTCATTACTCCATCCCCCCCCCCCTTTATTGCACCCTCCGGGCCTCAAACAGCCCCAGACTCAGCGCCGTATCATTCTCCCCCACATTCGGCGTCGGCTCGCTCAGCGCCTCCCACCGCCGACACTGGAACGCGCTCAGCCTCTCGACCGCGGGCCTCTCAATCCCCCACAGCGCAGCCGGCGTGCCCAACAAGCCGCCAAACAGCGTGCCACCGCCCGCACCCGCACCCGCAGGGCCCCCCGCCACAGCCGCAGCGGAAGCAACAACGGCCTTCTCCTTCTGGCAAAGCACCAGCCCCTCCGCGGCGCCGTCCCCCGGCACGCTCAGGACATACCGCAGCCGGCCATCCGCCGCGGCCGCCGCGCTGCCCCCGACCGCGCGCACGCACATGGCGCGCGCGTCCTCGGCCAGATTGTCCGCCAGCAGACACGACAGGTCAAACACCCGCCGCGCCAGCTCCACGCCACGACCGCCGGCGGCATCGACAACACCCCCGGGCCCGACCCCCGCCGCCGCCTCAGCAGCAGCAGCAGCAGCAGCAGCAGCAGTGGTGGTGAAATGCGGCAGATCCAGCTCGCGCATCAGCCCCGCGCACGCAACCAGCATCTTGGCGCGCACCTCGTTGCTCTGCCTGCTGAGGTCGAAGCCCTGCGCGTGCAGGGTGATCAGGTTCAGCGTGAGGGGGAGCCAGTGGTGGAGGACGGCGGCCTTGGTGTCGGGCCCGTTGGGCGACGGTTCGTCGGCCGGCGCGGCCAGCAGCTCCCACAGGTCGACCAGCTTGTCGACGACGGCGGGCGCGAGCTGCGGCTGCTGGTGGCGGACGCCGCCGGGCGGGGCGCTGCCGCGCATGATGGCGTCCATGACCGAGAGGAGGTTGTCGGCCATTTGGAGGTTTTGGGCCAGGGCCGTGGGATCCGTTGCGGTTGAGGACGGCGGGGTTCGCGGGGATGGTAAAAGGTCCAGGAAGCGGTTCTGCGCGCGGGTCTTGAGGTGCTGCGTGATGTCTGGGCTGAGGCAGCTCAGCATGCCCACCCACGAGATGTTGCCCGCGCTGATGGCCTTGTCCATGGCGTTGGCAAAGAGCTCGACGTGCGACTGCTGCCGGTCGGCGGCTTCTTGGTTGTTGCTTTGGTCGTTGGTGCCCAGGCTCAGCGCGAGCTTGACTTGGCAGAAGGGCAGGGTGAACTCGTTTGTGAGCTCCAGGACCTGGTCGAACGTGACGTGCGTCTGGCTGTCGCCGGTGGGAATCAAGAGTTTGGTTGTCATGCAGTCAATCCAGCCGCTGACGTGCGGACTGGGGCTCTTGACGCCTAGCGCTCGGGCTACCCCGGTAGCATCTCTCAAGACGAGGCGCTTGAGCAGTTCGATGAGCTCCTCTTGAACAGCGGCCGACTCGAGCGGCAGGTTCGCGCAGTCGTTCTGTCCGCGTGCGTACGAATACTCGGCCAAAGCGAGGAAAATAAGACCAAGGACCTCCCTGGCGCATTCTCGGGCGGCTTGGTCCTGGAGGATGGAGAAGCGGTACGCTTCGTCGGCGGTCATCAGGCCGTCTTGGTGAATCGGCGCCGTGAGCAACAGGAGCACCTCCTGCATATATCTCGTCCGATACGTAATCTGCACGACCTGAGGGGCACTGGCCCCCCCTGTAGGAGCCCGCGCGATGCCGGTGCCTTGGCTCCCAGGGAAGTCGGCGGCGGTGGCCAGGATGGCGCCCATGTCCAGGCATCCTACCGTGACAAGTAGCGGGAAGATCCCGAGAATGGACGGGCGACTGCCGAGCGTGCGGAGGTACAGGAGCCACTTGACCATCAGGCCGTCGAAATGGTGCGTATCGAACACACGCAACCGACCCAGCAAGGTACTGTAGGCCCGCTGCTTGTCCTTGGCCTCGCCCCAGGACGCTTGCAGCCGCTGCACAACGGTCTGAAACAGCCGTTCCATGGTGCTGCGGTCCAAGCTCGAGCCCCCCGCGAGAAGCTTCTCAATCTCCTCATGGATATCGCCAGCGTCATCATGCAGCCGGGCAACCATGTTGTCAGACACGGGTGAACATGCGTCCACGGGATTCTGGCGGTCGCTGACCGCCAAGTCTTTCTTCAACTGAAACGCCAGCTCCTCCATACCGGGTATCCTCCGGGCGAGTGTGACTAGTGAAGCCAGGAGCGGGCGGAGAGCGATGCCCTGCTCGCGGACGGCCACCTTGAGTCGTTGATGGAGGTTTCGGAACAGGGGTATCGAAGCACCCAACGCAGAGAAAATGAAGAAGTGCCGGCTGACCGTGTCAGCAATGGCCGCCAGAATCTCGACACAGCAGTGCTTCGTCAGCGTCTTCAAGATGTCGCCCAGCATGGAAAAGTCCTCAGCCGCTTCGAGTACAGACCGCACCGCGTAGAATATGGCGGGTGATATGTCCTGCGCCTGAGAGCATTCCGTCTCTTGTTCCTCGGCATTCGAGGCGAGACTAGCGCGGAGCCAGCAACCAATCTCGGCCTTGAGCGCTCGGCTGGCAGATGCTATCCGTTTTGTTAATTTGGCGATCGACAACGGCCGTCGCTGCAGCACCGGGTCGGCGGGATCTAACGGCAGCCCGAAGGTGTGCTTGAGGTGCTTGATAGCCAACTCCGCGTCTTGCGCTTCGTCCGCAACGCTGAAGGCGGCGCGTCTGAGCATGCCGCTTCGAAGATCCCGTTGGGACGGAGCGAGGGCATGGGTCGGGATCTCGGCAAGGAGGCGGGTTGGCCCTGGTCCACCCGGTACCACGTCGTCCGGGTTCCTGAGGCCCCCGCGGGCGATGAGCCATCGGACATAGCGCGGGACGGAGAAGATGCTGGAGCGGACAAGCTCACAGACGATGTGGTAGAGTGTAGCCTTGCGCGCTTGCTCTTCGCAGGCATCGGCGTCCAGGAAATCCAGCACAGCCATGGTGGGGTCCAAGCCCAGTGTGTTCCAGTGCTGCAAGATGCGGCTCGTGACGTAGATCTTGGCCAGCCCCGGCCGGTAAAGCGAGGTGCACCACTCGAGGAGAGCCTTCGCCAAGGCTGACTTGTCTTTGGAGACACCCCAGCACTGCGTAGGGAGCTCAGCTGGCATCGGCACCTGCAGAGTTCCGTCCAACATTCGCACCAGGATATGTCGAGCGGCAGGTTGGGACCTGTTGGCTGCCGCCGCAAGCTGCTCGTTCCGGAGGTTGATTGCCCCGAACGAGTTGTGGCGGGCCTCGTCGCCCGCCGGCAAGCATGCTCGTAGGGCATCTCGGTACTTTGACCAAGTTGAGGGCGATACAAAGTTCTCGGGGCTGCTCAGTATTAGTGCGTTCAGGCACTGCGTCAGATTCTGGAACAGAGGCTGCAGTATATCCTTGTCGGGGTGGTTATAGATCTGCGAGGGTATAAGCATTCTGTTCTTAGAGGGGAGACGCCGGGGATTTCGTACCAAGTGGTGATGGCTGATCAGAGCCGTAACCAGCCTTCGGCCGTATTTCCTTAATTTGAGAAGGTCCTTCCAGTACAGTTGTGTAATGAGCATCCACATGGGTAGCCTACCCTCGGAGCTGTTCTCGAGGCTGGAAACAAGCCATTCCGAGTAGTGCTCGCGGTCTAGCAGATGCTCGGCGTACAGATGTGCTGCCAATCGGGTACTGCGTTGATGTTAGCCAGACAGTCTGGCGGACAAGAAAGGGGGGATATTTACGTGTAGTGCACCTTGGACTTCCAATCGTCCTCTTCATACGCGAAGTACACATGCTCGATGAACTGCTCAAGCGAGACAGTCCAATCTTTGATCCATCTTGCCTCCCCGCCCATCGCCAGCGTGCTGACACCCTTTCGTTTAGTTGCCCGGATCTCGTTTGCGCCGACGCATTTGATCAGCCAAACGGCACGGTCGGTCGGGACATTTTTGTTCAAGCACTGTTCGAGGAGGACCTTGCCCCGAATGCCGTGGGGTATCGTCCGGCTGAGCCGACGGAGCGAAATGGCCGAGTTGGCGAGGTCCTTCAACCAGACTTCTCGCTTGGTATCGGTGAGGGTAACTCGAGGTGGGGGCTTGAAGGTCGATGGCGCCGTGATTCGTCCGTTGTGTCTCCTCTGGCCAAGGACCGCCGTGAACACAGAAGAAAGTGCTGTCAGGCCCGTCTTGTGCTTGAGGGTCGAGAACAGTGTGTTCTTAGCCGACTGAGTCTCGGTTGCTGAAAACAACGCCTTATCATAGTATCCGTTTCGGATGACATTTTCAGAGAACTGATCCTCAGGGTGGTTTCCGGTCCAGGGGAAGAAGTCGGCATATGCAACCGTCGGCGGAGGAGCCAGGCTGGCCGCCCTGGCGTGCCGATCGGGGTGTGTCGAATAACGTGGAGCGGCGGTCGGCGGTTCAACCACAAATGGCTTTGGGCGGGTGTCTTTTTTATTCGAACCAGTAGTCGTCGTCGTCGCCGCCGCCGCCGCCTCGCGCCGCGGCACACTGGCGGTAAAGCCGGCAGGGCGGCGAGGCATGGGTAGTGGGGTGTCGGTGTCGGCGGTCTGTGGGTGGGTCGAGAGATGGGGGCTCATGTCTCCCAGATCGGAGGAATCGGTGGTTGGCATGATGCGCGACGGGGTGAAAGGCTTCGAGGACTCGACGGTGTTCGGGGACTCGCTAAAACCGGCCTGCGCAACCGAGTCGGCCCAATCTTGGGAGAGTTCGAGCTTGAGGCGCGAGCCGCCCCGGCGCTGGGGGACGTGACGAACTGGGCCGCCATCACCCGGGTCGGCCGAACTGGCGTCGTAGAAGCCGGTATCCCTCCGTACGAGGGGCGGCGGCGGCAGATACTGCTGGGAGAGGGCGCGCGGGTGGGCCGCCGGCCGCTGCGACAGGCTCGGCCCGCTCACCATGTGCTGCGGCGGTCGCTGCTGCACCAACGGGGGCAGGGAGGTCATCGCACAAGGGGGAGCGATTTCGCCATGCCGCACAATGTCGAGGGTGATGGATTGCTGCTACGTCGGATGCGAGAAACGGGGTGCCGTCGGAAGATGTCAGGTATATTGGATGTCGATGGGCTATGGGCTGAGGTCGGAGCCTCCACTAGACCCCTGTTGCGACGAAATGGACGGGTCTTCGGGCGAAATCACCGGCTGACAAGGTGGTTTGATCAGGGCTTCGACAATTTTTCGAGGGCGGTTTGAACATGGATGGAGGGTGCGTTGTCCTGGAGACTCGCTAATGTCTGTCCGGCGTGGCAGGATTGGTAAAAGGGAAGTTAGATGCGCAGGTAGGCAAGTGGTTGGCAGCTCGATCGGGCGGATGGCATGTAATACGGAGTAGGTCCCGGATATCCTGAGGCTTGGGGTCAGGGCCGCCGGGGACCGTCGGGCTGCGTCGCCCTCGAACCCTTGGGCGATGGCGCGCAGTGGTGCACAGCACCACCGCTCTACCGTGTTAGATCTGCCTACACACAGTACCAGCACCGAAACAGTTTGTCAGCCAGCATCCAATAGCTGACGGCATCAGCACCGAAGCAGCATATTGGGGCGTCCAGATCTGCTCCTGTAACACATGACCCTTCTTGAACAGTTGACATTCAAACGTAGAATACTACATAGGCAGCGCAGATCGATATGTTGTGTCGGCCGATGCGCGACACCAGGGAGGGCATACAGTGCGGAGTACAAACTAAAGCCTAGCCCGTGGCAGAACATTCGTGTCTTGGCACTGCCCCTCTCCAGGATGAAATGTGCAGTGAAATGGTTCGCTGCTGATAGCCAAAAATCACCTTTCAGCTGCACGCTCTCCTGCAATCAGCGGGATACGGGCGGATAGGCAACGAAGGATCCCGCGGGATGCCCCTATCAGTCGGGAACCTGCGAGTGGACCCTTTTCAAGGTGACAGACTGACAGGCCTCAACTACGGGGGTCTCGAGCTTACACTCACCGGAAACAAAATTTTAGCAAGTTTTCCCAATGCGGTCAATGCACCCACCCCACCCAACCAGCAATTCCCACCCCACATGCAAATGTATTCAATTAGCAAAAAGACTTTCTTCGCATATAGGTCTGTACTAACTAGTGCAATACTATACTAAAACACCTAAAAGTACTATCGCTAGATAGCTCTTAAAAAGCTCTATTTACCTATACTAGGTATACTTATATATAGATTTATATAGTAGTACTATATAAGGTATTAGGAAAGACTTTCTTTATAAATAAGC
>MU853403.1:2583575-2597088 GCA_033297235.1 Trichocladium antarcticum
GTGGATAGTATATAAGTATAGTAAATAGTATGCACGTATAGTAAGTAGCATGCACGTATAGTAAATAGCATGCAAGTATAGTAGATAGCATAGGTTACCCTGGGGGTGGGTGCATTGACCGCATTGGGAAAACCTTTGGCAAATTTTTGTTTCCGGTGAGTGTAAGCTCGAGACCCCCGTACTCAACTACAGTCTACAGCGGCCCACGGATATTCGAGCCCAGATGGCGGAGATTGCTGTTCCGGCCGTCTGTGAGAGATACTAGTTACAACTTGCCCATGCGAATCAAGATGGTCTGTCGCGGTTGCAACGCAAGAGGCGGGCTCCATATTCCACTTGTTTAACAAGAGGAACCCCCACGGACAAGGTCCCGCCAGGCAACATGCTCCGTATTGGAATGTACATGCGTGTATACAGAATATCGGTATCCGTACCTTGGTCCATGATACACGTCGCAACCCAGTGTCAGCGGGCCTTCCTCGACCCGTCGTTCCCGACCAGATCGGCCGGCGTATCCGAGTTCTCCGAGATATTACACTGATGTCGTCTCGGCACGACAAACCTCATGCGCATGAATGGGGAACTGACACAGTCGCAGTCGGCAATATTTGAATAGAAGTCCGCCCCGAACTACATCGCGAAAAGCCGCGTTGCATGCAGAGAGGGATGTGTGCGGGGCGGGTCTCTGTCTTGGCGTCAGCGCAACGCCCCAGGAAACTCTCCCGAGCCTGGAACCAAAATGTGGGGCTCGGACAGCTATGTATGTATGTAGCTCCGACGAAGCTAAGGCAGGGGGGCGCAACTTCGGCGCCGCAAACACGTCTCAGTCTTGCACAACTATCAAGAGCGCAGCGCCACAACCAATCACCATGGCGTCCAGAAACCAGAAAGACATGAGGCGGCCGGACTTGAGTGAGTCTCGCGACCGCGATTGCGATTCCGATTGCGGTCCCCATGCTGATCGGCCGGGGCAAGGCGGAGGGACGGCGTGCTAACCTCGATGCAGTTATCCCGTATCAAGAACCGGCGCCGAGGGGCGACAGCGTCGATATCAACTCCACGCTGTCCTCGACCCTGCCCATGGCCGCCATCTTCATGCGCAACCGGTACATGGGGTGGTAAGCACAGCGCGCTTCTACAGCGCCCCCGTTGCTGAACATCGCATGCATCCAGACCGGGCTAACGAACCAATCCTCCAGGGCGGCCGTGGTCTTCAGCGTACAGGGCTGGCTAGGAGAGAGCGAAGATGCCCAAAAGAGCAGCAGCACGCCCGGGTACTTCTCCGTCGGCATGTCATGTAAGGCGTCTGTTTACATCGCGGCCTCGGTTTCACCGGCTAACCTGAAATGCCCATACAGTGATGTCCCTGGCCGTTACCTATCTGCCCATCTTCCTCCCGCCGCAAGCCGGTCCGCAAGGCGGAAGCGCGACAGGCGCCGCCGCACCGGCCCCGGCATAGTTCGATGACAGCAATGCATAATAGCACGGTACACGGCAGGGAAGCAAGTGCGACAAACGGCAGCGCATGGAAGTACGCTGGGCTTACTATTTGTGTCGGCTCAAAGGAACGGTTTACGCATGGGGAGGGGGTTGGGGGTTGAAATGGCGCAGCGATTGGTACATGTATACCCAAAATATACTTAATATGACTTAACTACAACAGACAATTCGTTCATACCATGTTCAGGTTTAGGCTTTTTGAGAATCAACATGGCCGCTTCGTATCAACAAAGAATTGAAGATTTCTAATCTGAACAAATCGCCAGAACACATATGAGCCTGCCCTACAATGTGGTGATGGTGAAAAGGGGGGGGCGGGGGGAGCACAATATTAGGCCAAAGCAGTGATTTAAGTACCGGGCGGACATCCGGGAATGCAAACATACATTGAAGTTGGGGTATGTGAGAAAAGAATACATACGCCAGGCTCTAGGATCGGCGTTTCGCTGCTCCACGGCACTTGCTCGCACCAACTCTGACAATGCCTGCCGGACGGCCCTCAAAATGTCGACCTGAATCCACCCAACGCACGTCGTGTCCGCTTCCTAGCCACCTGCTGGAGGCGAGTGGGCGATACAAAAGCTTAGACCAACAGCCCGTAGTTGCCACAGACGGCGAGCTACTTGGCCATCCGTCGCAATCCGTCCACGGCAACGGCGCGCCGAGCGAAACAACAGACTCAGGATTTCCGAAGCGGCCTACACGACAATTAGCCATCGTCATGTCTCGTTCGAGTATGAGCGGCGAACACTCACGCGCACCCCTGGGGCGTTGTGACACCAAAGAAGCAGTCATTGCTGTCCTTGGGGACGACTTGCTCGGGCCTGACGGGGATGGTGACGAGGCCGGCGCTGGCGAGCGAGACGCAGAGCGACAGGACCGCGGTGGCGACTGCTGCGGGCTTCATGTTGACTGGGAGGTATCGGTGTCACGACGCAGAACTTGTGGTGTTGTGACGTCCTGCGTGCCGCAGTATTATTGGAAGATTAGACTAGGAAGATTTGAGGCGATTCAGACCAGCTGTCGACTGTGGAAGAGAAGAGAAAGGGCTGTCTCGCGCCTCCGTGAAGATCAATCACTAGATTGCAACAATATTACACGCCGGCCGGGATGGAGACATAGGAAAAGGTATTTGATGGCAAAAACAACGGCGAAATTGACCATGGAGTGGTTCGGGGCGGTTCGGGGCGGCAAACATCTGAAACTTGACGCCTGAGACTCTGTGGTCTGGCCAGGGCCCGCCTAGGGTGAATTCTGGCCAGCGGTTTGAAAGCGTCGGGCTTGAAACTCGAGTCAGGCGGTATACATTGTTCGATAGTTGGCACCTGTCATGCCATGAGGAATCATTTCATATCTGGGCCGAAAGCGGCAATATAAACTAGAGTCAGTAAGAGATTGCATGAATTGCTGATGAAGATGCATGTTCTTCAGGTTGGCTGCAGGCCAACATCATTCCAGAGAGCCCAGGGCAGGGATGCTTACATACAAGCATACATGCATACATACATACAACGTTCCGCATGTCCTAATGACGCCACGGCCGTGTCGTTCACCTTCAAGCTTTTTTCTCCAGTATTTGGGAAAATAAAAGGTCCATAGCGGGTACGAATCTCTCATTTGCCTTCTTGTGGCATTATTTTACGAACATACACCCAGGTCCGTCCGAAAGCCCACCCATTCCCTCTTTCCCCGACAGAGTGAAGGTTCTGCGTAACTGCCCTGACGACAGACAGAAGCAGCAGCAACGAATTAGCAACGAATTATCTCGTCCTCTCATCTTCGTCGCCCACAGCCTCGGCGGCCTTGTCTACAAGAAAGCCATCCTGCTCTCGCGAAACAACCCGGTCACTGGTTGAGCTGGCCGCTGCTGCCCGATGTACTTGCTTGAACGGCAAAGCTGCTAAACTATGGGCGGCGAACCGTCCTGTGTAATGCAATTCCGGAGGATGATGCACGATCTGCGAACTGAAGAAATATGGACCGTCTTAGCTCGCGCACTCGACAGCCACTGATGAACTCGTTTGCATTAACCGTAGCGTTTTACCCAAAGATTGGCCAGAGTCGGCTGCTGCCGCCGGCACGTGACTTCGTGTCAGCCACCTGTCGACATCGGGCCGCAACGCGCCAATGCCTAAACCAACCAACAGGAAGGCAAGATCCGCGGCCGCCGCGTCAATCCGCCGAACCATGCCTAACGACTCTACCATTTATCTCTGGCTTTCGGGGCTGCCAGATGGTCAGCGAGGCACGAAGCGCCCCCGAGAGCTCGACATGGCCACCCCGTCGCGTTCGTCCTTCCAGACCGGGAGGAGTCTGTCGCCCTCTAAGAAGCGAAAGATTGACGAAGATGGAGACGAAGACAACGGTGGCAGCATCAGCAGATCCGACAACGACCGTATAGTCGGCCAAGATTTCGATGCAACACCCCGATCGGGTCCTCCATCGCGACGTCCCCCGCTCTCTATAAGACCCGCCTCCTTCTACCCATCCTCCAGCACCGGCCTAGGCCATTCTTGCGCCACATCCCTCATATCCGACCGCCAAAGTTCCAAGGGTTCCCGCCGATCCGCCAGCCCCGTCAAGACCATAACCGGGCTGCAGCGGCTCGACAAGCCCGTCCTGTATCGTTCCCTCGACGACGGCGATGCTGGTTTCCGGCAACTTCCCGAGGACGTGCGGCAGCTCTACGACAATATTTTGGCCGTTACAACATATCGCACGGGCATCTATCCCGCTGAGATACGTACGCAGATTGAATCCCTGTTCACGCGTCATCCCCCCCCAGACTCTATTTACCAGGAACCCAAGGACGAAACCGATCACAATAGGGGGCGGTTAGCGCGAGAGACTGAGAAAGAGGAGGATTTTTTTTTCGACTACCTCCCTCTCTCGTCTCTATTCGCCGACAGGCTAGAGGCCGCCCCGCTTCAAGCGCGCCTCGCTCTCGCCGAGTTTTACAAGATCCGCGCTATCGAGGGTGTCGCAAGGGAGTGTCTGGATCTCCGTCGCTCGGAGGCGGCGTGGAATGCAGATGTCCATGGGCCTCTACTGAAGCTCGCCCTGTCGAGACAGCATGGGTCTGTCATCTGCGAGAATGCGACATCGGCTAGGATTCTGCCATGCTTCCGTCCATCCCTCGTTACTGGCGAGGTGTCGGAAGGCAAGATGGTGGACTTTATCCTCGCACCTAGGCTTAGCTCCGAGCTTGACTCGGCCATTCAGAACAGGCTCATCGAGCTTTCTAGGCAGATGAAGTCCCCAGCGCTCGCTTCGGCCCAGCTCTACCTCAATCAAACCGACTATACCCCCCTGACGCGCTCCCCGTCGGCCGTGTCGATAGAGACGAAGGTTGCGGGGGCAAGTCTTGAGGAGGGCCGCTTGCAATTGGGGATATGGACGGCTGCCTGGTATAAGCGTATGGAAATGCTCAGTGTTGGTGGGGGGATACAAGGCCCGCAGCTACCTACATTACCCCTTATCCTCGTCCACGACCACCAGTGGTCTCTCTACTTTGCTGTCGACCGCCTTGATAGGATTGAGATCTGTGGTGCTCTACAGATCGGCATGACTGATAATCTCCCAAACATCTACCAGCTGCTTACGGTGCTCAGATCGCTCGGCACCTGGATCGATACCACCTTTCGCAGCTGGGCCACCGATACCTTTGGTCCCCAGACGTGATCGCGGATGCCAATGTCAGGCCCAACGTTCCGGTGACACAACGCTGAAAAAGGGGGTATCCGGCAGCCGGATTGGTATGGTTAGGACCGTTGGGAACGATCGCCTCTTGTATGGTAAGCAGCAGTGGGCCAAAGACAGATCAATCCATCATCACACCGAGATTAGATCTTTTGCGCACTGCTCGTGGGCACTTCCAACCGGCATTCCTTTGAAGTTGGTATCAGAGAAAAGCACTGAGGGCTACAGAGGTATGTATCTTGTTCAAATATGCCCAGAGTAGGTCACGGACGATTCGAGCCGAGACGCGTTAGAGTTCGCCGGCTCATCTAGTACAGGTCAGATTTGAGCACCCAGGATCAAAGAGGACAGGAGACTCGGCTCCTCAAGGGGTTTATCAGGTTCTAGTTCACAAACATTTCACCAATTTCGGATGTATATGGCTGACCATACGTCTTCTCCTGCTCGACGATTGAAGGGAAGACGCCGGCCTGCTGGCGCTATATGGTTAGTTCATCAGAATCCACCGGAAACTCGACACTATCCACGAAACCCTATATCATACCAAACCAAAGTCCGATTGCAGAAACGCCCCAGTTAGCTGTTAGGAGTAAAACCTCCTCAGCGCATGCATGTGAATCCAAACGAATCCAAGTATCCAAATCAAGATGCGAAAACGCCCATGACCATGACAGTCTGAAGCCCACGCCAAAATGCAAATGCAAAGCACATGCATGCAAGTCCCCGTCTCATATCCATGTTCACACGTCCATCATCATCCATCCGTCCCATCAAATGCTCATTCATCCACGCCAATCACATGGTCCCCAAATCCTCAAAATCTGCTCTTAGGCCGTCCCCCCAGCCTTTGCCAGCCTCGCCGGCGAGTAGATCCGGAACTGCACAAAGATGATGCAGTCTTCCACCATGGTCCCCAACGAGCCCAGCAGCCAAGGCAGGGCCCGCACGAAATACTCCTTCTCCTGAGAGTATGCCAGGACGCTGGCGCCATAGGTGACGTTCCCCGTCAGCGACAGCAAAAAGAATAGCAGCGCGAGGCCCTCGCACGACTTTTCGCGGTAGTTCTTGATGATCTGGGGGATTCGCGCGCTGCCATCTGAAAGTTAGCCCCGTTTTTCATCCCAGCCCAAAAACAGACAAGTGTGCGAAGGGGGGGTGCGACAAACCATAGATACAACACCGCGCTCGCATACCCCAGCACCATCCCCACCATTTTCATCGGCTCCTCCTCCCCACCCACAGCGTCTCCTCCCGCACCACCATCACCATCACCACCACCACCACCACCACCCTTCGGCTCCCACGCCCCCATCTTGTAACTCAACCACCACCCCGCCACACCCACCACCCAGACTGCGACCAGGCTAATCCCATTCTGCCGCCAGGCGCTGCCGCCGCCTGCGCCATCGTCCCCCGTGATGATGCGCGTCAGCGGGTCCGTCGTCGTCGTCGTCGCCGTCGCCGTCGACAGCACGCTTGCGCGGCGGCGGTGCGAGCCCGGCAGGCCACTGTTTTCGGGACGCGGCAGGAGCGGGTCCTGTTCGGTGTCGAGGACGGCCGCGGCGGCGGATGAGGAGGCGGCGGGGTCGGTGGTGGGTCTGCTGCTGCTGCTGCTGCGGTCGGGATGGTGGTGGTGGTGGTGGTGGTGGTGGTGGGCAGCGCGGCGAGCGCGGCGGCGGCCGTTGAGGGTGTTGTAGTAGGTGCATTGGGCGATCAGGATCAGGTCGTTGATGCAGAAGTAGATGGCGAGGGCGATGATGGAGGGGGCGAGGGAGGTGAAGAGGGCGCCTGTTGCATGCATTGGGGCGGTTAGGGCCTGCTCGGGTAGCGAGGAAGGTTGGGGCTGGAGGGGAAAGAAGGGGCTGTGCTGCCTACCGGAGAGGTTGGCGATGTCGCCCGCCAGCCATATCAGGAGGAACTTCATCGATATGGCATCTGCGCTCTTGGCTTTGTAGTTCGTGATAAGCTGGGGGAGCTGCAGGGCCGTTAGCCGTTGGTTTTCGTATTGAAAGTTCCGGCTCGCATACCAGAAGGCATATCCACGCTGTCAAGCTAACGCTGCCAAAGACTCCCGACAGCGCCTCGCCGACGCCAGCAGCCTTGAGCGCGGCGGGGATACCCGCTGTAACGCTCAACATGACGAAGCTGTTGTTCGGGCCGACAAAACGTGTTTCGTATCCGGGACACGGGGCGTTCAGGCTAGAAGCGGGCCATATAACGCGAGCTAGAGATACCCGACAATGGGCGAGGAATACTCTGTATCGAGTTCTAGGTCTAGGTCGGTGTTGAAGTTTGCTGCTTGGTGGATTCAAGCCATTCAGTGAGGTCACCCGAGCAGACTGGGGAGTCGGGGACCCTTATCGCAACGCGCAGATCCGTCGAGAGATAAGCGGCGCCAGCCCCGGAATGGCAACGGAGCTCCCTCTCCCTTCTGCATCCTCCGCCACGAATATCACCAGTTTGCCTGCTTCCTGCCGTCCCACAATAACAGGGCCTCAAAGTAAACAGGGTGCAGGGTGAATGCAACCGGAAGGCGCGCTTGCGTCACGAAAGCCACAGAGACGGGAGACAGGAGCTTCAATGAGAGGCAGATGTCGGCGAGCGGAGGTGAGGCCACCGTGGGGGCAGCCCCGCAGTTCAGCTGAGTGTCGGAACTTCGGAAGACCCCCAGGGGTTCATTCTTGGGTTTGTACATATCCGTACGTACAGAATACGGATACAATATACTACCGTGGAGTGCATATCAGCCACAGCTTTAGCGTACATACATCGACAATCATCATGCATGAGGAGAGTCAGGAGACCAACTGCCTGGCCGCCCGTCAACCTGGCGCAGGTGGAGCCCCCTGCATATGTATGTACATGTAGTTAAGTTCCATTGTCTGATCGCTGATTTGCTGCCCTGCACGTTCCCCTGACAAATCCTGCCAGGGATGTCGGCCATCCGCTGTCAGCAGGCTGAGCGGCGTGCCAGCCCTGCACTGCACGGCTGACCGTCTTGGACCTGACATTGCCATTTCCTGTCCCTTCCTGTCCCATCCCATCCCATTGCCTGCATATACATACGTATCGTGTATTGTTTGAACATCGTATTACCCAATAATCTGGACTTGGACGGACATCGCGCACTGCACCGTCAAACATGAAGCTATCATCACTCGCCATGGGGGCGGCAGCCTTGCCTGGCGCCGTTGCATGGGGCGGTATGGCATCTAACCGGCCCTTTCAGCATAAATAAACTCTAAGACTATGTTCATAGGCTTCGGGCACATCTCAGTCGCCTACGTCGCCAGCAATCTCGTGTCCGCCGACACGACCTTCTTCCTCCAGGGACTCCTCCGCAACAACACCCAAGACTACCTCGCGGGCGTCGCGACCTGGGCCGACTCGTTCCGCTACAGCAAGTACGGCCGCTGGACGGCCGGCTTCCACTTCATCGACGCCAAGGACAGCCCGCCCTCGTACTGTGGCATCGACTACGAGCGCGACTGCAAGACGGATTCCGGCTGCGTCATCAGCGCGCTGCACAACTACACGACCCGGCTGCTGGACACGGGCCTGTCCGCCGGGGAGCGCGCCGTGGCCGCCAAGTTCGTCGTGCACTTCGTCGGCGACATGCACCAGCCGCTGCACACCGAGGACGTGGCCCGCGGCGGCAACGGGATCCCCGTGCTGTTCGACGGCGTGCGCCTCAACCTGCACCACGTGTGGGACACGACCATCCCCGAGAAGATCGTCGGCGGGATCCGCCGCAGGCCGTACGAGGCGGCCCGCCGCTGGGCGGACGAGCTGACGGCCGAGATCAAGGGCGGCAAGTTTGCCGATGACAAGCTCCAGTGGATGCATGGCGCCAACCTGTCCGATCCCAGGTCTAGTGCGCTGGCCTGGGCACGGGAGGGGAATGCTCATGTCTGCACGACCGGTGCGTGTTGTCGCGGGAAAACGCCCTGGAGTGATTTTGCAGTCGTAGTTTGCTAACCTCGTTTCTCAGTCCTCCCCGAGGGCAAGGATGCCATTATCGGCCAGGAATTGGGATCAGCGTACTACGAGGCGGCCGCCCCTGTGGTCGAGGAACAGATCGCAAAGGCCGGGTACCGTTTGGCAGCCTGGCTGGACTTGATCGAATCGACCCTCAAGAGTCGGTCTTTGCCCGGCGATCTGTAGGTCTTGCTTGTTGAGGAATGAATAGATGTGTGATTCTCCCGTTCGCGCCAAATGCCAATCGTTCCGTTGTGATGATCCTCGATCTTATGGAGATAGATGGCTCTGTAGGCACTTGGGAAGGATGCGGGCCGGGCACAGCCGTTGACAGACATTAGCGTTGTCACCCATGTTGGCGGCACCGAGAGCAACCGGTCTTCACGATCCTCATCCCACGTGGTGCTTTCTCCAAGTCTTATCACTGCAGCGTCCGTCCATGAACGCTGTGCCCGCGTTCTGTCTCTAGCCCACAGTACGTGATCGTGACACCTTAAGATGCTGCCCAAGATTTCCTCCCTCCTGGCCTGCTGGTCGGAAGATTAGAACCGCGGGGGTTGTGCGGAGATATGAGGACCGCTACAGGGGTCCGCTTCACTACTTGCCGCTGACAGAGCGCTTACATCTTCGTCAGCTTCAGAAAGGCTAACTTTCTTATCGAGTTTGTCAAAGTTCTGGAGTAGAGGTAGAAAACGGGGAATACTGTTGTTACTCGGCGGAGGATGATAATCCAGCAGATCGATTCGGATCCGAGTTGCCGGCCGTTGGCGAAGATCTGGTCATGAGTGATCCTCAGTTGTCCTCGAATAAACGGGCCCATTGGCCGGGCAGCCCGGGGTCCGGGGGACCGAAACATCGACCGCCATCTCTAGCCGTTGATCATGACCGAAGGGCCCGCTTGCCATCCCATCCTTGACTACCCGTCATGTTGCTCATGGCTCAACTACGGGGAGGCCTGGGAAACCAAACACTGGCCGGGTTCTGAGCGCTACATGGGAATCCCAAGTTATATTGGCAGGGAGGTAGCTTAACCAAATAAGCCATCTGTGGAATGTGGAGGCATCCAGGGTAGGCTACGGATGGTTTGCTTGTCGCGAGGGTTTGGCCACTCGGATCCTGTCCCCGTTATGGGCCGCCAGCGGGCAACAGGCCGCTGTCATACTTTAGCCGGGCAGTGAGGCGTGGCCACAACTTGCCCAGCCAGAAGTTAATCCGGTGATCTTCCTACCCTCAACATCGGTGCGAGATCTTGGAGCAACATAAACCGGCGTTATTCCCGAACCGTGGGCGAAAAGTGTGATCTGATACAAAACAAGGCAGCCGAAGCCAATGCTCAGACAGCGTGCGGTGGGGTTCTGTAATCGCCGTCTTTGCCGGTGTCCCGTGGATAGGGAGCCGCTAAGCGGCATCTTTTTTGGCGGCTTTCACCCCGGGCGGCTCGGTGGTTGGCCGTGGGCGGCCGAGACGCGCCTGGAAAAGAAAGTGGGGAGTGGCCCCACGACAGGGAACGGCAGTCATGCTCGCTCGCTTGCGCTTCATCCCGAGACACAAGCTGCCCGATCGCCTTAATCAAGGACATTTGATTGGCCAGAATTGGGACTAGCAGGGGTCAGACATCGACATCTGCCGCATCAAACTTCAACCCAGCAGTCCCAGCGCAAAGCCATGGCAAAGGATTGGCGCTGGAATTTTTGCAACATGGCGGCAGCGCGGCTTTCGTCTCTTCTCCGAGCGCTGTGTAACTATCTATTCCAGGCACAGCCGTGTATCAAAAGCACTCGAGTCCGGGGTTCGCAGATCTCAGTCCAATGCGGGCGCCTCGCTGGCCGTTGGAGAGGGCTTCTCTTCCCATCAGTTGGCTAATGTTGGCCCGTCAAGGCCGCTCTTTCCTCCCATTTCTTGCAACCAGCATCCCTGCTTGCCGTGTCAGATCTCTATCTGCAAGGCACCCTTTCCTTTTCTTGTCACATTCGGCCTGCCCCTTCCCCACCCGCCCAGCGTGGCGAGGGAAGGAACCCGCGTCTGAACTTCTGAAGCCATCACGCCTGGAAACACTTGCCGCCCCAAGAGTCCGATCTTGCACAGAGTACAGGTTCCATCCATCCCAATTCCTCATTGTCCCACTCTATGCCAAGTATCAAACTATGCTGACGGGCATACCCCCCTCCCAGAACCCTGCGTCGCGTTTTGGAACCGTGGAGCCGTACACACCCCGTCTTCCCCTTCGGGACTCGCGATGCGCATGCCCAGGTTTCTAGTCACAGAAAATGCTTAGCCTTGACCTTGCTCGGGGGTGGATTGGGGCCACCTGGAAGGCTTCGAAACCGCTTGGCTCGCCGGGACGGAAGAAACACTCTGCTTGGCGCCCTCTTCGGATCGCCGTCGCAGCACACACCCACGCATTTTCAAGCGCCGCTCCTCGTTTTATAACTCCCTACCTGGTTCCGAGCCACCCGTTCTTGCTCTTTTTCTCTAAGCATGTCCCATCCTCGCTCTGTGCGGTGGTAGTGTGTCCGTCTTACTCTATTCTATTTTTTGCATTCGTTCCTTTCTTTGGACGTCGGTTCTACATCTCCCTATTCGCGACACTAGTTGTCGACTACCACTCCTTTCGACAACCAATTTTTTATGACGGTCTGGTACCATCTTCTTCATCTCGATTCGACATCAAGCTCCCACGGAGCTTGATTCCTTCTCGGCGGCTCAGCGACACCTCCCGCACAAGTACCAATCATGTTGATGAAAACTGCCGTGACGGCCCTTTTGGGTCTCGCTATTAGTACTGAGGCGGCTTCGGTCCATCATTACAGGACGCCCACTTTGCTGGGTCGAAGACAGAATAGGGGCGGGGGCCGCGGTGGTGGAAACATTGGCGGCCTGGGCAATGCATTTCAAGGCAATGCTGGCCAGGGCAATGCTGGCCAGGGCAATGTTGGTCAGGGCAACAACGGCGCCGCCGCCACCTGCCTCGCTGCAGACGCCATCCAGACCGGCTCACAGTCAACCGGCCAGAACGGCGCCACCGCCGCAGACGGCCAGGTGAACTCGGCGACGTGCGTTCTATACATCCTATACAAATCGCTATTTTGTCCCAGCTAACCGAGTTCCTAGGGATAATGCCAACTTCATCAACTTCTGCTCGGGCGAAACCGTGACCAACGGCCTGCAGAACCGCGATGGCTCCTGCAACGGTATCCGTATGTGTACTCACACCCATCTCACAGGCTTCTTCGCTAATCGTGCGCAGCAATGGGCAACATTCCGTCCTTTGACAGGATGGTTTCCACGGTCATTACAAACCCGAAGAATGGTGACGACGTCGCGGCGCTCACAACCTTCAACATCGAGGTCAACATTGCCAACATGCAGCTTGGCGCCTTCACCAACGCCGCGAACACCTACTACTCAGCGCCTCAAGATCTCAACGCGCAAGGCCAAGTCATCGGCCACACACATGTCACAGTCCAAGATACCGGCAACACAATGAACCCCACCCAACCTCTTGACGCCAGACAATTTGCCTTTTTCAAGGGTATCAACGATGTGGGGAATGGCCAGGGCACACTCGCTGCCGAGGTGACTGGGGGGCTCCCGACCGGTTGCTACCGCGTCTGCACCATGTCCGGAGCGTCTAACCATCAACCGGTCCTGATGCCTGTGGCCCAGCGCGGATCACAAGAGGATTGCCGTTATTTTAGCGTCGGCGGTGCCTGCGGTAATGCCGGCGGAAACAACAACAACAACAATAACCAAGGGGGCAACCAGGGCAACCAGGGCAACCAGGGCAACCAGGGCAACAACAATGCCGGCCAGGGCAACGCCGGCAATGTTAATGCTGGCCAAGGCAACGCTGGTCAAGGCAACGCTGGCCAAGGCAACGCGGGCAACGCTAACGCCGGTCAAGGCAACGCCGGGAATGTCAACGCTGGGCAAGGAAACGCTGGTCAAGGCAACGCTGGCCAAGGCAACGCGGGCAACGCCAACGCCGGTCAAGGCAACGCCAACGCCGGTCAGGGCAACGCCGGTCAGGGCAACGCCGGTCAGGGCAACGCCGGTCAGGGCAACGCCGGCAACGCCGGCAACGCCAATGCTGGTCAAGGCAACGCTGGCAATGCCAACGCCGGCCAAGGCAACGCTGGCAACGCCGGGCAAAACAATACTGGTAACGCCGGTCAAGGCAACGCTGGTACTGCTGGCCAAGGCAATGCTGGCAACGCCGGGCAGGGCAACACTGGTAACGCCGGGCAGGGCAACACTGGTACTGCAGGCCAAGGCAATGCTGGCGATGCCAACGCCGGTCAGGGCAACGCTGGTACTGCAGGCCAAGGCAATGCTG
>MU853403.1:2597098-2637584 GCA_033297235.1 Trichocladium antarcticum
CTGGTACTGCAGGCCAAGGCAATGCTGGCGATGCCAACGCCGGTCAGGGCAACGCTGGTACTGCAGGCCAAGGCAATGCTGACGATGCCGGGCAAAACAATACTGGTACTGCCGGTCAAGGCAACCAAGCAGGCGGCGGCCGGAAGGGAAAGGGCAACAACGGCCAGAACAATGCTGGAGCCGCAGCGGGAGCCGATGCCGCTGACAATGCCGGAGCTGCCGCCGGGGGTGCTGCCGATGCTGCCATCGCTGGTGCCACAGCCCCAGCTGTGGAGAAGAACACTGGCGATGCTGCTCGTCCGTTCAAAGTCAACGGCAACACCCTCACCACCCGGGAGGCCGCCGTCCAACGTGCCTGCGCCATCCAAAACAACGCCTGCGCCGATGCCGTCAGTGCCGGAAAGGCTCAGGGCTCCTCGGTCAGCGACTGCAACCAACAAGAAACAGCGTGCCGGGCGGCGGCAGCGGCATAAACACGGACGACATTCCGTTTTTGCCAAAGGACCACCCCTCTACACACAGCGCTGCTCCCTTCCGACACACGAAGAAATGAAGCGGGAGCCCTTGAGTCCCATCGCTAGACGACAAACTTTAGGAGTTCTTGGTAACCGAGTTCTCTGGTTGGCCTGAGTCTCTGGGCACTTGCGGCTGGCGCCTGTGGTTCTGTGTACGATGGAAGGGAAAAGCCATATTCACCAAGTCCTACGACGGGCGAATCGGCGCTGTTCTTTGGCCGCTGATCTCGTGGCTATATTCTTGGTTGTATGTTTTAGCAGGCAGGCGTTGTGTCGTCTTACACGAAGGCTCTTCCATCTGGAACCTTTCGGAAGAATCGGAGGATGTTCTCAAGTGTGTTTCTTGGATATCATTTCTTTATTCCTTTCTTTTTTTCCACCTTGGGAGATATTATGCTATGATTTTATTTACGGAGCTCGTGACATTAGCATGGTGAGTGTGACCGGTCATGGGAGCAGAGTAGACAGCTAGTAGTCGGTGATGGTTGGTGGGCGCAATCGTGATCTGGTCTGTAACTGACCGGGACCAACGGCAGTGACTGGCGGGCGAGCGGGAGCCTGTGAAGTGAATCATGGATGAGACCTCTGATCGACAGGTCCTCGGCCTCGAATCGCGGTTCGGTGTGGCATCTCCTAGCGTGTTTTGCAGTCGCCACCTGTTTCAACGGATTTGTCACCTCTCGAGGGTGCCTTGCCTCCGGGAATGCGGCTGGTTATGAAACGCGGCGGGCCGAGCTCGACGGAAGGAACAAGGATGGTGAGGAGAGGACAAGGACATGAGACGTGATACACAGGTAATTGTAACTTGTCCCCTGGCTTGCTTGATTCGTGCGGTTTTGAGTGAGAGGATCACTTGTCGGGGTTGAATCAGCCCAAGTTTCAAAGATCGATTTGGACCGATGTCAAGAGCATGCCAGGTCATCAGACAGCTGTCATTTTCGGGCTTCGATAGAAGAGGTTGAGCGCGGCTCATGCCAGTCTGTGCCGAGGTTTCTATCGCCCCCTTACGTGTTTGTTGGGGGGGCGGGGGATAGATGGTGGCGAATGGGGCAGCTGACATCGCCCCCTCCTCAGCTCAGCCAAGCATCACTGACTTGACTTGGGTCACGTTGCGTCTTGTACATCGGGGGAGGGAGGGAGGGGGTCTCACGGCCATAATATCCCGCACTTCTGGGTGGTAGGTCTGCTGCCTGACTAATCGACGAAACCATGAGGATGTCTCGTCATGGATAGCTGGATCTCAAAAGACGCATTCCCTGATATAGCTGCTGTTGATGATTTCGTGCGCCTTGTGCATGCATGTGTATCTATCTATGTATGTATGTATGTATGTATGCGCTGAGTCGGCTGCGTTGGTCAGGGATTGGGGTTTACTTCTGGGTGGACGCAGAGACGAATGTAGGGGGAGGGGGTGGTCACATGGCGGGAGAGGACGGACAGTAGTTTGAGGCGTGCCAGGAGGGGATGGCGGTAGGGCTGGATGGGTGCGGCGGAGTGCTTGACTTGGTCACTGCACATTTGGCGAACGGGCAGGTTTGCTGAGTCTCAAGACTATGGAGCTGACTGTGAAGATGCTCGGCCACATTTCAAGGTCACGAGTGGGATAATTTGTGGGACAAATTGGTCAACGAGAATGTGTAGGGACGAGTGAGCGACAGTGACCGAGTGACGTAAAAGTGATTGAGCGGGAATAAGTCTACTCTCACAGCAAGGCTAGATACAACCTCATTTATTTATATGCCCGAGAACTTTTGTTACATGACCGGATAATACCGATTTACAACCCGTGAGAAATACTACACTGTTGTTCCTATGGTGATATCATGGCAGTGATGCCACACCATAGCCCGTGAGTGCGGACCCTCTAAGACCGCGGCATGACGCCGAATCCCACACCAACCCAGCAAGTCTTGCCAACTCCAAATATCTGCCGAGAGAATGCCTCCTTCATCATCATCTCTCGTCCTGCCGTCGTGCCGTCGTGCCACCCGCTCATGAGTCGTCCTCCTTCTCCCCGCCGCGCATCCGCTCATCCCACCTGCGCTTGCCGACACGCGTCTCGTAATGCGGCGCTGCCGTCTTGACGTCCTGCATGATCGACTGCATCGCGCTCCGAGTCTTGTTCCTGTAGCAATCCACTAGCACAAAGTTAGAACACATTACGACAACGTAGCCAGAAGTGAACTCACGGGCTCGTTGGAGAAACACGGTCCGGCCCGCAAACACGCGGCTCTGCAGCCAGGCCATGCGGTATCCCAAGTCGTTCAACCGCACCTCCTTTCCCCTAAACACCCTGCGCATCCGGGGGATTGCCACCTCGCCTTCCTGTCCCTCGCCCATCGGTACCTTGATCATGGTCCTCCCACGCCTCGAAACGCTGCCACGCCCCGCGCGACGTCCCTCCGTGTCAGTGATCCCATCGTCCTCGACATCGCTCGCGTCATCAGTGAAGAACTTGCTGCCAGTCGCGCTCGGCGGCGGGCTCTGCATCTCGCGCGGGAAGTACGAGCGCGGATAGACGCTGCTGCTCTTGCGGAAGCTGTCGGGAATCTCGCGCGTGTCGACACCGTCCAGAGTGACGCGCACTCTCAGGCGGCTCTGGCGGTCGCTGTCCTCGACGAGAATGAACTTGCGCTTCTTGGCCTCGGGAATGTCGGGAAACAAATCCTCGGGCCCATTCGTGGAGCCGCCGGGGGGGCTCGACCGCCGCGCCGCGACAGCGCCCCCGCTGCTATGAGTGGTATCGTTCAGCGTATCATGGATCGAGGGCATGGTGGATGAACCGTGCGGGGCGCCATTGTACGAGCCATAGCCGGTGAACACCTGCGCCGGCCGTTCGTCAGAGCCGGCTTGTGCGGGGGGTTGGTGGTGGTGGTGGTGATGCTGCTGGTCGTCCGAGTAATCTCCCTCACCTATGACGGGTTAGCCAATCGACATTTTACCTCTAAGGGGGTTTATCAGGCCCGGCCAACACGCGCGTCGGGGTCATAAGTGTGATAAGTCTCAAACCAAAGCAGCGCAGTAAGAGCAGCAACAAGCAGACCTCCAAGCGACGCAGCAAAACTCGTATGACCAGGGTACAGATGATGATGATGATGATGATGATGATGATGATGAGTGAGCATCTCTCGGGGCCATCATCGCAATCAGGCGCCCTGTCAGAGACACACCCCGGTTTTTCTCCGGGTTCGATGCAGAGTGTGATGAGGATGAAGGTGATGGTTGGTATGTGATGATGCGATGCTGATGAATGTGCAAGGCAAATAATGCAATGCAACAGGTTCTGCCAGCAGCCAGACGACTGAGCGACGACCGAAAACCAGCAAACCAAACTAACAGCAAACGCGACTATTGTAATGTACAGATCTTTCTTTTGTACCGGGTTCCTGTTGTCGCCCCAGGTAAACGGTGCTCGAGAATCGAATCGTCGCGAGCCGGTATATAACAAGTTAAAGGGGGACGAGATATTTCCCAAGTAATAAAAAATCCAGACACAACCGAAAACAAAAATGCAGGCGCATGTAAACAGGCGGTTTGAAGAGGTATCACACTTAATCACAACAACAACGCGCGCGCTTTAGGCCATCTGGTGAAACATACCGACTTCGTCTCCTCCCTGGGCGCCTCCGTCCTGTTGACCAGCGTGGTGGTGGTGCATCTGCTGGGCCATGCTGTTGAGCCCCGGCTTGCCAATGGCCGGGTTGCTGCCGGCTGACATGGCTGTCGGTGTCGTCATGCCCGTTGAGCCGGCGCCACCGGGGACACCGGGCATGTGGGCAGCGTGGGGAGTGGTCGAGCCAGTCTTGTTGTTGCGGTAGTTCATCTTCGCCATGCGGCGGACGCGGCGACTCCTCAGACGGGGGTCCTGGTTGCTGTTACGCCAGCTGTCCACAGCCCGCTGGATCAGGCCTCTCTTGCCGCGGAGCGCCGGGTTCAGCTTCGCCAAGGCCCAGCCAACCGTGTTGCACTCAGTCTCGTAATGCAACCGGTTGCCGCGATACTGCTCCTTGGGGCAGCACGCACGAGGGTAGACGCAGTTTTCCGTCTTGAACTCGGCCGACATCTCTTCCTGGTTCACAGACTCGACGTCACAGCGGATCGTGTACTCCATCTTGACGCGGTCGCGCGAATACTCAAAAGCGATCCACTGCACGCCGTTCGTGTCCTGCCTAACCACTAGTGGTGTGGTAGCCGGAATGGGGCCGGGGGCGGCATTCGGGTTCACCCCGGACGCAGCGGTAGTCGGCGTCGAGAGCGGAGCACCGTTTTGGGGGCTCGTTGATGAGGCGCTCCCGATGGGGACAGGGGCCGAAGTTCCTGCTATCCGGTGGTTCAAGCCGTGCGTCTCGATCTTATCGGGACGTGGGCTGACCGTCATCCCCGGCTGCGAATGTTGGGCCGGATGCTGGCTGATGGCGTGCTGAGGCGGGGTATGCGACATCATCATGCCTGGCTGCGAGCCCATGGACTGGTGGGGCTGTTGCGCATGTTGCGCGTAAGGCGACTGCGCGGCCTGAGCAGGCATGGATTGATACTGCTGTTGAGGGCCGCCATAGTACATGGGCTGCTGGTGTAATTGCGAGGGAGGCTGTCCATACATGCTTCGCTGCTGATCGTGGCCTGAAGGCGAGGCTACAGAAGCCGGCGAGTTGGACTGTGGGGTGTGATAGGTGATCGGCGGATAAGGTCTCGGCATGGTGGCAGCCGTCATGTCTCCGGTATCTGCGCGCGGCGCGTGAGCTAGGCTGATCTAAGACTAGACGACCCGAGGGGAAAAGAAGGGGGAGAAAAAGCTTACCGGCAGACGTGTACCCGCTAGTTGCGCCCGGCGTGCTATACGGGCTCTGGTGCGCGTAGTATGGCAGCGCGTGGTCTTGCGAGTTGCTCGGCTGGTTCTGCTGCTGGTACGAGTAGGCGGCCGAGTGTTGCGACTGTTGCTGCTGAGCCGGGGTCTGGCTGTGATGCTGTTGATGAACAATGCTCGAGGGTCGAGAATGCTGCAGATGGGGGGGGACAGGGCCCTGCTGTTGATGGTGGGTGTGGTGCTGCATGGAGGAGACAACCATTAGTCCTCGAGGTACAGGGTTCTTGTCGGGAAAAAAAAACTAGGTGTGTGTTCTGTGGACGCGTCTGGGTATGTTGTGTTTTCTCTCTCTTCAGTCTGGAACGCGTGCAAGGACTGGGTAGCCGGGAAGATACGTCGGTCCCCTGGGGAAAAAAAAAAAAAAAAAAAAAACCGACGAGGGATCCACGGGTGAGGCGGGCTAGCCTCGGGGAGTTGGGATTTGGGGTGGGATTTTGTAGGACAGGGCTCCTCCCACGCGGCAGCCAGAGCACTGCGAGAGCAAGGGAGGCAATGCTACCCACCGGGGGTGGAGCAGCGCAGGCTCGGAATCGTCTCCCGAGGTTTCGAGATGCCCACTTTGCCCAAATTGCCCGCTTGGGACTTTTTTCCCTCTCCCCAGCGAAAGCGTGGTACCGCCAATTGCGCGCGCTCCCGGCAGCAACTTTACCCCGGGCAGCGCGAAAGGACAAGGGCTACTAACCGAATATGCAGTGCCGCGGCGAGGAAGCGAGAATGACAGGATCAATCCTGACGACTACGACCAAGACGGACAGAAGTATGTAAGAAAGTCGCTATTGTGGGGATGGTCGAGTTCTGTCGAGGAGGACCAGGGTTTTGTGATTGCAAGGAAAAAGCAGATAGAAACGATGGCTGGGCAGGGGGGGGGAGGATATGATAATGCCTGGCCGGTCTGATATAAGTAGCAGCCAGTGCAGGTGAGTTTGGCAGCTGCCACCACCGTGTGTGCGAGTGACTGTGGGTGTACCCCAACGACGCCTCTCCTTCTCCTCTCTCTCTCTCTCGTGTGTACTCCGCACTGCTCCAGAAACCGGAGCCAAGTGAAGACCGAGAAGCAAAGCCCGAGCCCACAAGCCCACCCGGCGAGATGAAGAAAATTGTCAAGGTGTGGAGAGATGCGCCAAGGATGACGGTGGGACTTGGGCCGCAGAAAGAAAACGTGAGCAGGGGGCAAGGGTGCAGGGGGTTGGTGCCGGGGGCGAGGACATTTTAGATGAAATGGCCAATGGCGGGATCCCTGCAGGGCCAGGTAGCACGACTATTGCCCAAGGAGGAATGGCCACCCGAGACTACCCACTGAATGGGCAAGCACTCAGCACGCCCGCCTCTCATCTGCGCACGCTCTTTCCGCTTTCCGCTTTTTCTCAGGCAGGGACAAGGGGCGGTGAGGGAGCGGGTCCAATCGACTCCCAGCAAGCACCCTTGCGCCTGGCAGCCAGTCCCGAAGAGCGGTTCCCAAGTCCCGCAGCATCCCCCCTTGATCCCTTCCACTGCATCTTCCAGAACGTGTGGTGTTGCTGGAGACGACAGACAAGTTCGAGAATCTTGGGGTTCATGTGCATCACACGGCGCTCGCCGTTTGATGAAAGCGCCGATGAGTGAATCGCACGGACCTTCTGTCCGCCCAGCCATGTTGGGATGGCACTTGCAGCAACTTGCCGCAGGCAGCAGGCGGGCAGATGACAAAAAACTTGTGACCTTGTGGACCCCCCGGTCGTAGCGCATCTGTCTGTGGTTGCTAGCGGCGGCTCCATCATGCGCATTAGGGGAGGCTCCACTGTGCGCTGGTATCGCCCCCAATTCTCCACTCGCTGACGGCGGAACTGACTCTGGGTCAGACTCCCAGCTTGAATGCCAAGCATCGTAATGCTCGAGGCCAATCCGTCACGGCGAGGCCGTCGCACAGGTGTCGTCAGCTCCGCCAGCACTGACTCTGCAAGGGAGGCATTGAGACACCGTGTGCAGAGGTCGGAGAACAGATGGGTCACTAGATCATCTTTCCCATACTATGGTACTTGGTGGCTAGGATATCGAAGGGGGTGGGGCCAGTCGCGTGGGGTGGAAGAGGCCGGTGTTCAGCGCGCGAGTCCCGCCACTGCGCCGTTGAGGGCCCTGCCCACCGTTTTGACCGGCCATGCTGGCTCGGGTCCGCCACATGGGTGGGGCCCCTAGCCGGCATGGCGCAAGCCCAATGGGCGAGAGCGCGTCGCGGCACCCGCCGAAGGAGCACCGCGTCGGTTGAAAGCCAGCACTGATGATTGATGTGGTCTGCAGCTGTCCGCCTCCAACTTGGCTGGGCGTCGCCGGGTGGCTTGCTGATTCGAGGCAACACAAGCAACGGGTCGTTGTGCAGGTGAATGTACCAAACAATCCGCTCAAGCTCTGGTTATGCAGCGCGTCCTCCTTCTGAGCGGAAACGCGCTGCACACCCCGGGCACAGGCCCCCCCTGCTGCATGGTACCGGAGGCCTGGCTTCTGCTGAAACAGGCAGGCCCCTGTAATTCCCACAGCCCACGCGCAGGCATCCCTCTCCAGCCAAGGATGCGACAGGCATTATGGTTTTCTGGAACAATTGGCGGCCAGGGTGGGTGGATGAACAAGGGAAATATACAAGACGCGTTGAGCGAGGCATGGGAGGTTTCCTTGATCGGCCTTCAGCTGGTCTGCTGTTGTCACACTTGTCGAGATCAACCCAACCCGAGCAACGAGCATGCAACCGACTGTCGATATTCGTACGAGTCGGCAATCCCAGCGGTACTACCGCAGCGGGGGCGTCGCTTGACAGACAGATGGCCGAACAGCAGTCATGACGCGGGAATGTCGGCGATGGGTGGATCGCCGCATGGCAGCAAAGAAAAAAGAAAGGTGGCACTCACCGAGTCAAGACCGGGCTCTTCCTTGAATTGGCGGGGAGCCTGCCGGTGTTGGGCCATTGTCCTCAGTCCCATAGAGAAGACCGTTGCCGGGCGCGCTGCGAAAAAAGTGCTGGGCTGTCTGTATGTATGCGATGCAGAGTCAGTGTGAATACTTTACGCACCACCGGACTCGTCGGGATCGCTTTATTGTGGTTTGACGGTGGAGCGAGGGCCGTGGAACACCAAGCTGCCGTCGCAGATCCCCCTCGAGGCATCTTTCGTGCGGTGGCTGGCAAACCTGGTTTCCACTTGGAACCGTGCGCTCCCGCCACGACAGAGTCGCGCAAGACGCGACACGGCCGGACGGTTGTTTCCCATGCGACGCGCCCGAGCGCCCGAATCAGATTATGCGTTGGTATGAGCGACTTACAGTCTGATTTCTTTCACTCGGATGGCAGCACTGGCGCTCCTTCGTCGCGCAACAGGATCGATGCGATTTCGTCAATGGTGGTGCTCGTCTGGCCAAGTCGATTCGGCATCCAAGAGCGGGCCAGGTACCAGACGCGATGTGATGGGTTGCTGGACGGGAAGATTGGACAAGTCGTCGAGTGGTCTGGGAAGTCCCCAGTCCGCGAATCGTCAGCTGGAAGGGTTGTCAATTAGTACCGTATGAAGGGGAGGGAAAGAGCGGTAAAAAAGGCGCTTGCATCAGCAAGGTCGCATGTCAAGATTTCCAGACATTTCAGGCAATACCAGAAGCGGGTCTAGGGTGGAACATTGCCGAGATTGAAACGGGATCGCGCGGCTGTGACACCAGGCCCTGGTACGATTTTTCGCGGTGTGCATCGCAAGGATGTTGCTGATTTGCCAACGCGATGCGTTGTGACAAGGGAAATGATTGAGGGCGGAAGATGAGCGCACGTACCTTGACTATTCCCTAATGGTGCGAGGAAGGCTGAAAATAGATGCGCTGAGGATGCGGTCGGAAACGTGATCGAATGAATCGCGTCGCGCAGAGTTGGACAGGATTTCCTGTGTTAACGCCGAGCTGCGAGAAGTGGTGATGGGCTGGCCAGGGAACGCGGGATCCGAACGAGCGGGCTTTGCCGTTCTGCAAGCCACGTGCGGTAGATGGCCGCTGCAGCGGCGTACCCTGGTATGGTAAAGACGGCGTCGCAAAAGACGCGGCAGGATCAACTGGTGATGGGAAACTTAGCGGCGAGTTTTCCGACTGAGAATACAAAGGTCGGTTGTCGCGTGCGACCTTGGCCACTTCTGGCTGATCAGGTTCGTCAGCACGCTCTTGCCAGATCCTCGACCCTGCCACTGAATTGACAAGAAGCTGTATAGGAGGGAGGCAGAATGGGGGGACGTACGCAGGATATGGAATGTCCTATCCTTGCCGGCGGCGGCGGTCTTGGAGGGATTCGGATGAACGGGGCCGATCGCGGGACGGGAGCAAGGATGGACTCCGATAACGCGCAGGAAGGCTACCGAGTTACACGGCACTTAGAAACTACCTAGCTTGTAGATGGCCTCAGAAGCCCAGGATAACGGTCAGGAAGGAGCGGTCGAGGAGGACCCTGTCGGTAGGTTGTGACAGACAAGTGCTTTATTTTGCAACAATCGCAAGGATGATTCGCCAAGGGCGCGGGATCGCCAGCTCATACAGCACGCCAACACCCAACACGGCCAGCCCCCCCGGACTTGGGCCCAAATATGCAAATCATCGACAAGCAATTAGTAAAGTAGAGATATTTCGTACCTGTACACGTGCAAATTATCTCCCCTTTTTGCGCTTGTCTGTCAGCGTGGCGTTCAAAGGGCGGTGGCAGGACGAGTTCATCGAGGTGGACTGGAAGTGCGCCTTGTTGGAATGCGCAGCGCGGCGTCGAATCTAGGCCAGTCACGGAATCCCCAGCAGCGAGAGTTGTTTGCTCTGGCGAGTGGCAAGTTTGCAAACTTCAAGAAGCAAAAAAAGCAAGCCTCACAACCAACGCTGGAAACTTGGAATCTCGTTGACAAAGTATACTCCGTACCCTATCTTTCTTTCCCAACGACGTTGTCAATGGGAGCAGGGGTTTTTGTGGGGCATTTTCCAGACACGCTGCGGCACGTAGGCACGTGAGTTGACCTGGGTTGGCGATGTCGAGAGCGTTCCTCTCCCGTCGGGTGGCAGGGCCCCTTGTGAGCAGGGGCGATCCAACTTCGTGGGGCGCGCGAGGCTGACAGGAGAAGCCTGTTCGTCGCGGCCCAGGGGAGGCCAGCATCAAGATACCTGGATGGCGCTGCCCGACGACCACTTACAAAGCCGCACGGCCACATACCAATACAATGCGCAACCGTAAAAACGCGCTTGTTAAATTCCAGGTGGACAACGAAGTGCTCTTCCATAACAGCTGTCATCTGTGACCGCTACAGCAAGCTGGCAGGTGGAGAGCAAAACATGGGGAAGCAGAGTTAGGATACTCCGTAGTGCACATATGTACCCTGCTCGGTCCATGCGGGGGTTGAAAGGGGGCATGCTTGGTGGCTGCCCTGTTCTTGACCAGGCAGGGGGTTTAGCACAGAACCGACAGAGTGGTCGGCCAGGCACCGGGCATCGAGGCCAGCCCAGGATAATTGCAACAGTTTCACAATGTGTCCAAAAAAGAAACCAAAAAGAAAACCATGTAAGAAGAAGACAACGGCAAAGTCCAAGCGGACAAGTGGACAAGCGGACAAGCGGACAAGCGGACAAGCGGACAAGCGGACGAGTCGACGCCTGTGTTTTTTCTTCTCCTTTTTTCTTCGTCCCTTCATTGTTCTTTTCTTTTTTTTTGGCGCTAATGCGGTCGACGCGTGCATATGTCAAAATGGTTCGGTTCGGCAGCCTGAGAGCAGGCATTGATTATCGTCCGGATCCTTCCCCGGTTGGCGCCCCACAGCAAGACATTGCGACCGATCTTCGTATGAGCGAGGCGAGATGGCAGCGAATTATCGGAGTTCGTCGAGGATAGTTTGGGACGGTGTTGATCGTGTCGCATTCGCGGAGCAGCCTCAAGTATTCGAATAGACATGCCTCCCGATATGTTGAATCACCTGTATTGTACGGCGGCTGGAAGTGCACCGTTGAAGTCGCGCTGTTGTTTAGGAGCTGTAGATATCAAAACGGCAGCGAACAAGGGACGCGGAAAGTACGGATATACCGTACACGGCAAGTTGTCAAGTTACGGAGTATGTACGCGCGTCAAATCCCACACCGTAAAAGCTGTCAGGCGGGAACTCGGATGCTGCCATCCGCTCACCGCAACAAAGGTAACGTTCAAGAACAAGGAGGGAAGTCATCTCCGATGCAGCGCACTCCATTCCTCTGTATTTCGCACCTGCCATCTATCGAACCGGTGGCTGGTGCGTTTCGCGGGGCCAATGGGATTCTCACACCAGTCACCTCGATACGAAACGGCTCTTGGCACAACGAACTCTTGCCCCAACGCCCCAACCAATCCTCGACAGATCCCGAGTTTCCCTCTGATGCTGGATGTTCACCGCCAGCGCTCACTATAGCACGTGGACACTCTCTGAATTTGAGATTCCTTTGTCCCCGATTTTTACATTGCCTCTACCCTCAAAGCTCGGGCCCGTCGGCGGTTCGCGTGTCCTTGGGGTTCCCGCGACCAACCTTCAACAAGGAAACGTTGACAGCATTGATGCTATGTATCCGTACGTCGTCGACTGCGCTTCTAACGGATACAGAAAGCAAGCCTTTGGGCCACCCCGGTTTGCATCCCCGCATCCTTGCTCAAGTCTCGGGAATCTGGATGAGGCTCGCATCGCAGCCACGGTACCTGGTCGCGGGCTCTGGATGTTTATTAGTGCGGATGACCTGGCTCGATTAAAAACCCGGAAATCTGGTTTGTTGCCTCCAGGCCCCCATGTCTCCGAGCAACCTACCACCCACCATGACATACCCCGGCATATATAAAAGCACAACGACGGTTGGCCTCGAATTCTCGACTTCACTGCCGAGCTCAGCCGCGTCTCTTCTCTACTGTGGACGCGATGCTCACGTTGCGCCCGTGGTTCCCCGAGTCGACAACAGCATCGCCTCTTGGCCTGTCGCATGGTCCATCCTTCAGCTGCAGTCCAGCCCCACCACCGTCGCATTGGTCAATCGGAAGCCGAGCAGCGTCACGCGCGGCATGCCACCAGGGGTGTGATGCCAAGCCTCCCTCGTAAACCCCCCGGTCTCGTCACACCGGCTTCAATATCGACCCGCGATCGCTGGGACTTCGGGACGTGCCCATGCCCCTTCATTAACCCACATAGCTCCCACCAGAGTACGAATACATAATGTACGTGTCCGAATGTGCGGGCATAACCCAACGTTGAACATGCGGCGAATCCCTTGAAGACACGCGGCGGCCCGCTGAGGCTCGACTTCCGGAAACTTCTACCGCGCAACGCCGGATTTGCAGGGCGCCGAGGCGAGCCTGATTGGAAATCAACATCCTGCTCCAAGTCGGGTCATTGATCGCCTGGCGGTGTCTTCATTGGCTGCCATTGTGAGGCGGTCAAACCCACGGCCTTACATGCACGTACGGATTCTCCATTCGCTGTGTGTATATTACACGAGTGCTGGTATTACGGAGTACACTGCTCATCCTCGGTACGAGGACCACAGAATTGTCGTCCTCGTTAAAAACGCACCACCGTCAGTGCGCAATGTTTGATGATCATCGCGAGCTTGATGCTCGGCCAGGGCAAACAACGATTTATGAGCTGTTACTTGATTACAGTCCGTGGACGGTCTCGGGCCAAAATCAAATCCAACAAATTCCGTTCGCCAATGTGGTGTTGCGCCTCCAACACAGACCTCATGGTTTCCCCAGACCACCCCATGCCTATGTAGCCCTACGGGCCGACCAGGCTCCCAGGGCGTTTGAGAGGCCTGGGAGCCTGGTCATTATCTGCTGCTTGTTCAGCCTTTCCATCCTGGTCCCGCTGATACATTTGCCAAGAGGGGCTATCGAGGGGTTGACCTTGAGAAGTTGAGGGTACATAGCCATGTCCTTTCGTCAAGATGTTGCATTCTAACATCAATGGACGCCCACACGCTTACGTCATGCGTTGCCGAGCAATAGTCGACGAACTCAATTGGTGTCGGCCACAAAGTGCAATCGACTTGGACTCGCCAGCCTCGCGGCGGTCCCAGACAGAAGGGCACCCGTCTCGGACGTCTCCTGGATCAACTCTCGGCACCCAAACAATATGGCACGCGGAACCCATGGGTCATCTCGACACCAAGCTGCATTTTGCCCGTAGCCTCCAACTTCCAGACGCGACGTTTGGGCCAGCACGGAACCAGGTTCGGCGTATTATCTTGGTGCTGTTCTGTTGGCCTTGGCCATCCAATGATGGATCAGGCCGACCGAAGGAACACAGGTCTCGCCGAACAGCCCCCGCGGTCGGCCCAACGCCGCCAATCACCAACTATTATCAGAACCGACGGAACCATGGCTTGGTGAAACATGGATCTGGAGGTTGCGCCTCGTGGCCCCCTAGTTATCAGTTCCAGAACCTGGCCCCCGCCCAGGAGACAGCGAAATGAACCCCCCCCCAGCTCCCCGCGTTGCGCGTCATCGGCAACAACATCTACAGGATTGAGCAGGGGGTGGGGGGGGGGCCTGCTGCGACACGTTTCACGATATCCATCGAGATGATGATGCACCCTGCCTCCTCCCGTTATTAATTATTAATCCGCCTGCCGCTTTCGTTCTTCGGGTTTGCGTCGTTAGTTATCGTGAAACGGCCGTGGTAATGAGAGGCAATGACGGAATCTGCCCGCCCGCCCACCTACAGTACTTGCTTGCTTGCTGTCGGTGGTGGTGGCTGTGCTGTTGGTTGTACATTACCCGTAATTGCCTCTGGACTGAGTGGACATGCTGCTGCAGCGGTGAGCGCGGTGTGATGTGACGCTCGGTTTGACTTTGTTTGATGAGCGCGAATTAATGATTGATATGCCGCCGGGCTTGTCCGGGGGCGCTGACGGATGGATGGGGGTTCCCTTTGCTTTTCTGAGGGATGATCGAGAGAGATACATACTATACATATAAACGGCCTCTCGGCTCTATCGACGTTGAAAGTAACGGCTGGGATTCCTTGACAAGGTGGGTGCGGCCCCCTCCCTCCAACCCTGCCTGCCCTGCCCTGTCCTGCCCTGCCGCAGGACGGTATCATGCAGCATGGATGCTTGTTGCAATCCTCCGCAAGACGGCTCATGCCATGCCATGCCATGCCATGCAGCTGCCAGGGGGGCTGCCAGGGGGGCCGCCAGGGGAGGGGCCTGGCTGCTTGTTTCCCGGACCATGCGCATCTGAGATGACGAATCTCGGCCATGGTGCAAGGAAGGGTGCAGGAGTTTGGTCCTCGCTCGTGATTTGCTCAGGTCTCAGAGCCAGAAGCCTGGTCTTGTTAAGAGGTTATACATATGTACTATGTCGCAAGGCTATTGCCCGTTCTTCCCATTAAGTCGCCTCTCTGAGAGAACCCGCACAAACGCATAAGGGGCGGAACATGTATAAGTATCGGACACACCGGTGCCATATCAGCAAGAGAAGACTAGATGTTTACGGCAAGGTTTGGAATCGAGAGACAAGCATCAAGTTGTGCCAGAGGAAGACTCGTTCAGCCGATAAGATGGAAAGAGTGAAAATACAAGTTGCTTTTCATATACCTCGCTGCCGCCCTTTGCTGCCTTGTTCAAAACGATCCAAACGAACCCCCCCCCCCCCCCCCCAATACAACCCCTGATTCCAAAACACCCCAAAACCGAGCTCTGCTGCCAGATATATGGCGCCGCTAGATCCGCAGAGTACATCCCCATCCCCCATAAAGCATTGTTTTGCGCATCCACACATGACACCAGGAACCCGTAACACACAAATACAGAAACCGCCATCATCAACATCATCATAACCCCTCTAAAGCCCCTGCCAGACCCACGCTCCTAGCCCCGATGCGAACGATGGTGCCGGCTCCGGCCATCATCGCCACCATCGTCCAGCTCATCGTCCGACCCATGCCGGTGGTCGCGTCGGTGCCTGTCTCTCTCGCGCTCACGGGGCCGGTCACGGTCCTCCTCAGCCTCCCGGTCGCGTCTGTGTGGGCGCGCCCGTTTCCTCTTCTCGTCATCGTCGTCATCAGCACCATCGTCCCCGCCCTGCACTCCGGTCTCGTATTCTCTTCTCCGACGCTCTGTATATTTTTAAAAAGAAAACGGCGTCAGCAAGCAATCCCCAACTTAAGGATGGGGGGGAGAAGAAGGGGGGACGTACCTCTCAGCGTGGCCGTCGCAGCAGCATAAGCCTGGATCTCCTCCTTGGACAAGACCCGCAGCACAATGACAAACTCATCCCGCACTTCATATCTCTCCTTCCCGATCCGGAGCGCATCCGGGTTGACCAATTTCCGGCTGATCTTGGTCCACCTCGCGCCCGACGGCACGTTGGGCTTGGTCTTGTCGTCCTTGTGCGGCGCAACGCCCTCGCGCACGGGGTGCTGTTCCTCGGGGAACTGCGCCTTGGGCGGCTTGAGGATGCCCTTGATGGGCTTCTTGTCGTGGGGGGACGAGCTGTCTGGCGGGGGAGGCACGACGCGGACTCTCTCGTCGCGCGACGGCGTGTCCAGGGTCTTCTCGTCGTCTAGAGGGGCGACTGCGGATGCTTCGGCGTCGGGGTCGCGCCGCTCGGTGACCGACGGCCGGCGGTCTTGAGAGGCCTCTCGGGCTGGATGGGGGTCTCTCCGCGAAGTGCTCTCCTTTTCTTTGGTGGGAGCGCCGTCCAGCTGCAGCGCCGCGAGGCGTGCCTTCATTTCGGCTAGCTCCGCCGTGTCGTTGGGGTTGAAACTGGACGCCCGTGGACGACGGCGCGTCTTTGCCTTTCCCTCGTCTGCCGACGAGGAATGGTCTCTATGCGAGGAATGCTCACGGGGCGAAGGCGCCGCGCCGGCGCCATGTCTTTTAGAACCAGACAGAGGCTCAGTCCCTAGCCCGTTTCGCACATTCTCCCGTTCCTGTGGATGTTCGACAATCTCAAAGTCTTCGTCGCCAAGCATAGGTTCCTTCCGATTCGCTCTAGGCCGAGCTTCGACTTCATCAAGCCTGCGGCGGTCGGTCTCTTCCTCCTTGCGCCGTCGCGATGGTGACGGTTCGTCGACCCTGACGGCATCCCTGCCGCCTTTCATAGCAGACCGGAGGCCGATCGAGGCGGCGGCCAGGCCAAGCCCAGCCGCGACCTTGTCGCCGATCTTTTCCCTCTTGCTGTCGGGCTCGTCATCGGAATACTTGATGTCTTTCCTGTCACGCGCAACGTCTTCATCCATCCTGGATCCGCGGTCATGGTGCCTCCTGCGTTCTCGGTCCTCGGTCTCGTGCCTTCTCCGCTCGCGGTCCTCGGTGTCGACTCGGACAATCTCCATATCGTCATCTGGCCGCCTCTTCGGCTCGCGCCCTGAATAACCCCTGCGGTCGTCTCGGTACTCGCGCCGATCCTCATGGTAACGCTTCTCGGCAGGGCGCGGGTGTTCCTCAAATCCGCTCGAGTCGACCCGGATGCCAAACCCACGGGAGTTGACGTCGTCGTCCAGGAAGTAGTCCTGGAATGGCTCGGCATAGCCACGATCGTCGAGGTATTTGTAATCGTAATGGCCATCGAGATTTGGGCTGTCTGGAATCAGCGAAAGAGCGCGCGAGGTGGAGGTGCCGCGGTGCTCCTCTGTCGGGCTCCTAGGTCCATCGAGGAGGTTGGGTCGGCGTGTTTCAGGCGCCAGGGGGGCAGACGGGGGTAGAGGCATGCGAGCTCCGGCGCCGTCGTATATTCCGGCAGCCGACCCGCGGCTTATCCTGTCCAGGCCCCAGGTTGTCGGGGGCGGCCCCCGTGGTCGTCTCTCGCTTTGGTCGTACGGTCGGGCGAGATCGGTAGAGATACTGACGGTCGGGCGGTAGTATCGCTCGAGATTTTCGCGGCGGACCCTGTGGGGCCTGTCGTGGTCAAGGTCATATCTGGCGAGGTCGCTTGGCTTGGTGTACTCGTAGCCCTCGTCGTTTAAATCGAGGATATTGCTCCGATGGTGGGTTCCGGGGTAGACCGGCGCTGCACGTGAAGAACGATATTGGTCACCGCTCCGACTCCCTATCCGGTCATGCTGCGTTCTGTCCCTCAGGCGTTGGATGTCGTCGTCGTCCATGGTCGGGCTAAAAGGAACATGGCCGGCACCACGACCTCGTGACATGGAGGAAGCAGGCTGGGCGTAGTAGTTGCCCTCGTCGCTTGACCGGTAGGGGTCGCGCGACGGGCTTCCAGACCTCTGGGTTGGAGGGTGGTGTTTCGTGGTAACGATGATAGGCCGCTTGGAGCCGCTGTGGTCAGTGATGCGGTGCACACGGGGCCCGTCATTGACGCCGGTGCTTCGTGCGACGGGCTCCTTTCTCACCGCATAGGTGGTTGCGCTAACAGGGATTGCGCTCGTGCGGTACTCATCACGGTATGGAAGGACTTCGTGGTGGGATGCTGACATGGCATGGATGTCGCCAGCGTAGAGCGAATTGTAGCCGCTGCCGGTGACGGGCATCGAGGACCGGCCGGGGTTGTAGATCGGGGGCGATCGCCTCCCAGAGGCGTCGACGGATCTATACCGGGCAGGATCGGCCATTTCTGCAGCAAGCTCCCACCGGCCCGACGAGTTTCTGAGGGTAGTGTAACGATGTTGGATGGCTGCCGAACGCGACGCTCGGATGCTGGGAGGATAGATGCTGGGAGCGACAAGGCCAAGACCAACGCGCCGCTCAGATTTGATGCTGATTTGATGTGTTAGGAACGGCGTGAGCAAAGAGCCGCGGGCTGTCCACGTGGAGTAGGGGTTTTTTTTTGGAGGGGGAATTCGCAGTTACCTATGTGGTTATGTGAGTAATAATAAGTGAGGAGGGCTGCGTCTTGCTGTCTGTCTGGGGCGCAGCGTGGGAGGGGTCTTCGGTGGGTGTGGTGTGCCCAGGCGGGGTCAGGGTTCGGGGGATAGCGGGGCAGGATGCGTGTAAGTATGTACCTATCTATGTATGGACGGGAATCTCTCTGCTTTTCTTTCTCCCCACAGGACTGGATTCCACAGCGATTGGGCGGGCGCAGGACGACGGTGAAGCAGGTCTGCCGAGGGTCTCCTGCTGAGTCTGTCTGTAGGTAGCTTCTGCCGCGGGGTTGCAGAGACGGGACACGGACCTAGGGTTTCGTTGGAGGGGTAAATAAATTAAGCAGACATCCTGGATGGAGTTCGTCCCTACTCCCTTCCAAGGAACCAAGGTGGAGCCAGGATGTCTGCCTGATGTTTGCCTTCGGACGACGGTCAGCCTTCAGCTTGGGCTTCCGTCATCTGTCATTACTTCTTGGCGAATTGCCTTTATCTGACGGAGCCTCACTTTGAAAGAGGGCGACGGCCATGCTTCCGTGCTTTGCAAGGCGGCGACGAGATTCTCACTGATGGTGTTCCTTGCGCAACCGGGCGTCGCATCACAAAATTGGTCAGGTCCGGCATGCAGGCTGAAGACGCCGGTTGGTTTTCCTTATCTCGAACCGTAAGAATTCGGACACGGAAGTATTCTCTTCTTGGCGCGTCCGTTTTCTTCTCCGAACTGCCGAGCCCACGGACGCCGTGGTCTCGCGCTGTACACCCGCTCTCCTCGATCTTCCGCATTTCTTGACACAACATTAGCCTGCTCGAGCGGGTCTGCCGGTAGCTGCGGATAGCGACGTTGGTGGAGATGCTTCGGCCCGGGCGTTTGGACACGAGGACACCAATGTCAGCGCCACCGGTCACTCCGTCTGCCAAGGTGACGGATGACGTCCAGTTCCACCGTAATGCCACTGCCGACTCCGAGAATCAACCTTTTAATTCCATACATCTTGCTGTGCATGAAGAGCCCTGTTTAAGCCCTGTGTAAGCCCTGTCCAAGCCCTGGTCCAGGCAAGCATACCGCGATCGAGCTTGACTTTTTAGACTACGCAGCACGGACACTCTCCAGAGTTCAGATCGTGAAGCAAGGCAAGAATGAGACCCCCAGAAACGCAAGCCCAGGGCGACAGCGCCCCAGTGGCGAACCGACGCCCGACACAGCAGTCGATACGCAACTAGCTCACAGCCTGACAGCACACCGGGACACGCGCCGCGCCAGTGGTCTGGTGACCGTCCTCATTTCGCCCAGATTCAGGGCGTGGTGTTTCCCAATCACCCAACTCAATCGGAAGGTCGAGTACGCCTGTAAGTTCGGGGCAACAGAGCCGTATGTATGAATTTATCCGTATATATCTTGGTGATTGGGCACCGACGACATGAAACGCAACCCAACCGCCAATTCCCTCGCCAGCCTGCCGTCCCATTCCCTACTAGAGACTGGCCCCCTCTTCCGATTGGGCGCGAGCCTTGTACAGGTGGCCATCCTGAAGTCTTCTCCGCACACCCCTCCAGATGCGCCCGGCAAGCAAGCGACAGAACAATTACATATGTAGCTGACCGAGCTCGACCGGGCTGGGCGCCGCATCGCGAGTCCGTTCACACAGCATCACAGCACCCTTCGCTTCGGGCGCCGTGCAACAGTATAGTATACAGCGTCTCCTCCGGGACGGGGATTGGATGGATGGACACTTTCCCGTTGCTGCGACCTGTTCCCTATCCCATCTGGTGGCCGATGTGAGCAGAGAGAGGGGTGTGTGCCACGACAGACAGGACGACGTAAGCAGCCGTCTCGCACCGCGCAGGACCGAGGTGTAGAAGCCAGCCTGGCCCAAGTCCGGAACTCTTCCCATTATCTGTCCCATCTCTCACCAACATGGCACCACGTGAGACACCCGAGACATCGTCCAATCTCCACCCATTCTCAACCTGGAACAACAGTTTCCACTGAAGGAAGTGTCAAACCATCCCAAGGCTGGCATGGCATCATTTGAGATATTGTTGGTATCGCATCGTGCTACTTGTAGCGACCTATACGGGACACATGCTGCGCAAAACATCAATGTCACCAGGTGAGAGCGGTAACCATTAACATCCATCCATTACAGATCATCATATACACATTGTACTACCGACATGAGTGAGTCCCTGATCCCTTCCTTCATAACCATCGATACAAGACCAAATATCCAACTCCCGGTGACCAGCCCATGCCGACTTTTGCCCAAATTGCCAATACAAACATGAGCATGCTCAGATGCACCAATTGCGGACCAAATACATGAAGGGAGCTAACTCGAGAGCGCCTGGTTGGTTGGGCCTGCTCGCCTACAGGCGGGAGCCGTGGACGACCTTCATGTCGACGGCCATCTCGCGGCCGTGGTCGGTGACGACCAGGACACGGACGCTGCCGCGGCCGGACTCGAACGCCTTCTGGAGACGGTTCCACAGGCTGCTCTGGTCAATGACCGACAGGTTCTGCTTGACGTCGCCCGTCTCGGTCATGGCGACGATGGTGCCGTCCTGCATGTCAAGGACGCGGTACTGCTTGAACACGGGGCCGAGCATGGTCTGGACGACGACGCTGGGGGCCGGGTTCGAGACGAACGACGACTCCTCATGCAGCTGCTTGGTGAAGAGGTCCACGCCAAGGTAACGGTGCTGGCCAGTGGCCGCCGAGGTCGAGATGCGGATGACCTGGCAGGGGCGGCCCTGGAGGATGAGGATGTCGCCGAGGCGGATGTGGTGGCAGGGGATCGTCACCGTGTTGGGGGCGCTGGAGCCCTCCGAGGAGCCACGGGGCCGGCGGACCTCGGAAACATCAGCGCGGTCATGGCCTTGAGGGTGCGCAATGCGGTCAGCAAACTTGTGCAATCCTTGACGGAAGGAGTGGTAGTGGCCTGGTATTCGGGCGTGAGCACACTCATGGTGGCCGATGCCGGGGCCCGAGACTAGAAGGAAGTGTCTGCTTACCGTCCTCGTCGTAGTAACCCATCTTGGATGATGTCTTGCGGGGGGGAGCAACAGAGCGTGCGGCGTCAACGGTCTCTTCGACGATGTTCACCTCCTTGTGGTAGGTGGAACGAGGAGCAGGTGTGTCAACGGTAGTACCGGAGACGTGGACTGATTCCTTGTAGACGGGACGGGAGCTACGGCCGTCGACGGTGTACTCGTCGTAGTGGGAGTGGGAGCTGGCCTTGGAGCTGGGGCTGAAGCCGGGGCCGTCAAGGGTGGAGCTGGCTACCGAGTATTCCTTGCGGTAGTTGGGCTGGGTGCGGGAGCGGTACTCGCTCTCAGCAACGTCAACGGCGGTGTTGTGATGGCGGTGGGTGCGGTCGATCTCGATGCGAGACTCGGCGTACGAAGACTGATGAGGTCTGATGAGAAGGGGAGGATAGGTTAGTAAAAGGGAAAGGAGCGTGTTCCTTGTGCGGCTGAGGATCTTTTGTGTTGCTTTCCCCGTCGCTTGGTCAACCCAACCCCCGGCTCCAGAACGCCTTGGCAGACGCCCTAAGCAGGGGGGCCCTGTGGCGCCCGATGGAGCAGAAATGAAAAGGCGGGGAGAAGGAAAAAGACGAGGATCAAAACAAAGCTGAAAAAAACTGACCTGCGCTCTTCGCGGAAACGGAACTCTTCACGGGGCGGGGGACGGTGGTGGTGGTGCTCCTCTTCACGAGTGATGCGGACCTCTTCCTCCTTGAAGCGACCCTCTTCGGGCGGAGGACGTGCGGGGGGGGCTTGGGACGAAGAGTGTTGGCCCTCCTGTCCGGCGTGGGGGAGCTTGATCTCAAGCTCCTCGTGGGTGTGGGTGTGGGTTTGGGTGGCGGTCTCGGACTCCCTGTACGATGACGGGAAGACGCTAAAAGGGACCGGGACACGAGCTTCAAAGTCCAGATTGACGACTTAACGGCGCAGAGAGGCAGACTTCTCCTCGACCTTCCGATGTACGAAAGGAGGACAAGAAGAATTCCTCTTGCTTCTTTTCCGAGAAAGAAGTCGAAAGAAAATGGGAGAAGGCGGTCTGTGAATAGACCCGTCTTCTTTTTCGATCGAGTTCCGACAAGGGAAAGAGGATGGGGTTGGGGATTTGTGGTGGTTTGTGAGTGGACGGCTTTGAAGATGGGACGGGGGAGAGAAGATCAGGACTCAGGCTGCCCGGCGAGACCGCTTCAAATACGTATCGCGCGGAGCCATTCCGGCCTTGGAGCTGGTTGGCGGGGGACTGTCTGTCCTGCCCCAAGTCCAATGGGATCGGTCCAATGGCATCGTGGCAGCCCCCAGGGGGGGTCGATTGGCGGGGCCCCCGAGTGTGGCAGGAGCTTCAGAGCGTTGTTTACTTGATGTGGGGCAAGTCTTGTTTATTACCCTCCAAACCGGCTTAGCGGGCCAGCCTTTGACCCCACGCGGCACGCTGTGGTTGCCTTTTCGCAGGGTATCTCCCAGCCTCCCCGTCAATCTCGTTTCCGGGGACGCGTCCCGCCACTTGGAGCTAGCAAGCGGTCTCGTTGGGAGCTGAAAGCACAATCCACCAGTGATGTGACGGCCACACCGAGTTGCCGGGGTTGTTGAGCAACAGACACCGCCTATCCAGCCCCTCAGTTCCAGGGTCGACTGACAACCTCTTGCTGTCGTTTTTCCAGGTCGAATTGGAAGGCCCCGGATGAGCGAGAGCGCGAGTTGATACGCTGGCTCCTCGCAATTTGAGGGCGCGCGGGCTGAACGCGCAGCCGCCAAGCCCTCCGCAAGCCAAAGATCTCGGCGGGTGAGCTGCAGCACAAGCTTGCCGGCAGCGCCTGATAGGCTTGACAGGCGTGACAGGTGGCTGGGGGTGGTCGGCCAGCCCCCTGGTCCAGCATGAAAATCTGCAGGCTGGGACGCCATCCCCGCAGATCAACGGCAATTCGGGGCTCCTATTGGTTGTCGATTCAATTCTTTCCCGCGCTCTCCCAGCCTCTCCTTATGCTGCACCGCCTGGATTTCGTGGGCTGTTGCCATTGGGTTCTCCGGAGAGCGCCGTTCCGATCTGTGTGTGTACCGCTCTGCTCCAATGCTTGCCAATCTCCCAATCCCAACGGCCACTTCTCAAGTCGCGATAAAGCAGCTCGGGGGCCTCGCGTGGGCTGCCGAGGTCTCGCGCTCCCCACCCTTCTGCAGCACGCCATCGCCGTTGCCATGGCAACACTGGTCTCCTCTCGCCGGAGGGGTTCGGACCATTGGCCGGGCCGATGGCTCACCGGAGCCGGATGTTCACGGGCTCCATGTTCACATGCGAAAAATGAATCTGCGATCTCGCCACCTGGTGCCCGAAGCTGACATCGTTTGTCCATCTCTTATCGGGCGTGTTGAGCGTGTTTGGTTGGCATCTCGGTGGTGTTTGTTTTGGTTGGGGGCGATGCCAAGCCCCTCCATTTTTGATCGCTTTTGAGCTGGCTGGGGTGCTCTCTTCAGAGCGACCTTCACCTGTGCTGGCAGGTCAATTTTGGAGCCCATCTTAGGTTTTCCGAGAGGGAAGGTTGTGTACTGAAGCTGTTTCCATGACCTGCTCTGAGATCAGCCACGGAAATACTTCCAACTCCGCGCGTTTCGCTGTTGTAGAATATTGTATTGTTGCGACGAGACTCAACCCCATTGCCTCGTTTAGGCCAGAGTGCAAGTCTTGTTTTGTTGTTTGTGTCAGATTCGGTGCCGTCTTTCCCCCCCAACTTCCCATCTTTGATTGCGACTCAGAACGGGTTGTTTGTTTGTCTGCCTTGTCGGAGAGTGCGACAGACGGGAGTCGCCGGTGACTTCCTGGCGTGGAGCGGGGCTGTTGCTGTAAGGATGGAACCCCGCTTGCTGCCAACCTGCGTCTCCATGCAGCTACCCCGCCATGACATCGAACGTCACTTTTTGGGAAAAGACTTGGTCTTCCTAGTGTACCATTATTGCACGCTGCTGCTTGCGACCACGGCAAACCCCCACGATGAAGCAGAGATTCTCCTCACTAGATGTCAAGGTCAGTAATGGCGTAACTGTGCATCTCGCATCTCGCCTGGGACTAACCATGCGTCTGTCTTGCCGTCCTAGGTCATTGCACACGAGCTCGCCGAGGCACTCGTGTCTTTGCGCCTGTCAAATATCTACGACCTCAACTCCAAGATCATCCTTCTCAAATTTGCGAAACCAGACACCAAGCAACAGCTCCTCATCGAGTCCGGCTTCCGCTGCCACTTGACCGACTTTGCCCGCACCGCCGCCCCCGCGCCGAGCGCGTTTGTTGCCCGTCTTCGCAAGTTCCTCAAAACCCGGCGGCTTACGCGGGTCTCGCAGATAGGCACCGATCGCATTATCGAGTTCCAGTTCAGTGATGGCGCATACCGGCTGTACCTGGAGTTCTTTGCCAGCGGAAACATCATCCTCACCGACGCCGACCTCAAGATCCTCGCCCTGCTGCGTATTGTTCCTGAGGGAGAGGGCCAGGAACCCCAACGGGTCGGGTCGACGTATACGTTGGAGAACAGACAAAACCATGGCGGCATTCCAGCCCTGACAAAGCAGCGCCTTCGAGACGCGCTCAAAACCGCGTCGGAGCAGGCGGTTACCAAGAAGGCCAAGAGGAAAGGGTCGGATGAGCTGAGAAGGGGACTTGCCACGACGATAACTGAGCTACCGCCAATCCTGGTTGATCATGTCTTTCGCCTCACCGACTTCGATCCCGCCACGAAGCCGCTTGAAGCCCTGGAGAACGAGACGCTCCTCGATGCTCTGTTTCGGTCGCTGGAACAGGCACGAACCATCTTGGACAATGTCACCAGCTCGTCCATCGCGAAGGGATATATTATTGCAAAGCCTAACCCGCGCGCTCTGGGACAGGCCGCGGGTGGGGATGAGCCCCAAAATGACAAGTCGCGGAATCTGCTCTATGAGGACTTCCAACCCTTCTTGCCCAAGCAGTTCGAGGACGACCCAAACTGCCAAATACTGCCATTCGAAGGCTACAACAAGACAGTCGACAAGTTCTTTTCCTCACTCGAGGGCCAGAAACTCGAGTCGCGTTTGCAGGAGCGTGAAGCCACCGCCACGCGGAAACTCGATGCCGCTCGTCAGGATCAGGCTAGGCGGATCGAGGGGCTACAGGAGACGCAGTCCTTGAACTTACGCAAGGCAGCAGCTATCGAGGCCAACGTCGAACGCGTACAAGAAGTAATGGACGCGATCAATGGCCTGGTGCAGCAGGGCATGGATTGGGTCGACATCAACAAATTGGTTGAGAGGGAGCAGAAGCAGAATAATCCTGTTGCTGAGATCATCAAGCTGCCGATGAAGCTCGACGAAAGCATCATTACGCTGCTGCTTGGCGAGGAGGAGGAGGAAGCTGAAGTGGAGGAGAATGACGATTTCGACTATGATAGCGACGAAGAGGCCGCCGACAATGCTGAAGCAGATAAAGCCAAGGGGCCGGACAAGCGGCTGGCGATCGACATCAACCTCAAGATCAGCCCATGGAATAATGCGACCGAGTACTATGAGCAAAAGCGCACAGCAGCGAGCAAGCAAGAAAAGACGGCCAAGCAGTCCGAGATGGCGCTTAAGAGCGCCGAGCAAAAGATTGCCGAAGATCTCAAGAAGGGCTTGAAGCAAGAGAAGCCTGTTCTCCAGCCCATCAGGAGGCAGATGTGGTTTGAAAAGTTCACATGGTTCATCTCGTCAGACGGCTACCTCGTCTTGGGTGGCCGGGATGCGCAGCAGAACGAGATTCTCTACAAACGATACTTGAAAAAAGGCGACGTATATGTCCACGCCGATATGCACGGCGCCTCAACCGTGATCATCAAGAACCACCCCCGGACGCCTGATGCGCCGATCCCACCGTCAACGCTCGCGCAAGCCGGCAACTTGTCTGTATGCTGCTCGAGCGCATGGGACTCCAAGGCCGCGATGGGTGCTTGGTGGGTAAATGCTGACCAGGTCTCCAAGTCGGCGCCGGCCGGCGAATTCCTCCCTGTGGGGTCTTTCATGGTCAGAGGGAAGCGTAACTTTCTGCCGCCGGCGCTGCTGACGCTTGGCTTTGGATTGCTCTTTAGAGTTTCCGACGAGAGCAAGGCCAAACACATGAAGCACAGGCTGTACGATGCCGCGGATGTCAGTACTACTGGTGCGGCTTCGGCGACTCCCGTTGGAATGGAGACGCCGAGAGAAGATGTCGGCGGGGAGTCTGAAAGCAGTGACGACGAGGGTCAAGACGACGACGAGGAGAGGGCAAATCCCTTGCAATCCAACACTGCGGCCGAGGCAGAGGCCGAACCTGAGCCGCAACCCGAGCCGCCATCAGAAGCGCTCTCGCGCCTCGATGTCGACGAACAAACCCCCACCGTCGCCGAACCAGCGCAATCTCCACCCCCCTCCACACGGCCCGACACCCCCTCCACGCGACCCGACACCCCCTCCCAAACCAGCCAAAAGACGCAACCCGCCCCCCCCAAGCGCGGACAGCGCGGCAAGGCGAAGAAAATCGCCACCAAGTACAAACACCAAGACGACGAAGACCGCACGCTGATGGAACAGCTCCTCGGCGTCGCCGCGGCGCGCGACAAGGCCGAGGCCGAGGCCGCCGCCAAAGCCGAGCGCGAAGCCGCCGCCGCCGCTGCCGCCGCCCGCCGGAAGCAGGCGCAGGACCGGATGAAGAAGCAGATCGCGGAGCACGAGGCGGTGCGGGCGAAGGCGATGCTCGACGGCGGCGACGGCGACGGCGACGGCGACGGCGACGATGGTGGGGTGGGGGAGGACATGGACGGGGCCGGGATCGATAGCCTGGTGGGGACGCCGCTGCCGGGCGACGAGATCCTCGCGGTGGTGCCCGTGTGCGCGCCGTGGAGCGCGCTCGGGCGGGTCAAGTACAAGGCCAGGCTGCAGCCGGGGCAGGTCAAGAAGGGGAAGGCGGTCAAGGAGATTGTGGAGCGGTGGCGGATTGCGGCCAACGCGGGCGCGGGCGCGGGCGCGGGCGGGCGGAAGGCCCGTGCGGTGGTGGATGAGAGGGCGGAGGACGTGGAGCGGATGTGGCCGCGCGAGATGGAGCTGATCAAGGGCCTGAAGGCGGAGGAGGCGATCAATGTCGTGCCGGTCGGGAAGGTGGCGGTGATGATGTCGGGGGGGGCCACGGGCGGGAAGGGGCCCGGGGGTGGGAAGGGGGGTGGCAGTGGGAAGGGAGGTGGCAGGGGGAAGGGCGGGAAGAAGAAATAGAAGGGGTGGTGGTGTGTATGTTGGAAACAATGGTGCATGGCATAGTCTTGGGCGGCTGGGGGAGTGGCGGCCTGGAATAAATACCATCTCAGGGACGAGAATGGGGGTTTCGCCTCAACTCGAAATTATTATTGCTGTGTTTTCTTTGTGCTGTGGACACGATAAGGGGTTTACATTTCAGCGACAGGCAGTGTGTCGCAGCCGTTTGTGCTAGACCACCAATAACGCACTGCCCCGTCTGATTCCATTCCCAGATCATGTCTATTCGTACGGTCGGCCGTCTATGGGGCCATGTTGCTGCCTTTTAACGCGCCCTCTTGGACTCCTTGCCCTTCTTCTCCTTCTTCGTCTTGACGCCCGGCTGGATCCGCGCCATCATCTCCTCCTTGGTGATGAGATGGTCGATCCTCTCCAGGTGGCCGAGCAGGCTCTTCATGTTGAAGCTCCACTCGTTGAGGATGTCATCGGCGTCGCGGGGCTTGGCGAAGCTGACGATGCGGGCGGGGCGGTCAATCTTGGCAAAGACCGTCTTGGCCGTCACCAGCTCGCTGATGTACTTTTCCGTCTCGTCCTCGGTCAGGTCGAGCAGCTGCGTCAGGCGGCCCATCTGGATGCGCGTGTAGTACTTGGCGACCACGCGCACATTGTGCTCGATGACGCGCTTGCGCAGGTCCTGCCACCGCTCGTGCGCCTTGTCGTCGGCGGACTGGCCCGGGGACGAATCGAAGATGTCGGTGCTGAGCAGGTGCGGGCCGAACACCTTGGACACCTCGGGCCACCGCATCAGCTCGTGGACGGTGAAGAGCTTCAGCAGCTCGGCATCCTGGGGCACGGCCGCGTTGCGGGCGTCCTTGTGGATCCGGTGGAGGAGATCGTGCTGCTCGTTGTCGTGCGGCGCGAGGATCACGAAGTAGATGATTCTCTGCAGTGTCTGTCAAAAATGTCAGCAATGCGTCGTTCGGGGCGGCGAGCTTATGGGGCGGGGCGCATACCGCCTGCAGCATTTTGGGATCTTCCTCGACGGCTTCCGTGTCCAGCACCTGTCGGTAGTGCTTGCACACGTCGAGGTACTTGGCGTCGTGCTTGGCCAGGGTGATCTGCTGCTCGTAGTAGCGCAGCTTGAGCTCCGTGACATCCTCCTCCTTCGGGGGCTCCTCCTCGGCCTTGCCCTTCTTCTCGCGCTCCTTCTTCTCCTTCTCCAGCTGCTCTGGCGTCTTCTTGGGTTTCCGCGACAGGTACCGGGTGCTGATCTTGCGGCTGAGGATGCCCGCCTGTGTCCAGTCGCCCGTCTCGATGCAGAGCGCCACCTGGGCAAGGATGAACTCGGTCTTTTCGCGCCGGTCCATGGACCCGAACGTCTCGACTTGGAGCTCGCAGAGGGTCTCGGCGGCGGCCTTGAGGTCGCCCTGTTGCCTCTTGATGTCCGAGAGGATCTTGGTCACGCGCGCCCGCTCCACCTCGACGAAGATCTTGCCCTCGGTGACGGTGCGGAGGGTTTCGATGACGGAGAGCTTGGTCTCCAGACTGGGTGTCTGGTCAAGAAATTCCACGATCGTCTGCACCATCGTGGTGATGGCCTGCTTGAGCTGGCCATGCTTCTTGGAGAGCACCAGGGTCTGGTCGTTGAGGAGACTCCAATCGCCGGCATTCTTGCAGATGGTGATGATGCTGACGAGGATTCGTGATGTGGATGCGAGGTCCGAGGCCTGGCGCGTCTGTTTCTCGAGGACCGAGAGCTTCTCGATGGCAGCATGGATGTCTGTCTGTTGTGGGGGGAATGTCAGCACCGGAATACCGCGTAAAATCCCAGCAACAGCTCTACAGCGCTGCGATTACCTTTGCGAGCTGCTCGGCCTCGGGAATCTGTGTGTCGGCCTCCTTGGAGTAGTCCCTCTCGGGCTTGAACGCAGCGTCGGCCATGGTGAGAAGCGGCCGGTCGGGGGTTTTCTGGGTATTTATTTCGATCGTCGGCCAAAATCGGAGATCGCAGGCGGGAGTTTTGAGGCAAAGCGCACGGTCGGGAAAGGTGAGGTTTGTCGATGTTGGTCCGGTGCTGTGAGAGTGCAGCACGGATACGCATGGATACAGCCAAGGCCCACGTCAGTTTGGTCTGCCTGCGCAAGGCTGGGGGGTGCTGAGGCTGGAGCTTATGTAGGATGCTGCCCCGCTTCATGTCGGTTTAGCCACTGCACTGTGTGGCCAGGTTTGTCAGGCTGGCCCAGGCCCCACACAGGAGACGGCTCGCCTGTTTCGAAGCAAATCATCGGCCTGCGCAATTCGCAATCCCCACCGATCGAAAAGCTTTGATTGGCGCGCAGGGGCGTAGTTGCGAGGCGCCGAGGTTGTGTTTTCTGATACTGACCCTGGGCTACAATGGACACTAGAATCCCCGCGGGCGACGCTGTCGCGCGATGGGGGAGCGCCCAGCTAATACCCAGCTTACCAGCCCGCCCGTGAAACACCCCCCTCAAAGATGTTGCCCTGGTATCTGTACGCCAGTGCAGGCTCCGATGCCCGAAACCTTGCTTCAAGAGGGGCAGCCCAAGACAACGGCGAACGCGCCTCCCCCACTATTGGACCTAGAAGGGAAACGGAAGATGGCCGACGAGCCTCCGCCCGGTCCCCGGGACCACACGCTCATTCGCGATCCACTTGAGGGACCGACCGTTTTGATTAAAGTCCGGGGATGGGCCAGGTGATTTATGTACATCTCTTGCGGGCTCCTCTTCTGCTGCCCCATCCCAGCCGGTCTTTCGAGGGTTCTCCTGGTGAGGTCTGTTTTCCGCCATCTTCAAGGCGCCACTGTCACGAGCACACGAGCACACGAGCACACGAACACACGAACACACGCGGCCGATTCTTTAGCATCACCCGCAATCCGCCCTCGCATCCCGGCCGCAGCGTGGCACTGCGAATGGTCGCTGCTCGCCACTCGGCGAGAGGCATTGCAGCATTGCTGGCATCCAATTGCAAGACCAACAGTATTTCCGTATCCTAAAGCAGTGTAACCATCGCAATCGGACGGCAGTTGAGCCTCGGCCACACACAGCGCGCCACTGCAGTTGGGGTCGGCCATCTTGATCCAACGTATTCTGGCGCGGCAAGCACCCCGGCGCGCATCATGGAACAGCCCCAGGAGGTTTCGGCCACGTCGCTGCCGCCCGCGACTGTACCTGCGACATCTGAGATTCAGACCCAGACACAGGCGCAGTCCAGGAAACGGAGCCGGCCGGACGACGAAGCCGACTCACCAACAGATGCGTCGCCGCAACCCGCCGTCCGGAGCACGGCGAGCCCAGCACCACGGCCGATCAAAGAGCCGTCGCTGCAACTCGCCGCCAAGGCCGCCAATGGCGGTGGCAGACGTCCGTCCCTTTCGGCCAATGGCAGCGCCTCCACCCGCTCTCTTCCCGAAAGCTCCTCCGAGTCCCTCTCCCTTTCTGCCTCAGTCCCTAGTCTGTCGACAGGGCCACGCGGGCGCCATTCACCCCCCCACATGTCGTCGTCGCCGTCCCACGCTCCCGACTCGCCAGTCGATGCGACAGACGATGGGGACGGGGGGTCGGACGGCCATCTGGAGGAGCAGGAGGCCTTGGCGCAGGCCGAAGAGGGCAGCATCGTCATCGACAACGACGATCTGGGCACGGACGATGGGTATGGGACCGACAGCAACACCACGGCGTCGACATCCCTTGCCGAGAGCGTGCGGGACTACATTTTCGAAAACGGGCGTCGCTACCACAGGTTCCGGGAGGGGCGCTACAACTTTCCGAATGATGATATCGAGTATGGGAGCTTCACACCGTCCGTCGCAATCCACCACCCGAGGCACGCCCGCTAATTTGTGGCAGGCAACAGCGCGAAGACATGAAGCACGCCGTGGTCAAGATGCTCTGCGGCCAGCTGTACTTTGCCCCCATCGGGGATCACCCCCATGAGATCCTGGATATCGGGACGGGGACGGGGATCTGGGCCATTGAGAGTATGCTGATCGCCGGCGAGCCTTGTGACGACTATACTGACCGTCCCGCGCAGTGGGCGACCTCTTCCCGAGCTCCAATATCCTGGGGGTCGATCTGAGCCCGATCCAGCCCGAGTGGGTGCCGCCAAACGTGCGGTTCATGGTGGACGATGTTGAGTGAGTTGGCCGTCGACTTGACGCCCGCGCAATGCTGACCGTGTTTCAGGAGCCCGTATGTGCAGTCCACGTTCCCCCCCTCTGTCGCCCACCGCATACTGACCCCCAACTCAACTCAAGATGGCTACACCCGCGAAACTACTTCGACTACATCCACACCCGCCACACCGTCCAGGGCATAAAAGACTGGCCGCGCCTAATGCGGCGCGCTCTCGAGTATGCCTCACCTCTTCCCCGTTCTTTCGCCCGCTAACCGCCCCCCCATCGCAGACACATCCGCCCCGGCGGCTGGTTCGAGATGCAAGAAGTCGTCCACTACCCCATCTCGATCAACGGCACCATGCCGGCCGACCACCCGGTCGCGCAGTACTGGGCGCTCGTCACGGAGGGCCTGGCCCACCTCGGCGTCAACTTCCAGGCCGCCGCCAACGGCCGGCTCGCCAACCAGATGCGCGACGCGGGGTTCGTCAATGTCACGGAGCGCGTGCTGCAGATCCCCCTGGGGACGTGGGCCAAGAACAGGGTGCTCAAGACGGTGGGGCTGTACTGGCGGACGATCCTGATCGACGGCATCCAGGCCATCGCGCTGGGCCCGCTGACGCGGGGGTGCGGATGGACTCGGGAGCAGGTCGAGGTGTTTCTGGTCGAGGTGCGCAAGGCGTACTGTGATAATGCCGTGCTGGCGTACATGCCGCTGCATGTGGTGGTTGGGCAGAAGCCGCTGGACTATTAAGGGGGGTGTTGTACTCAGTCGACCTCGCGTGTGCCGCCGCGTTCTCATGCAGGCCCGCGGAGGGAGGTGCACACCCGATCCAGCAGCCAAGTGGAATCGGCCTGTGGGCGAACCAGAATATGGCATCGGCCCGTTGGGAACTGACCGGGTTGATCTTTGCCCATATTGGAACACGAGGACTCTACGTTTTGTTGTTGGTATTGTTCCATGGGGGATAGATGAAATGTGGTACGAGATCGGGCGTCGGAGTGGTTAGACATGCGGGACTGGCATTCTGAAGCCGGCCCGAGCACAAAGATAGTCTCGCGTGGCGTTTGGAGATGCTGCAGGTTCACCGTCAGTTCCAAGGCCTCACGGTTCGCCTGCAAAGTGCTCGCTCAGCCCACGTCCAAGGAGACGGTAATCTCCCAGGCCGCGCTAGGTATCCGTACGGGGGACCCATTGCTTCTCTCGGCATGGCTCCCGAACCAGTGGGGCCCCCCACCCCCCACCCCCCGCCCGACACCGAATCCAATTCCCACTGTGCGGCGGGCGGGATTGGCTTGCAGCGTGGCTGCTGGCTGCATCCTTCTGCATCCTCTGGCGTTTGCAGTTTCGCATTTCGAGGTTGGCATGATTACACACAGCAATCGAAGAACAACCAGCCTTTGCGTCGGGCCCCATATGTAATACATACCCATCCAATTGACGGGCCATGCTCGCGCGCCGCGGATAACGGCACAGGCTGGGCTGGAAGCCTCGACCGGTGCCAACATGGAACGACGCTACGGTGGACTGCATTAGCCGACGGAGACCCAAGACTTCCATCCCAGGACCTGGCCCATTCCGCCATTCCGGGATAGGCCTGGCTGTTCACGAGTTCGCGATACATAATAGCCCTCTTCTGCGTGCAGCACGGCCAATTGCCTCTCCCATCTCCTCGCTTTACGGGATACATACATCATACCGAGGTAACGTCCCCTTCCCTGCCTCCCCCTTTTCATTGCAAGCCATACCTCGCATACCTATCCTTGCTCCGCCCCGGGCCGGGCCGTGTGTTCGTACCGCCGCCGGGAGCCATCTCCTGGTCGTCGTCGACACGAATCCCGACCAACGTCCGCTCGCTTCTGTTTCCATGCCCAATTTCCGCTCACCAGACCGACCTCTGTTTGCTGACCACGCACAGCTTGGTGACATCCGACCTCAGGACGCAGCCACCACCAATTTCTTACACACTCCGCGTCGGAACTGCGCAGCAAGTCCCACCAAAATGGGGGGATTCAAGTTGAGCTCCCTGTTGGGCTTCAGAGCTCCCTCGCGCGCAGATGCCGCGACGGAGACGCAGAGCCGCCATCCAGTGCCTGTTCTGCCAGGCCCGGTGCCGAGCAACGGCAATGCCGAGCCGGCCCCGGCCCAGCCCACGTCGCGGATGATCACCCTCGCCAGGAAGATCGCCAGCGAGACGGAGACGCTCGAGACTTACATGCGGGAGAACAACTTGCCGATGCCGAGTTTCGAGGTCGATGCCCCCGCCGACTTCCCCACGCTGCCCGCGGACATCCAGCGGAGCAGACAGGAAGTCATCTGCGCAACCAGGGAGCTGGGCTTGCTAGCCCATGGCCCGCGCGAGTCCCTGAGATGGGGTGTCTGGGAGGTACGTGTCCTTCCGGCCGCGGCGTGCCAGGCGGCGGCTTTGATACTTACAGGCCGGGCCAGTTCTTGGATGTTTTGGCACTCACGGCCGTCAACCACTATGAAATCGGCAAGTCTTGGGGCAGTCCATCCCGTGGGTCGCGCGCGCCCTGTCTAATGATCCGTGGCAGCGAAACTCTTCCCCGTCGACTCGACCATCACCCTCACCGAGCTGCAGTCCAGGACCTCGCTAGACCCCATCAACCTCGCCCGCCTGCTCCGTCTCGCCATGGCCAATGGTATCTTCCGCGAACCCGCCCCCGGCGTGATCGCCCACACCGCCGCGTCCCGCGTCCTCGCCGAGGACGAGGACATGCAGGCCTGGGTCGGCTTCAACGGCGAGGACATCTTCCGGGCATCCGGCCACGTCCTGCAGTCGCTCCAGACCTACCCGGAGGCAACGTCCCTGACCCGCGCCGGCTTCCAGTTCGCCTTCGACACGGTCGACAAGGAGCCCATGTTCGCCACCTTCGGCAAGGACCCGGCCCGGGCCCGCCGCATGGGGCGCGCCATGGCCAGCCTGACGGGCGGCGAGGGGTACGAGCCCTCGTTCTTCGTCGATGTCGAAAGGGGCGGGTACGACCTGAGCGACCTCGACGCCGCCGCCGGCACCTTTGTCGACATCGGCGGGTCCCACGGCTTCATGTGCGTCGACCTGGCCACCAAGTACCGCAACATGCAGTTCGTGGTCCAGGACCTCCCAAAGACGGTCGAGAGCGCGCCCCGGCCCCTGAGCGCCGACCCCCAGGTCGCGGCCCGCATCACCCTGCAGGCGCACGATTTCTTCACCGAGCAGGTGACCCGCAACGCCGACGGTACGCACCCCCCCCCCCCCCCCCCCCCCCCCCCCCCTTTCCCTTTTTTTCCTTTTTTCCCCTTGGGGATGCTAACAGCCAGCCGCAGTCTACTACTTCCGCTGGATCATGCACAACTACTCCACCCCCTACGCCGTCCGCCTGCTCCAGAACCTCGTCCCCGCCCTCAAGCCCGGCGCCCGCATCCTGATCAACGACCACTGCCTGCGCGAGGCGGGCCACGAGACCGCCTGGGACGACCGCGTCATGCGCCGCATGGATGTTGTCATGCTGGCGCTGCTGAACGCGCAGGAGAGGACCGAGGCCGAGTTCCGGGCGCTGTTCCAGGCGGCCGGAGACGGGTTTGTGTTCAAGGTGTGTCTCCCTTTTTTTTTTTTTCTTTTCTTTTTGGGGGGGGGGATGTCTTCCGAGTGTGCTGACTGGGGGGCCGGATGATCCAGGGTGTCCGGAGAGCGACGGGTTGCCGGATGAGTGTTGTGGAGGCTGTCTGGCGGCCTGATGCGGTCGGGGAGGCCGAAGCGAATGAGCCGGTGGCGGAGGAGGAGGGGAGCCCCGCTGCCGCTCCGGTTGAGGCCGTTTCTGCCGAGACGGGTGCCACGCCCGCGACGGCCGATGAGAGCCGGGTTGCGGATGGCGGATGCTGAGGAGGCCAAGTAAGGAGCGGGCCAAGTCGGAACTTTTCTCTCTCTTTCCTTTTCACCAACCCTATTCCTCTCGGGGGCTGGCGAGAGCCGCGACGTGCATGGCGGCCGGCGTCGTCTGGCGCCAGGAATGGGACGCCCGTCCACATCGAACTGTACCGCCCCTTTTGCCGGAGAATCTGCTTCGGCTGTGCCTGTCTGGCGCAGAGCCCGGTATACAGACCGCGAAACAAGGAGACAGGACAGACACGCCTGATCAGTGTCACGCGCGCGCCGCAAACAGACAGAGCAGACAGAAACGGTAGCGGAAAATGAGAGAAGCGGAATAGGAACGGAAGAATAAGAATATCCTCTTCCCGGACGCGAATACGGGTTCTGTGGGGTGTTTGCTGCCAATGCCCTCGATCTCCGAGTGGAGGAGATCGGATCAGGAATTGAACGGGGCAGCTATCGCCGAAGCACTCGAGCTGGTGACCCCGTCTGTTGCGTGCGCCACGCGGCTGGTCCCGGGTTTCCCTTTCTACACACATACGTTCGTTGGCCTTCTTTTCCAACATACATACATGTACATGGCCTTCCCTCCTGCCGGGGGAACATCCTGGCGATGGCGGCCTGGCTGTTGTTTACATTGGGCTCCGTGTGGTGTGTACGTCGTTGGCGCCCTCGGGCTGGACTGGGGGTGTTCGGGTCAAAGGGGGATTTGGTATCATGTGCATGGGAAACATTCCGTCGTCGAGCCGCCTTGACGGCCGCAATCGGCACCATTACCGCATATTCCTCGGCCTCAAGCTGGACCCGGGCTCTTTGATGGATGGTCTGCGGCGGCCGCTTGGGTGGGTGGAATGGGGTGAGAGCAGCAGCATGGAGCAGCATGGGAGGCTTGTCTTGCTTGCCGCGACAGACAGAAATGTTGCAGCTTGGAAAAGGAGTTGCATATCCTATCCTACCCCGAAGGGAGCCCGGCGCCCGTGCGCCGACGGCGCGAATAGCCCAGCAAGAATCATATATTTGCATCTGCGTGGTGGATTCTGCGGGAGCGGGCATGGGCCGGTGCAGACCTCGCTGGTTTCGTCTCCGGGGACAGGGCTTCACAACACCGCAGCGCGGTCGTCCACTCGTCAATGTCGTCCGGCTGGTAGGACAGCCCTGCCATGACCTGGGTGGTGGGCGTGGTGGGCGCGGCGGAGGATTCCGAACGGGTGATCTTGATCCATCTGCGGCCCTCGTAGCAAACGTGGCAGACGGGACACAGGTCGCGGTAGTATACGGCGTGGTGCCGGCGGACGAGGCCATCCAGGTCCGGCGGGCTGTTCTGGTAGGTCGGCTCACCGTCGACGTCGACAAACCAAAAGGCCTTGAGGCCGCCGTTGTTCCGGGCCGACTTGAAGGCCATGGGCCACACCTCTGCTCGAGCGTCAGTTCGCAGACCACAACCGTGAGATGTGCGGGCCTGGTGGGTGGGACTGACCGCACCGGGGGGGTTGGGGCCGCGGGGCGTTCTCCTTGTAGGGAGACGCGTACGCCGCGGCCGTCTGACGCTGTGTGGGCTTGAAAAACGGCAGGTCTTTGGGGTTGCTGTACGAGCCGCGGATGGCGGAAGCTGGGCCTTGTTAGTGCCCGTGGCATGGGTCCCGGTGGCTTGGATGGTTTCTTATTACCGCTCAAGTGGGCGTCTACCCGGCCGCCATCTTTTGCACCGTGCTGCGGCTGAGGCTCTGGGGACTCGCTCGGCCGTGGCGAGAGCGGGAAACCGCGCGGTGGCATTCTGGTCCTGGAGTCCACGTGCGAGTGTCCATGTCCTGGCTGCGCCCATGCCGGCAGGCCAGGTTAGCAATCTACATGTAGAACATGTGCGCTCTCGTTTCGACGAACCGGGTAGATGGCAGCGCCGCCGCAGGCGTTGTCCGCACCCGTATCGGCCACGGGGAGCATCGTTTCCGGGCACAACGGGCATGTGCCCGCGGGGACGTATGGCTGCGTCCACTCCATAATCGCGGACGAGTCGAAGAAAAAAGGAAGCAAGAAACCCCAAAAAGAGAGCACCAGGCAGAGGAGAGACGCCATCCCCTCCGCGATTGTGCCATGTTTGCCCGCTTGCCTCGTCGTTGGGACGCCTCCCCAACGCATGGCAGGAAGGGGTTCCGTTCTGGTTGGAGGGGCGTGTCTGGTGGCGTTCTTAGACCGTGGTTCGGCTGCCGTGTGACAGGGATGGATGCCCCGATCAGCACCAACCGGCTCTGTCAGATGTTAAATCCAACCAGCCGGGACGCCTCACAGGCGCCGCCGTGCGATATGAGAGGCCACGCGCTGTCCGTGGGCCGTACATCAGCCAATTGCTGTCTCGACCCTGTCCCGACACACCGACAAGCCCACTCGGCCCGAAGCATACGGTGCCGCTCCCGGAGCCCCCGTGCATCGAGAACGAAGCGGGAAGTCCCTCCTCACACGCGCAGCGATGGAGGCTGTTGGCCGAGCGGGAACCGGGCGGCAGATGGGAATGAAACCGAGTGGTGCGTTCGGTAAGAGACAACCCTGCGGCCCGGGCGCCCTGTGCCTGCCGTCATTAGCGACGGAAGCGCTGGGGCAGGGTTGTGCCGCACCGAGTGCAACCCCCGCTCTTGCCCTGCACCGCCCGCTCCTACAGTGCAACCTGGAGGTGTAGGACGGCAGGAAGCAGGAAAACTGGTAACATTCGTGGTAGTGGGTGTAGGAGGAGGAAGCAAGCCAAAGTGGGCTGTGTGGAAGGCAAAGGTAGGTAGTGGGGCAGACCCACCTACCACAGGAGGACTGACTTGTCTCACTCATCAATCGATTGCAATTTGCAAATCACCACCGCGGCAATCCGCCAACCGCCGCTGGCATTTCGCGCCTCGGCATCCCGGTCCCAGCTCAACCAACCAACCGCAAAGCCTCCCACCGCCATGGCAACAACCCCGGCTCCGTCCGGGACATCCCCGTCCGGGACATCCCCGTCCGGGACATCCCCGGCCGCGATGGGCCCGCCGCTGCCGACCCCCACCTACGGCCCGGGCGGGACCTTCTCCATTGCGTGCGCGACCCGCATCGCCGCCCCGCCGGCCGCCTGCCTCGACGTGGTGGTCCAGGCCTCCGAGTGTACGTCCAACCCCCCACCAAAACAAGACGCTGTTCCCCATTAACCAGCCCGTGCATGGCATGACCAGACGCCGCCTGGAACCGGTTCTGCCGCCAATGCACCATCGCCGCCCAGCCCGACACCGCCGCCGCGCCCGCTGATACACTGCGCCTCGGCACCAGCTTCACCCTCGACGTGCACCTCGACCCGTCCGCCCCGCCGGACGCCCCCGGCCGCGACGTCGCGCTGCAGGTCAGCGTCCTGGAGGCCATCGACGACGACGACGACGACGACGAGGGCAGCGCCGACGGCCGCCGCCGCAGGGGCTGGCGCATCGCGTGGCACCAGCGCCCCGCCTGGCTGATGCCCGCGTGGATGCTGCGCTCGGAGCGCGTGCAGGAGTTTGTGGCGGTCGGGGACGGCGCCACGGCGTACTGCTGCTGGGAGACGTTCTATGGCGTGCTGGCGCCGGTGGTGCGGCGGGTGGCGGGGCGGCAGGTGGAGGGCGGGTTTGGACTGTGGATGGAGGGGCTGAAGGGGCGGGCGGAGGGGTTGGAACGGTTGGCGGGAGGGGGGGGAAGGTGAGGGCGGGGTGTGAGGGGCACGGGGTTGGTTGTGCATCGTTACGTCTGGGAGCCCGTTATGCTTGTGTTTTGGTAATGGCTAAGTACATGCCAGCAGAACAAGTTCTGTATTCCTTGGTGCGTCCTCAGTTCAACAGGCCGTCCTCGACGTGTACCACCACCGGCGGCTCCTCAATCCCAAGACCGGCCGCCGTCTTCTTGAGCGCGTCGTGCGCGCCGCACTCGTGGTCGTAGTAGTCTACGTCTTCGGCCGTGGCAAACGAGTGGTTTGCCACGACCGTGTACCCCTTTGCGCGGCGGTCGGGCTTGGCGATGCCGACGTGGGACCTGTGTCGCTCGACATGCACGTCAGCGGGGCTGCTACGAGACAAGAGCACCAGAGATCGGCCGCGCGACATACGCGAGGATGTATGGTTTGCCGTTCTGCAACGATGGGGGCGGTCAGCGCGGTCAGCGTCGGCCAGGGAACGAAAAAGGGGCAAACGTGCCTTGGCATGTGTCTTCTCCATGACCCGGTACGCCTCGAGTAGCTTCCGTTGGTTTTCCGGATCTGGCACCTTGAACAAGGTGGTGCGAAGAATGCGAGCGTTATCAACGGTGTTTCCCATCTTGACTCCGGTTCAATGCTTCTCGGCTTGGTACTTGGCAGTCGGTCGATGACAGGGAGGCAGGCAAAGGCTGAATGGGCCGTCACCCCATCCATCCACGTCCAAGCCGACCCGCGCCTCCTCTTTATAACCCCCATCCAGCACACAGACACGCTGCGGAACCCAACCAGAGATTCAGACAGCCAACTTCAACGCCCGGCCGCGCGTCGCAAGCCAGGATCGGCCCGAGCACCCACGCCAGAGACAACACGGACGAAACGCTTATGTAGCTGCTTAGTACACAAAAGACAACAGTGGCAACAAGACGACGCGAGCTCGGGCTGGTCCGGGGCCCGTGTCTCGGCCGACACGGGCAATCCTTGGCTCGACGGCCCTGCCGCTGCTCAGGTCTCCGCGAGCGCGTCTTCCACTCCCTCGGCACAGTAGGCCTAAGATGGAATCAGAATGCTCTTAACATCGACCCGAATATAATACGCCGCCTCGGCGGTTTGCGCGCCAGCTCCCTGGTCTCACTCAAAATAACAAAACTGCCATGGGCCCCCCAGCACTATCCAACCCCGCCCCATAACGCCGACCGGAGTAAAAGCAAAAGGGTATCCGCATATCCCACATGTAGCAAGTACCAAGCAAAAAGCTTCAACACCCACCGACCCTCATGCAATGACCATGACGCCTAACCATGCTATGCCACCCCGATTCCGGTCCCACGATCCCCCGCCGCATCCCCACCCCCACCCCCACCCCCGGCCCCAAGACCGTCTCCCCGCAACA
>MU853403.1:2637724-2668497 GCA_033297235.1 Trichocladium antarcticum
CGCCTCCGCCTCCGCCTCCGCCTCCAGCCCCGCCACCGTCCCCATGACAATCCGCATCCTCTCCAGCAGCTCGGGCATGCGATACGGCTTGACCAGCACATCGTCGCAGCCGGCGTCCTTGGCCTCGAGGATCTGCTCCATCCGCGCGTTGGCGCTGACGGCGATGATGGGGATCCTGCCGCCCCTGATCCTGCCGGCGCGCTCGAGCTCCCGGATGTGCCGCGTGCACGTCAGGCCGTCCTGGACGGGCATCTCGATGTCCATGAGGATGACCGACAGCGGGAACGGCGGGGGCCCGCCGCGGGCGGGGGAGGCCGCGGCGAACCGATCCGTGCCCCGCAGCTTGTCGAGGCACTCGATGCCGTGATTTGCCACGTCGACCGTGAAGCCCATGTTCAGCAGGCCGCGCCGCGTGATCTGCTGGTTGATGAGGTTGTCCTCGACGACCATGACGCCGTTGATCGGGGGGGTCGGCACCGTGGGCGGCGGGGCGCCGATTTCGCTGTCGGGCGTGGCCATGGGCGTCGCGTTGGAGCTGAGGCCCGACGCGCCGCCGCTCGTGGCCGTGGTCGCGGTGCCGTCGCTCCGCGCGCTGTTGCTGCTGCTGAAGACGCGGTTGCCGCCCATTCGGAGGCCGTCATTGTCGCTGTTGGCATTGCCGACGCTCGGGACCGGCGTCACCCGCATGGCGGAGAGGGCCGCCTCGGCGCTGGCCGCGCTCGCTTCCGCCGCGCGGAGGGACGCTTCGCTGGGGAGGTAGGCCTCGATGTAGAATGCAAAGGTGCTGCCGACGCCGGGTTGGCTGGCGACGCCGATGGCGCCGTTCTGCAGCTCGGTCAGGCGGCGGCTGATGAACAGGCCCAGTCCCGAGCCGCCGTACTTGACGTGGGTGCGGCTCGATGCCTGCACGAACCGCTTGAACAGGCTGTTCTTTTCCTCCTCCGACAAGCCCTCCCCGGTATCCTTGACCTCGAATATCAGGAACACCGGGTTCGCGCGGCTGCAGAACACCGGCGCATTGTATCCCTCGCTGCCGTTTTCCGGCAACGGGATGAACTTCACTTTGCTTGTGGCCTCGGTCGGCCGGGAGAGCGTCGCGCTGGTGGTGACAGAGACGTTCCGCGTCGGGCCCGTCTTGGTGAACTTGAGCGCATTCGTGAGCAGGTTGATCAGCACCTGCTTCAGCCTGGAAGGGTCAAAGTCGAGGTATTTGATGCCGAGCTCGCGATAGCAGGGGTCGACGATCATGCTCAGGTTGATGTCCACGCGCCGGGCTTCGACCTCGAACATCTTGAGCGCCTCCTGAACCATCTTGATGGGGTCGACGGTGATGGGCGTGATGGCGAGCAGGTTCGAGTCCAACTTGGACATGGTCAGGATGTCGTCCACGATGCGCTTTTGGTGTTGGGCACAGCTGACAATCGTCTCGGCGTTGTCGATGCTGCTCTCAATGAGCTCACGCACTTCCGCGCGCCAGATGTCATCATCCGTAGCAGCCACCAGCGATGTCCCGTCCTTGCCCAGCTCCGGCATGCCCTTGCTGTCCACGCTCGTCCCGCCCCCGCGCCCGTGGGTGCCATTGCCGAGGAGCTCCTCGACGCGCGAGAGGGTTGCCGTGATGGCGTCGGCACAGTGGACGATGGCGCTCAGCGGGTTGCGCATTTCGTGCGACGTCATGTCGATGAAGTTTTCCTGCTGTCGCTTGGACTCGAGGGCTTCTTCTTTGCGCTCCTTCTCCCAGTCCAGCTGCCACTTCTGCAATGACACGTCGCTTAGGCAGCCCGTGAAGCTCTGGATGACGCCCTCGGGTGTCCGGACCGGCATCAGGGTCGCGTTTACGCACCGGGGCACCACGACCTTGTGGCCCGAGCCGTCGTCCGCCGTCCACGTCGTGTTGAGCCTGACCTCGACGTTCTGCACCCTGTCCTCCAGCACCATCTTCTCGACCTTGTTGGGAAGAAGTGAGTAGTCCTCCTTGCAGACGCACAGCTCCCAGGGCCTGACCTCGACCTCGGCCGGGTCGACCTTCTGCAGCCCACACAGCTCAAAGAAGACGTCGTTGGCCCCGAGCAGCCGGCCTTCGAGGTCCATGTCGTACATGCCGACCGTCGCATATTCCGCCATGCGTTTGAGGTTCTCGGCCTGCTGCGCACGCCGCACTGCTTCTTCGGCCGTGCGTTTGTGTGCCGTCACGTCTGTGAGGCAGGTCAGAACGCGAATGACACTCCCGTCGGCGGCATACTCGGCCCTGGCAGTGGCCAGCACATGGCGCTCGTCCAGGCCGTCGATCGAACTCAGATCGAGGCCCGCCGTCTCAAAGCTGGGCGAGCTGCGGGTCAGGAGCGGCGAGAGGTCCAGGTGCTGTCGTTTCACCCGGAACTCAAACTGGATGTTGCGTGCCGTCTTCAGCTTTTCGTACGCGGCAACGACAATCGGCAGGTCCTCCTCCTTGACGCACGAGAGAAAGCCCTGCTTTTCGACCGGCCCCGTGCCAGGATAGCCGGTGATCTTATGCCAGGCATCGTTGGCAAACGTAATGTAGCCCTCGGGGTCGCCAAAGCACATTCCGACGGGAACGAACTCGGCAACGGTCTCGAACATTTGCATCGACTCATTCGCCTCCTTGGTCTGCATCGCCAGCTTTTCCTGGAGCATGGCCTGGTCATAGGCCGCCTGCTCGGCGGCGTTCAGGCCCCGTCGCGCCTCCTCCTCGAGCAGCACAACCGAGGCCAGGGTTGTCGCCAGTTTCTGCGTCAACAGAGAGATGTACTGGCGGTAGTCGTTGTCATACGGGCGTCTGGGGTTGAGGCCGAGGATGAGGAGGCCCAGCACATTGTCCTCCTTCGTCGGCCGGATCGGGCAGATGACGGCCGCTCTACACGAGTCCCCTTCGAACCCCCTCCACTCGAGACCCTCGAGGAGCGTCTCCGGCAGGGTCCCGTCGCATGTCTGGAGCAACAGGGGATGATGTGCGGTCATGGCCTCTTTGAACGAGGAGGCCAAGGCCTCGTTATCGACGCGCAGGTTGAGCAAACCAGGTGCGATGGGGTGGTTGTCCGGGACACCCAAGGCTCCGGCCAGGCGACAGATCTGGGCGGGGCCGCGCGCGGTCGGCGATGGGACCACCTCGTCCGGGCCCTCCTCGACGGTGTAGAGCATGGCCAAGGGGATGTCGTAGCGCGGTTTGACAGCGGCCAGCTCCGTCATGGTCTGCTCCCAGTAGCTCTTGACGTCCCGTGCTGAGATCAGCACCTCGCCAAGATCGATGAGCATCTTCATGCGGCGCTCCCACAGGCGCAGGCTCGTCGTCTCGGCCACGTGGTGCATGAAACCGAGACACTCGTTGTCCTCGATGATGGGGATGATGGACCATTTCAGGTAAATCTCCTCGAGCCATGGCGGGCCGCCGTCCACCTCGGGCTCCCGGTCGACGAAGAACCTCCATTCGTCCTCGACCATGCCCCTCTGGCTGGGGGAGATGGCACTCATGGTGTCCTTCAGACGCTGGCCCGATTCGTTCCACGTTTCCTCGACAGGCATGCCCAGCATTGCGGGGTGTTTCGCTCCGCAGAGTTGGCTGAAGGCCTCGTTGTAGATGGTGGTGTACGATGGCCCCCAGTAGACGGCGATTGGGCGGCTGTCGACGAGGATTTGGTTGGCCGTCTCCTCGAGCCGCGGGGGCCATGTTTGCATGGGGCCAAGCGGAGTTGCGTCCCAATCCACGCTGTTGATCACATCTAGGAACGGGCTGTGCTCTGTGCTGACATGTCAGGGGGGGGGGGCGGTGCGCTTTGGGAATGGCTCGGGCGAAGGGAGCTGCCTACCTGGCGTGGTGTCGGGCAATATCCACCCGGGATCGGATCTCGATCGCCCGAGAGACTGGACGGCATCGCCCCGCGAAGGCGGTCCTTCCGTGGGGCTCGTCGGTACGGCGGCCAGCGTAGAATCGGCGCGGAGGTCAACTTCCGGCAGGGGCAGGCTGGGCGCCGGGAGCTCGGTGATGCCTGTCGCGTCGCCCTCGAGGGGGATGATGCGCCGCGCAGGTGAAACGCCGCTGCCATGGGAACTCGGGATATTCAGCCGTACCCAGCGCAGCGCGTCGCGGGATTCCAACACCGGGATCTGCTCGTTCGCGCCCACAACCACCATCTGCTCATTGACGACCGACCGGGTCCAGTAGACATTCGAGTGGACGAAGGACGACGCGGGAATCGGGCCGCCGGCTTTGGGCGCGGCCTGGACATCCGAGGCCGAAGGGCCGCCCGTGATCCAGTCCCATAGTTCTCGGCAGTCGTCGCCCCGGGCGGTGATCAGCGCGAGAATGGCCGGGTAGCCGGAGAAGGCTGGGTTGGTGTAGACAACGGTGGGCGGGCGGGGGTCGAGGGCGACGATGAAGGACGGTCTCGGGTCGGCCTCGAGGAGATCGATGATGCTGGTGTCGAAAATCGAGGGATGCATCGTTGTGGACGGCAATCAGATTCCGCGGGGGGGTCGAATTGGCGGCGCGCTCTGCATGCTCCTGCATGTCCTTTCTTCTTGCTCGCCTGGCCAGATTCGAGCGGTTGAGAGGTGGGCAGCCGAGCAGCCGAGCAGTTGCGCAGTTGAGCGGTGGAGCGGCGGAGCGGTGGAGCGGTTGAGCGGTTGAGCAGTCGGGCGTTGGAGCCAAACTGAGCGTCGAGCCGACGACGTGTCGTGCTCTCGTACTACGCTTCGTCCGTGAGGGGATGGTATTCTGGCCGCCCGTCGGTACGGACAAGAAGGACGAATTTGAAAGGCCGCCAGCTTTGGACGGCATGTTTCTTCCGCTCGGCACACGGGGGCCAGACCCTTGCCGTCTTGCCAACTGTGGCCAGCGGGGGCTTGCGGGGGGGGGGCCCAATGTGCCCAATTTCGGTGGGGTTGATGGTGGGGTTTTGGGGACACGGGAACTTTTCTTCGACCGGCGGTGCCCATTCCCACCTGTTTCCCACCAGTAAATGTATGCGCCGTGTTCCCGGTTGGCTCTGTGTCGGCACTGGCAGCAGCTTGCTGGCCTACGGATACAGGTCCCGGCCGCCATTTCCGAGATGGAAAGCATTGTCACCTGCCCAGTCTCGGCGGGGAATGAAACGAGCTCCCTGTTGACTTTCAGTGCATGCCTAATTAATTATCCGGGCACCCGAGTCAGGTCCTGCCCCCCCGACATGCATGCTCAATAAGCAGATTCCCAACCCCGACAGGCCCTCGGTGGCCGAGCTTGAGCCAAGCCGCTGGGCGCTTGGCAGACTTGCACAAGACCGAGGCTGTCTTGGCACCGCTGCGCGTTTGGTGATGTGAGACTCGAGCCAAGCCAACAAACACTGCGTGCAGGGGCGAGGCCGGGATGCCGCAGGGCCGTGGGGGATGGGGGATGGCGGACTCGCAAACGCCAGCATCAAACTGCGCCCTCAGAGCGCTGATCCGCCTGGGCGCCAAGACGATGGGACGCGGCCTTGTTTTTTGTTCGTATGGAGAAGCGTCTGCCGAGAGTTGACCAAGACTCCGGCGCGCGCTCCAACACAAACGCCAAGGGCCAAGGGCCAAGGGCCAAGGGCCAAGGACTGAGGAGAGGAAGGAAGGGAAGTTAAAATGGCCGCGAGACCCAGGCCAACGGGAACGGGCATCACCGGCTCACGATGGCTGTTGCCCTCCACCAGACAATCTGCCTGCTCGCCCGTCTCGGACCCAGCCAAGGCGCTCATCTCACCGCCTCATCCCATTGTTGGCGTGGGTTGCGTCCTGCTACCGCAGCTTGGCTCAGCAACCAAGCGTCGAACGAGATCCCCCTATCCGGGTGCAGCGCAGTTGGCCGCCTCGTGCGCGACATGACTTGAACTGCCGCCCTGTTGGTTTTCTCGTTGTTGTCGCACGCGGCTCCCCCCGACCCCGCCGTCCGGCCGGCCGGGTTGGACGACCTCGGCCCGGGCCGTATTCTACCAGATCGAAATGCGACTTGCGGCTGCCACATTGTTGGCTCTGGCTTGCGGGGGCTTGTCACAAAATGTTGTCCAGTTGAACGTCACGAAAGGCCCGCTGGGCGGGCACGTCGGCGCCGGACCCGAGTTGGCGCGGCGTGGCACGTATGCGCAGCAGCTTGTCAACAGCGTTGAAAAAGGGGGGTACTTTACGCAGGTGACGGTGGGGACTCCGCCGCAGACCATCACGATGCTGCTGGACACCGGGAGCAGCGACGCCTGGGTCCTGGGCCACGAGGCCGATCTCTGTACAGACCGGGACCTGCAGGATCTCTATGGCATGTCATGCGCCGACACCTACAACCCCGGCAAGAGCTCAACCAGCAAGATGGTCAAGCCGGACGGTTTCAAAATCGTCTATCTCGACCGGGGCACGGCGTCTGGGGACTACATCCGGGACGATTTCGGCATCGGCGGCGTCACGATCGAGTCGCTGCAGATGGCGCACGTCACCCAGGCGGTCCGCGGCACCGGCATCCTGGGGCTCGGCTTCAGCGTCAGCGAGAAGGCCAGCACCAAGTACCCCAACATCATCGACGAGATGGCGAACCAGGGCCTGATCGGCTGCAAGGCCTACTCGCTCTACCTCAACGACCGCCGGACCGACTCCGGCACCATCCTCTTCGGCGGCATCGACACGGACAAGTTCATCGGCCCGCTCCAGATCCTGCCGCTGCACCGGCCCGACGGCGGCAACTACTCGTCCTTCGAGGTCAACTTCACCAGCGTGTCCGTCACCTACACCAACGGCACCCGGCTCGAAGTCCACACCGCCATGCTCGACCACCCCGCGCCCGCCGTCCTCGACTCCGGCACCACCCTCTCCTACCTCCCCGACCAGATGGCCACCGCGCTCAACACCGCCCTCGGCGCCATCTACGACCCCGCCATGCGCACGACCGTCATCGACTGCACCTACCTCACCGCCGAGCCCAACCTCGCCATGACCTTCGAATTCGCCCCCTCCGCCGCGCTCATCACCGTCCCCCTCTGGGAGCTAGTCCTCGACATCCTCCCGGCAAACTACCACCCCCCGCCCAAAACCCCCTTCGCACGCGCCTGCGTGTTCGGCATCCAGAGCACCGCGCTCTTCTCATCCAGCCCGCCCACCGGCCCCGGCAAGCAGCCCAACTTCACCCTCCTCGGCGACACCTTCCTGCGCAGCGCCTACGCCGTCTTCGACCTGACGCACTACCAGATCGGTCTCGCGCAGGCCAACCTCAACAGCTCCACGTCGACGGTCGTCGAGCTGTCGGCCGACGGCACCAGCCTGCCGCGCGCGACGGGCGTCACGGCGCAGCAGACGACCTTCACGCCGACGGCGACGGGGGGCGCGCGCGGGGTGGCGGGGGACGCAGCCGCGACGCCGTCGGAGAATGCGGCGCCGCGTCCGTCGGCGGTGGCGCTGCCGCTGCGGGCCGCCGAGGTGCTGGGCGTGGTGGCGGTCACGGGGCTGTTGACGGTTTTGGGGGCGTTCATCGTCTTGTGAGGGACGACGTGGGGCTTGTAAAGGCCTGCCGGCGTACTTCCAGACCCCGAGGTTTTTTAGTAGATAATTTCACGTAATGGCAGTAATGTAAACACAAGTTCACTTTTAAAACAGGGGTCCTTTCATCACTCGGCACCGACAAATAGTTCTCTCGATCCAGGCTGCCTGCCGAGCTAACTACATGCCTCCCGAAGATGAGCTTGCAGACATTATGATTCTGCCCTCATCAGATCGTCAGACATTGCGCCTAGCCGTAGACATCTCGTCTCCGAGAAACAGTCAAGATGACCAAGCCAGCCACATTGAAAAGATGTGAAACCCTTCCAGGGCATATACCCGCTGATCAATCATCCCAAACAAGCCGACGGCGCCAAGCAATCATAACACCTAGGCGTTCGCGCTTCTCGGGGCCCTCGTTATGTCCCAGGCCGCCAGCAAAGGTTGCCCAGACACACACCGAGCTCCCCACTGCATTCCCGCGCAACCCCAGATATCATCTCCCTCAGACAGACTACCACAGCCTCCAAATGACCGAATGTGCCTCAACCCGCCATACAGGGTTTGGCCACGCAGACGCAGGGCTCACCACTTGACTCTCAAGCGAGCCCAGCAGTCGTCTCCCTCAACCAGCGGGCCACGGGCCGCGGAGCCAGCAGCAGCAGCCGCCACGTCTGAGCCTGCCGGTCTCTGGGACGCGGCAACCCGAACCGATGTCTTGTCCCTGGCTTCGGCAGACTTCCCAAAGCCCAGATCCTCAGCCAGGCGCGGAGGGGCAGGTGTCTGCGGAGGCGTGGGAGCATCCATGGTCATGGGTTGTATCTTGGCCTTGAGGGCTTCCATGCATGGGTGGTTGGCGGTGACGTTGAGAGAAGAGGCAGGACGCTCAGCCGGAGCAGCTTGTCCGACTCCCCTCACAGAGCTTGGGGTCGTCTCGACACCTGACGTCTTATTCTGGGTGTCCTCGACACCAACATACCCAGTTTTGTCTTGCGCCTTGCGCTCTGCAGTCTTCGACAGAAGCTGAGTGGCAAGCTCTACAGGGTCGACGTTCTCGAAACCCGGCAGCGTTCCACGCAGCAGTTCGTTGACCAGACGCTCAGTTTCGTCGCGCGATGTAGGCTGCTGAGCGACTGCGGAAACGGAGGCCATGGCTGGCTCATTGGCTTTCTCGTCCTCTAAATCGAGAAGATCCTCCGCTTCGTCCTGGAATGCTGTCTGGACTTGTTTCTCTCCTTGGCCAAAGTTGTGGTCGAAATCGTCGAGGAGGTCCTGCACGATATGTTGTTTGCCCCCTGTAAGGCTGCCCCCAGTATCGTCGAGCAGGTCGTCGTTCGTGGTTGGCTTTGCCTCCACGGTCCCTGCCTTGAAACCCCAGGGGTAATCATCCGAAATGAGGTCGATCTCCTGAGCTTTAAGCCCCCGAAGCTGTGCATCCAGCAAGATGGACGACCTGGCAGCGGACGAGGCCGCAGCTTCCTCGTCTTTCTCGTCGGCCAAACCAAGCGCAGCGAGCCACTTCCGGCCCGCACTCGTGACAATTCGGTCTTCCATGAGCAAGGCCTTCTGCGTGTCCTGGATCTTGGTAAAAAGACGAGCCACATTTTTCACGACAAACCTCTCGACGTCCTGACGCGAGTGGCCTGCAAACTTCAGAGCAATTGCAGCCGAGAGCCAGCGGGCAGCTCTCCAAAATCGGGCGAAGTTGTAGTCATGCCGCTTCTCGCCAGGAAGGACTGGAACTTGGCCAAACAGGCCGCGGACTTCCCCAAATGCAGTTTGGAGCTTGCGGTAGTACTCCTCGTCCACGCCATCCGTTGTGTCGACCCAGTAACGACACTTGGCATTGTCGGGCATCGGGAGGTTGAACGCCTTGGCGATGGTGTGGGCGAGCACCATTGAGGATGCCCGAAACTCAATTGCGTCAAAGACGCGCTTCATGTTGTCCTCGTTGGGAACTAATTCCCGCAAAGCGTTTAACAGAAGCAGCCTGGTGGTGCCGTTGCCGTTTTTGTTCCAATCCCCAGGGCATGTGTCGAGCTCGATCTCGGCGAGGTATTTCAGGTGGAAGAGCTGGGACTGTTGTGATCCACCAAATGCTTCTCCCAGAAACTCGAATGGGTCGGCGTTCTCGATACGCGGACGGGACGGAGGCCACTGCTTGGCCCAGAATCTCATGGAGCGGCCCTGTCTTGGAGCAAAGCTCGTCCAGGAGTCGACGGCACTCGACGAATCCTCCGTGTCATCCCGCGGAATGATGAAGGCGTGCTGGAGCGCAAGAGCCGAAAGCCTTTTCTCCAACGATTCGTGAATCTGTCGCTGGAACCGATGAAGGAGGTCGGTCTGTAGCGTTGTCGGGCCAATCGGCATTGGATCGTCGTACATAAACTTTGCGCGCTGGATGTCAGTCAACAGTGGCGTGTCCCGATGAGTAAAGGCGTGGACGAAGCGCTCAGAAAAGGCTCCGCCGCAGGACTTCGCAATGACACGCATCATCGTGTCAGAGGAAGAGCAGGCGGGCCGGTTCATGAACCACGGCCGGCACAGCCAGCCGCCAGTAAACGCAGAAGGGGTTACCAGGATGACTGGTAGCGGCACGTTGCCGACGGCATCGTGGATCGTCTCGTGAAGGTGCTCGGCCGTCATATACGTCTTCATCTCACCCGAAAAGTCAATGCAGATGTCATGCTCCGGGGTGACAGGAGCGAAGACCATGATGAAAAGTGTCGTCTTCCGCGCGACGGCGGCACGAGCACTCTGAGCGATCTGCCCCACAAAGGCTGCCATGTAGCCGTCGGCCTCGCCCGGTATTTTGGTGACTTGACCATTGTGTTCACCGGCAATCTTCCTGATCGGAGCGCCGTCGTCCATATCGATGCCCCTGATACCGTCTAGGTAATCAAGGAGGTCGAGCGAACTGATCCAGGTCTGTGGCACCAATCATGTTAGCCACCACCGAGACTGGCCTTGCAAGATTTGGACTGCGTCGACAAACCTGGGCCTCTTTGTTGCCGACTCGATAGAAGAGGGTTTTCCAGTGCAGAAAGTCGGCTACCATCCAACCGTACTTGTGCTGGTCGGCGTTCTCGGCGGAAACGCCACAGACGCCGAGGATCTCTGCATTGGGCGGGATATCGGGCGGGCTATGGATGATGAGAGATGCCTCAGACATGGCGGCCTGAAGCATCTTGATGTCATCCGGGTGGCCATCCAGAGGTGACCGAGGGACCGACATGGCTGCTATCTTCGGTGTCAGTAACCGGTTGCAAAGTTCAAATCAAGCCTGACACAGGAACTACATACTCGAGCTCGAAGCGCCGGAGCACAGAAGACTTTGGGATTGTTGATCGTATTCTGGAAAGTCGAGGTGCGAGTTACGAAGGAAAGAAGGGAAGGAGAGAGGGGGAGAGGGAAAATACGAGTTTGTCCGGCAAGTGCAGCCCGGAGAGGTACGTCTTGTGCGTGTTTTGTAACATGGTGCGATCCGCAATTGCCGGAGCAGCAAATGCCCCCCCACATGTCTACCAGTACCTACTAGGTATATCACACCGTAAGTGAATGAATACCGAAAGAGACGTTCCTACAGAGTCCTTGGCCCCGGTTCCCTCTGTCCAAAACTACCAAGACCAGTGCTTCTATAGTTAGGACCTCAACTGACAAGAGCTGCTACTACTGGCATCCAAGCTCGTGCAATGTTGGGTGGGTGATTGTAGGATCCTTTCTAGTTCAGGGGAAACCTCTGGGGGTGCTTTGTCTTGGGCATCCCCCCAGTCCCGCTTGGTGCTGAATGGATCGGTGAGAACTCATGGTTCCTGGTGAACGGTCGATGTGAGTGTCACCCGGGTGCGGTCCAGCAAGGAGGCCATGGTGTCTACTACTGGTTAATTACGGGAAAGTCTGAGATACCTGTCGAGGATTTTGTGTGATCTCCGCAGGGTTTCTCGGTAAACTGGTCCGCAGAAGCTGTCTGTGTCGGGTATTGCAGAGGGTGAAGAAAGAAACCAGCTGGATAACTTTCATTCCCTTGGGCACGTAGGCATGGTCGGAGTATGGGTGGTTTGTTGTGGGTGGAGCCCACCCCCTGTTGAGCCTGCAGACTGACCATGACCCTTGGTCCTCTTTCCTCTTTGATCCTCTTTAGTCTTTATATGTCTGTGGGATATATGTTCTGGGCCTGAGGACTTGGTTGAACTATCTCCTTCTATTAAGACTTCACCATCGCAATACACCATACATCTGAGTCTTCTTCGCTGTGATCGTTCCTGTTGCTTGCACAACATGAGTTGGCCCCAATATCTATCCCCTTACACTACAGCTGCAAAAAGTGCCCAACCAACACCCAAGGTCTCGGCAATGTCGGGTTGCAGAGATGTTACGGAAAGGCAGCATTTTGCCGACAGTAATTGAGAAGCGACGCTTCCCACTCACGCTCTCCTCCTTCCCATTCCCCCTTCTCCTTACCCTTCCCCACCTCAAACACTCCACCGAGCCACACGCCGCGCCAATACTCACAGAATATGCCGTGAACATTGCTGTGGCATCCAATGGATCAGAAAAGCTGGGAAGAAAAAAGCCAGGGGTGATGGTGGCTGGATTCTGGATCAGCTGGAGAGTGTAGACGAGCGGCGGCCGGGAGTCGGATCATCAGAATGGTGGCTTAGGGGCAGGGACTATGGTGGGAATATATACGCAAAGGGGTCGAGGCATGAGAGGCAGGACGGGCTCAATGAACATCCCTTGAGCGTCTTGACGCTGCTTCCCGAGCCACTGTTCTAACAATCTCATTGGCTTGATGGTCTAGCGGTATGATTCTCGCTTAGGGTACACCCTACAGCTACTGTTGCGAGAGGTCCCGGGTTCAATCCCCGGTCAAGCCCGGATAATAATCCATTCTTTTGCTTTTTCTCCCTTTTTCATCTCTACATAGTATCTACATACATGCCATCAGAGCTTGCCTCAGAGATACAATCCAAGTCTTGCTTGTTCGTTTTGCCCAGGACTCAACCAGCGGCCAGCAAATAAAAGGAAGAGAAATCGCGGAATGAAACTGGAAACGCGGATGGGAGAAATAGAAAACGGAACCAAGAACAAGAGGAACAGAAGTGTAAGTCAAGATATTGAAACGAGCCTGTCTTTTTAGACTGTAGCCCCCATCGTCTCGGACTGTGTGGTGATGGTCGCTAGTGGTCGCCGATTCGCCAGGTTAGCCTTTCCTCTTTGCGTAATATTGTCCGGCACTAGGCGCGTCTCACTCCTCTTGTGATTTCAAGGTTGTCTTCTCAAAAACACCGACAGCTCGAGCGGCAAGGTGAGGAGAGGGGCTTGTGAATTTTAAAGATTCACTTTGCGCATCGCTCAGCCGTCTCTTCCGCAGGAAGCTGGCAAGGGGGGCTTTGACAAGTCCTGAGTCAAGGTGGGAAATTTACCTTGGGAACTTGCCCTGCCTTGTGCAATGCTTTCCGCGATGTCGCCATCACAGGGGCTTTCACGGCAAGCTGGACCACTCCGTTGCGCAGGCCGAGCCGGTGGTGTTCCCTTCGGCAAACGCTCCCAAGACCATGGCCTAGGCGAAAACGGAGCGATGGCGGATGTTGCCCCACCGATAACCCAACTACCGACAGTGAACTCAAACCAGACGGCGGTCTCCTTGGAACAACAGATAGCATCGTCGCCTCCGGGTCATCGGCAATATCAAGACGGATTGCAAGTTATCGCTATCAGTTCATTCTATCAGACGCTATCTGCACAATTGCTGTCAATGGCCCATGGAGACAGGAGATAAGAACCCCCGTTATTGAAGACCGGGCAGAGCTGCCCTGCGATTGGCCGAGACACCAGGACAGCCCGGGTGGCAAGCCAGTGCGCATGCCATTTGTACGTAGGTGCCGTTTTGCGTCTGTTGTAAGTGACAGTTGACACTTGGTGGGCAGGATTGCTGGTGATTTCTGATCAACTCGGGTGGATTCGATGTTGCACCCTGATTTCTTTTGCGTCGAAGCAAGTTTGCAGTCGCTTCCATGCATCGCATCAGGGGACACACGCATTATTAGTGTTATCGCATCACGACGGAATGGATGGCACTCAAACGGTCGGCCAGCCCCCGCTGCGATCCCTGTCATCCCGCCGGGAACTCGACCCATCGGCTGCCATCAAGCCAGTTTAGGCAGGTCAGCAGTTCCTGGGGCTGCGATACTGGCCGCTTGCATGCTTCCAGAACAGGGACTGCCAGGGAACCCTCGCACCCCATCCCGCCGGCCAGGTGGCCCCCCAGTCCGTCCCCTCCAGAGCCCAGAGCCGAGCAATCGACCACTGTCGGCCCAGCGCCGACGCCTGAAAACCCACCATTTTCCCTCGAAGCCCTCCCCTTTCGGCATCTCTTGCATTCCAGCACCCAAGCCCCGCTCAGCCTTTTGCGCCGAGCATGAGACAGCCATGTCCACGGTCACCTCAACATTAGCCGTTTTCCTGACTTAGCTGTCCTGCCTACGCCCAGGTTGTCGCATCAACACCCCCTCCCTCCCTTCTTCCAACCACCGACGATCGTACCGAACCGCGCGCATCCATCCACCGACGACAGACCTGCGAATTGGCACAACTCTCGCTCCCCGGCCTCGGCGCGCCGAAACAGAAAAGCACGGATCAGACAAGACGCAGCGTTCCGCACGGCGTGGAGGAGAGCCGACTCGAGAACGATGGCCGCGGGGCTCCTCAGGTCCCTCTGGCGGCGGCGGCGGCGCGAGGAGGTGGTGCCGGACATGGACGGGTCGCTGGAGGGGGACTCGACGGGGTTCGCGTCGCTGAAGCAGTTCGAGAAGATGCACCGGCTGGACCCGAACCTGCCGCTGGACGAGCTGGAGGAGGTCGACATGGCGCTGAACACGGCCAATCTCGAGAAGGGCGCCGAGATCGAGCAGATCCTCGCCGAGGACAACTCGCCATATCCAGAAGTGAGGCTCATCAAGGCGTGCCCCCTGTGCATCGATCAGATGGGGGAGAAGGGGGGGGAGAAAGGGGGGGGGGGAGGAAGGGGAAGAGAGAGATGATTGTGTTCTAACGTTGGCTTCTCATCAAGGTGCGCGCCTCGGTCCGCAATTTCGACGTCGATATGCCGACCAACACGATACGGGCCTGGACGATCGGGATGCTGCTGTGTACGATCGGCTCCGCCGTCAACCTGCTGCTGTCGCTCCGGAACCCGAGCGTCATGCTCACGACCTTTGTGGTCCAGCTGATTGCCTATCCGCTGGGGCTGCTCTGGGACCTGGTTTTCCCCGACCGCGTGTTTAGCGTCTTGGGCATCAAATTCAACCTCAAGCCCGGCCCGTTCAACTTCAAGGAGCACGTCATCATCGTGGTCATGTCAAATGTAGGTCGACCGGCAGTCGTCCTGGGGGAGCCAGCTGCTGACGCCACCGACCCTTCTAGGCTGCGTACGGCGGCGGCGCGCTGTATTCGAGCGACGTTGTCATCGTGCAGCGGCTGTGGTACAACCAGAACTTTGGGTGGGCGTGGCAGATGCTGTTCGGGATCACGACGCTCTGCACGGGCTATGGGCTGGCCGGGCTGGCACGGCGGTTCCTCGTCTGGCCCGCCGCCATGATCTGGCCGACCACGCTCGTCAACTGCACGCTCTTCTACACCCTCCACGACCACTCTCGCACGGACCCGACACGGGCGAACGGCTGGAGCATCAGCCGCTACAAATGGTTCATGATTGTGTTTGTGGGCTCGTTCTTGTGGTACTGGTTCCCCGGCTACCTCTTCACGGGCTTGTCGTGGTTCTGCTGGATCACCTGGATCTGGCCGAAGAATGTTGTCGTCAACCAGCTGTTTGGCGGCTACAGCGGCTACGGCCTGTTCCCGATCACCTTGGTACGGGCGCAGTCCGTTCTGCTGTCGTGGGGTTTGCTAACTGTGCTCTAGGACTGGAGCATCATCTCCGGCTACCTCATGTCCCCGCTCATCCCGCCGTTCCATGCCATCGCCAACGTGATCGGGGGCGTCACCTTCTTCTTCGTCTTTCTCTCCCTCGGCATCCACTACTCGGGCATGTGGTACTCGGCATTCTTGCCGGTCCAGGACGCGCATGCGTACGACAATACCGGCCACCGGTACCAGGTCGACCGGATCTTGAACGCGGCCAAGCATTTCGACGAGGCAAAGTACAAGGCCTACTCGCCGCTGTACCTCCCGACGCAGTTCGCCATTGCGTACGGCCTCTCGTTCGCCACGATCGCGGCCGTCATCACCCACGTCTGGTTCTACCACGGCCGCGAGATCTGGACGCAGTGGAAGCTGGCCCGGACGCAGGAGGACGATGTCCACATGCGGCTGATGAAAAAGTACCGCGACTCCCCCGACTGGTGGTACATTGTGCTGTTTGCCGTCATGATCGGCCTCTCGTTCGGCGTCGTGTGCGGGTGGGACACGGGGTTCACGTGGTGGGCGTACGTGGTCTGTATGCTGATCCCGATGGTATGGACGATCCCCATCGGCATCGTGCAGGCCGTCACCAACATCCAGCTGGGGCTGAACGTCATGACCGAGTTCATCGTCGGCTACATGCTCCCCGGGCGGCCGCTCGCCATGATGATGTTCAAGAACTACGGCTACCTGTGCATGTCGCAGGCGCTCTACTTTGTCCAGGACATGAAGCTGGGCCACTACATGAAGGTGCCGCCGCGCACCCTGTTCTGGTCGCAGCTGATCTCGTCGATCTGGTCGGCCGTCGTGCAGGTCACCGTCATGAACTGGGCGCTGGCCAACATCCCCGACGTCTGCTCCGACAACCAGGTGCACCAGTGGAACTGCCCCAGCGCGCACGTCTTCTACACGGCCTCGGTCATCTGGGGCGCCATCGGGCCGGCGCGCATGTTCTCGGGCAGCGCGCTGTACAGCTCGCTGCAGTGGTTCTGGCTCGTCGGCGCCGTCACGCCCGTCCTGGCGTGGGTCGTCGCGCGCCGGTACCCGCGCTCGCTGTGGCGCTACGTCAACGTGCCGCTCATCTTTGGCGGCTCCGGCTGGTTGCCGCCCGCCACCGTCTTCATCTACTACTGCTGGGGCATCGTCGGCACCGCCTTCAACCTGGTCCTCCGCCGCCGCCGCACCGGCTGGTGGCTGCAGTACAACTATGTCACGTCGTCGGCCCTCGACTGCGGCCTCATCGTCTCCACCCTCGTCATCCTCTTTGCCCTGTACATGAACGGGACGCCCGCGCCCGCGTGGTTTGGCAACACCATCAACACGCTGGACCTGGCGACGAAGGCTATCCAGAGCATTGTGCCGGCGGGCGAGACGTTTGGGCCCAGCACCTGGCCGTAGGCAGGCGGGCGGGTGTGTTGTGGGGGTTGTGTGCTTAATTCCTTTTTTTCTCTCTCTTTTTTCTTCTTCTTTTTTTTGGAGTCGGATTGGATTGCTGTTGGCTTTTTGGCTGGGAGTTTTGGGGGTTGGTTGATTGCGCAGCGTCGGCACGGCGTGGTCTTGTTTTTTTTCTTGACGTTTCTTTCCGTGGCTCCTAACGTTGGACGACTACCGATGTGTTCTTTGGCTTGGGCGAGCAGGCGGCGGCAGGCGAGGTTTTGGGAGTTTCACGTCTTGATGCCCGGTTTCGGAAGGCCGGGATACGGTGGCCGGCTGTATACTGTGTCGGCGGAGAGCGCCGGTGTCCGCAGGGAGGAAGAGTCGGATGCCTACAAAGGATGGCGGTTCAATGATATGCTGGGAATGGAATGTGTAGGACCCTCCACTGTGGCCTCCACAATTGCTGTTCTCGGCTGGCGATGAGAAATCTATGTCGATGTTTAGGCAACTCTGGCTCCAGGTGATGTGGGAGGTCATGTGGTCCATTGGCAAATGACAGCCATGGCATCACCGTGTGCTTTGATCATATAATGAACGCTTGTTGGCCGCCATCATTAGCTTCCATCCAGTATCTGCTATCTGGAGACTTGGGTTTGTGTAGCGCTTCGGGAAACACGGCGTTGGGCGTTGTGAGTCTTACACGGGGGCATTGCGTGGCCCGACTAGGCCTGGATATAAATATGCCTGGATCCCCCCCTGACCTCGTTGGTTTTCCATTCCAACACAAATCACAACAGCACATCAAAGTCCACCAAGCCATCTGAGATAGACCCAACTTCCAAAAAGACCCAGTCAACACCGCACACAACACCCACCGCCAAAAGACACACACCCGGCGCCATGGGCCCTGAGGACACTCGCGACTGCCGGGAGATTTATCCGCCGCCCTGGCCCAAGCCCCAGCCGAAGCCAAAGCCGGGGAAGGCCATGGGGATGTAGGGATGCGCTGGTCCGGCGCTCTAGAGGGATGAGAGTTGTGGGACGGGGGTGAAGGGGGGGAGGAGGATGGGATAGGCGCGAGAGCGAGATCTACGGCGCCTGATTTGCCGGGGTGGGAGACACGGTTGAAGGAGCTGTTCGTCCGGGTCTGGTGGTGGTAAGAGACGAGTTTGGAATTTACCGCCTTGCTTTCACATGCGCCTGTGCCGCCGTGACCGTGACCGTGACCGTGCCATGTTCGATTTGCAACGCGACACCATTACCCCCCTTCCATCTCTCCTACGCCTCCCTCTCCCCAGCAACCCCATCCCGGTTCGCGCGCCACACGCCGCCCCCGGCAGCAAACTCCTCGCGCTTCCAGACCTCGACGCGCGCCTTGCACGCCTCCAGCGCCGCCTCCCCGGCCCGCCACGCCGCCTGCCGGTGCGCCGCCGACACCGCGATCACGATGCTCTCCTCGCCCACGGGCACCGCCCCGAGACGGTGCACCATGGCGATGCCCTGCAGGCCGTGGGCGCGGGCCAGGTCCGCGGCGATCGCCAGCATGGTGCGCAGCGCGAGCGGGTGGTAGGCCGAGTAGGAGAGGTGGGAGACGGGCTTGGCGTCGAAGGTGTCGCGCGTGGTTCCTTTTTGGTGGGGTGGTTGGTGTTGGGATGCTGTGTGTGTGTGTGTGTGTGTGTGTGTGTGTGTGTGGGACGAAAAGAAAGGGGACTCACCGGCGAAGATGACGATGGCGCCGGCTTGCGGGGAGCGGATCAGGTCGGTGATGGTTTGGAGGTTGAGGGGGCCGTGGGTGAGGGCGACGTGGCAGTTTTGTTGCGAGAGATGGGACTCGGCGGGGGAGTCAGGCGCGTCGTCTTGCGTGGACATGGTGGGGGTTGTTGGGGGGTTGGTTCAGGGGGGGGGGGTAAAGGGAGGTGGGAAGGAGTGATGCGCGGATGGACGACTCAGCGGCCGCCGGCGAAGCGGGCAGAATGGGTGAGTATAAGTCTCCCGAATTCTCCCTCTTTCTCGCTAGAGCTTGAAATTGCAGACAAAATATTCACAACAACTTCTTGTTCCGTCACGCTCCTTCATCAAATCCGACAGCTTCCACAAGTGTTGGTGGTCATCCGAGATCCACAAGAACTCCACCATACAAGCACCGTTATCAGTTGTGTTTGGCACTGTACTCGATAACCCATACCGGCACTACCCGACAATCAATCGCCAGACCCCAGCTGCCCAGGTGCGTGAGTGCTCTTGCAATCGCATCCATCTTCGCCTGGTTTTGGTTGTGCTGCGGGTGGACGACAGACGACACCTAGAGGGAACCGGAATCAGACTGCATCCCCCCGCGCAATCGGTCATTTTCTTTGGCTTTTGTTTGTCCAGTCATTCGCCTGTCATGTATCCAGGCGCGCAGCGGCCGCTCTCGCGCAACGGCGGGAGCTATCCCGGCCGCGATCGCGATCGTCGCAGTCGCAGTCCCTACGCGCGCCGGCCCGACGACAGAGATGGCGACTACCGCCGATCGAGGAAGGGTACTTGAACCTGCACGATTATCTTGGCCTCGGCGATGGCTTCTTTTGAGTGCCTGCGGTGGGCGATGGAGCTGGAAATGGCTAACTTTGGTTGTCTTCGCTTCTGCTGCAAAAGATTCTCCGGGTCCGCCCAGGAACTTGAACTACGACGACGACGACACCGGCACGGACGACCACCGCGCCACCGGCCAGGACGACGGCCGCATGCCAATCGATCGCCACTACAATACCGACAGCCGCTGGAACCATGGACCCAACCACGCTTCTGGGCCTGCTGCTGTTCGGGGCCTTGTCCCACCTGCTGGAGTTGGCTTACCCGGGAACCGTCCGCACCACGCCGACGCGCATTGGCTTCGTCATAGCCACGGCGACCGTGACGGTGCGGATCATCCGGATGGAGATAGTGCAGATGGCACAGCTTCCGGCCCACCTGTTCGACACGGCACAGTTCCTCCAGCTCATCTCGTACTTCCTGGGGATGAGTCTCTACTGCATGATCCTAACCGACATCGGCGCCCTGGTGCTGGTCTTCGGGGCGCTGCTAATCATCGGGAGCGACATTCTGGCGATCGTCGACGCCTGCATGGGTCTGGGAAGGCCGTAATTCTCGAGGGCCTCCCCGAGGATGCCACCGAGCGTGACGTGAGTTGCCCCTGGACGGCCGGCTGGTGCTCGCCTGAAATGCTGATCTTTCTCCTGCCAGATCCTCTACGGCCTCGACTACATCACACGAGACCGCCACTTTTCGAGCGATCAGGTGAGGATCGCTCGCCTTCGCTATGACCACAACAGTGAGCTGCCTCCCGTCGTTGGCTCCGGATCATCTCGCTCACTCCTGCCCCAGGCCGCCGCATTGCATTTGTTGAGTTTCATCGTCGAGCGGATGCCGAGATCTTTTTTGACTATTATCACCCCGAAGTTTCTTTCCGTCTCGAGCATTCTCGCGGCGTAGACTCCGAGCCCATAACCCTGGGAGTTACCTCGCCCAAGAATCGCGACGAGGTGGATCCATCCCGTGAAGCACGTAGAGACGACGACGGCTGGGATTGCTTCGAGGTAAATATCCCATTCTCAACACCACGACGCGGCCATGGCTAACGACGACAGTGTGGAGCCGTCAATTACCCGCACCGCGCCGTTTGCTACAAATGCAAGATTGAGCGCCCTGGTAAGCACTATCCACAATTGCAGCGCGGCGTCAGCTGTGCTAATCCGGGGTAGAAGACGATGGTTATGACGCGTCTGGTCCCTTCTTGACCGGCGAGACCGACCAGTGCCCCCAGCAGACCCCGTCCCAGTATGTCGTTGTCCGGGATCTCGGAGGATCCGTCACCGAGGAGGTTCTGGCCAGGGGCGTCATGAAGCTGTTCGTCGAGAACCCAGAGCCTCCGAAGGGGGCTCCCACCACAACAAACAAACTCAAGTCGACGGCGCCGACTAACAGCACGGTCGGGCTCGGAGCAAAGCCCGGCTCGCTGCGCCGTGTGTTCCTCATGCGCGACCGGAAGACCAAGGAGTCGTGGCGGTACGGTTTCGCCGAGTTTGCCACCGTCGAGGATGCCAGAGCTGCCGTTGCCAAGTTCCGCGCGTCGACCAAATTTACGATTGCGTCAAAGCCTGTCGTGGTCGCCTTCATTCACACAGGCGTTTTTGTTCCCGCCTTCGACTCCGCGGCGACGGAGAACCCAGAGTTCTCATTCACGCCCATCTACAACCCGGCCGTCCGTCTCAAGTACTGGGACGAGCGCGCCTATCCGAGCACCCATGTCGTCGCCGCCGACCCCGCCGCTGGTGCCGGGAAACCAGGCGATGATGACGCCTCCAAGCCCGGCGCGTCCAGGCCCTCCAAAAAGGCCAGAAAAGAAAAGGAGCCTGTCCCCGGCGCCAAAATCGCCATGATGCCGCAGGTGCAGATTTGGCAAAAAGCGTCGGCGCAGCTCCACGGCGGCAAACCAGCTGCGGGTTCGGCCGCGGGCATGGCGTCAACCCAGGAGCAAACCTTGTCGCGCAACGTTCCCTCGCTCCTTGCCGGCGCTCCCCACTCGACCGAGGACGCCCAGCCGGACGGCCCGGTCGCGCCCCAGCGGGGCGACCAGTACCAGTCGTACGCCGACTGGGACGCGCTGACCTGCCTCGCCTGCGGCTGGCAGCCCCCGTCCCAGACGCACATCGACGAGCGCCGCTGGCCGCAGACCCGCGCCGACCTGCTCATCGAGCACGAGGCGCGCGCCCACAACCTGTACAAAGACGACGACGAAACCAAGGCCGCCGCCGCCGTCGCGCTGGCCGCGCTAGGGAAACAACCCCGCGCCATCGTCCGCCGCGTCCCGCGCGCCAAGTCCGACGCGCTGCCCGTCTACAAATCCTACGCCGACCACGACCGCCTGCGCTGCGTCCTCTGCAAGCGCGTCTTCAAGGACGCGCGCCTGGTCTGGCTGCACGAGCAGCAGAGCGCGCTGCACCGCCGCCTGCTGGCCGACCCCGCGCACCGCCGCCGCGCCGTCGACGACTTCCGCCGCGCCGGCGTCAAGATGCGCGTGCTGGAGCCCGCCGCCGCCTTCAAAACGGCCTGGGCCGCCGCGCAGGGCGGCGGACCCCGCCAGACCCTGAACCTGAACCTGACCGAGTACCGCGACCGCGCGCGCGAGAGGCGCACCGTCTTTGGCCAGCCGAAACAGGCCGCTGCTGCTGCTGCTGCTGCTGCCGCCGACGCCGGCGCGACGACCGTGCCGGAGAAGAAGCGCAAGGAGCCGGCCGCCGCGCCCGCGCCGCTGGCGAAGACCCTGCGCGAACCGCCGGCCAAGAGGTCCAAGGGCGCGGGGATGCTGGCGCGGATGGGCTGGACGGCGGGCGCGGGGCTGGGTGCCGAGGGCGCCGGGCGCACCGAGGCGATTGCCACCGAGGTCTATGCCCCGGGCGTCGGGCTGGGTGCCGAGGGCGGCAGGCTCGGGGATGCGGGCGAGGAGGCCGAGAGGAATGTCCGCGGCGGGTTTCAGGCGTTTGTCGAGAAGACGAGGGAGAGGGCCAGGGAGCGGTTTGAGCGGCTGGAGTGACTTTGTTCTTGTTCTCTTGGGACTTTGCATCTTTTTGGGGGGTGGGCGGGGGGGGACTGGATGGGTACATGCAGATATTGGGGTGGTGTTGTTTTGCGCCTTGGCGAGGTTGGCGTCTGGGGATGGGATCGGAGAGGTAGCTGGGCTTATTATACCCCCCCGGCCGGAAATATTGGGTTGACTGATTGCTGCTGTGTAGACTGCCTTGATGTGTTGAGTCTGTAGAATGGCCGACTTCTGTGGTACGGTTCCCGGCCGTGTCTGGCCCTGGAGTATGTAATGCTTGCGCTACGATGGATTCTGGGGTTGCTCCTTGGAGACGGTGATTGATGTTGTGAGCACCTGACGGCAGGTTGAGCAACCAGTTCGCTTGGTGGCGCTGGTCTTGTTTGGTGGAATTGGGAATGCTGACTCTGTTATCTTCTCAGTCATCCAACCACACTTCTACTGGGCCCTGCCGGGAGTCGCATGTCGACGGCGACATGAGAGGAAGGGGAGCTTCAGGGGTCCGGGTTTATGAACAGAAACACAACGCAGACACAAGATGGGCTGTGGAACGCTCGGGGCCGCGCCAGACATGCAGATACACGACATGCCTCTATGTGGCAGTTGAATCTCTCTGACTCTGCCGTCGACGGCGCAAGCCTACAAGCGCTGCACCCCCAACTCTGCATCGCGCCCAGCCACCCAGCAAGGCTGTATCGACAGACATATCAACCCAAAAAAAAAAAAAAAAAAAAAAAAAAAAGCAGCCCGTTCCATAGTCACACCATCCCCGCCAACAAGCCCAGCGCCCTCTAGCCGTCAAACTCGACCCCAACAACCTTCGCACTGCCACCACGGCCACCACCACTACTACTCCCCCCCTCACCACCAGCCGCCCCGACCTGCGGGCCCCCAAACTCATCCCCCCCCAACAAAATCACATCGCTCGCCTCCGCATCCGCCCCGGTCAGCAAGTCCCGATCCGAGCTGCGCACCCCCCTCCGCTCCTCATCGCCGACCGCACCACCGCCCTTCCCGCCCGCAGCCGCCGCGCCCGCGGCACCGCCCCGCCCAAAGTCCTCCTCCTCCTCCTCCTCCTCCTCGTCGTCGTCGCGCGCGCCCTGGCCCGGCACCGCATTCCGCTCCAGCTCCTTCTGCGCCTCCTCCACGCGCCGCCGTACCTCGGCCGCGACGCGCATGCCGTCCGTCACGATATTGTCCAGCACGCCCCGGAGGCCGCGGCCGCCGGGGCCGACGCCGACGCCGACGCCTACGCCGGGCGCCGGCACCGCGGCGCCTGACGCGCGGGTGCCGATGCCCAGGCCGGAGAAGGTGGTGAGGGAGGAGGCGCTGGCGGGGCTGGCGGCGGCGTTGGCGAGGCCCTCGATGATGTGGAAGGAGGCGGGGAAGGAGAATTCGAAGAATTGTTCCAGGAGCTCGTCGGCCAGGACGACCATGCGGAAGGTCGGGAGGGTGATGTGCAGCGGGTTGGACGGGTCGAGGGCGATGTTTGCTTTCTCGGACTGGGCTTTGGAGACGCGGCGTCGGGTGGCCGGGTCGTCGTTGGGGGAGAGGCGTGCTGAGTTGAGCTGGAGGGTTGGGGGGGGGGAGAGGGACGAGGGCTTCACGGCTGCCGTTTTGGGGCTGCCGGCTGGCGAGTCCATTGCTAACAGGTCGTCGTCGTCGTCGTCGTCGTCGTCGTCGTCGTCGTCGCCGATGGCGAATGTATCCGGGTTTGCTAGGTCGTCGGATGGTTCTTCTATCCGGGTTGGTTCGGGTTCCTCTCGTGCCTCCTGCACGGCGTTGTTTTGATAGTGCGGGTGGTCAGGGTCGGCGTACTCAAAGCATCTCCTGATGAAGGCGCTGACGCTACCGAGGAATCTTTCGTTAACCGACAGCCCCGGGACGTCGCCGTGGCTCCCGTTCGCACCATCGCCGCTCAAATTCAAGGCCGAGTTCGACGGGCTTAGTGTGCCCTCTAGGCCGCGGCGGGAGAGAAACAACAAGGCTTCCGACATGCGCAGTATGCCTTCCCGGTCAACCTTGCCGTCGCCGTCGTCGTCGTGAAGCTCAAAGAAATAGGTAATGGTCCCCATAATGTCTCGCCTGCCCTTGATACGGGCCAGGCCGGAGACGACGTTTTGGAGCGTGAGGGCCTCGGAGGAGTCGACATCCCATTTCCGGAACAGCCGCTTGAGGAACTCATGGTCCGCGGGTTCGGGCCCCGAGCCCCACGGCGACAGCACCACATCGGACCTCCTGAAGCTGCCGTAGAAGCCCCTGTCCTTGTCCGCAAATGCGTCCCGGCGAGGCGTGGTTGGCGAGTCTGAAATGGCCCATTTGGACATGCCGGCGAGGAATTCGCGGAAGGCGTCGTAATCCATCAGGCTGGTGCTCGGGCCCAGGCCGACGCGCCCCTTTTCGACCCCCTGGTCACCCTCGGCGACGGCTTCTGCAATCCGTGACCGGCTGGTTTTGGCCCGCCTTGCCCGCTCCTGCTTGATAAGGTGGTCCCGCTGCTGTCGTTCATACAAGACGCCATAGAATCTGTCGTACAATGCGGCCAGCTCGTCGTTGCTGAGCAGTTTGCTATCGGGGCCCAGGTTCCTGATGGCGGTGCGCTTCGCAAAGTTCTCAATGTTGTTCAGCACGGCGTCCTTGTTCTTCAGGCGGAGCTCCATGATGCTGCTGTGCGTGATGCCCGAGAACTCCTTGAAGGCGACCACCATGAGCTCCTGGAACTTCGTCACGGCGCGCAGTTTCGGGTTCTCGGATTTCGGGTGAGCCGACTCGTCCAGGCGGACAAAGTAGCCCTTCAAAACGGATATGAAAGCGCCGTCGTCGGCAGCGTCCAAGAGCTCTTCCCCGTTTATCCTGAGGATGGCCAGGCCAACCTGGAATAGTACTTTGGGCCCTTCGACAAAAAAGACATCCAGAACTCGGAATGCAAACACCAAGGGCATCGAGTTGATGTAAAGCGACAAGAACCACGGGAGCGAAACGACAGACAGCTGGACGTCGCTCTTGACAAGATGCTCCCACAGGATGGGCATCGTCCTCTCTACCAGCGATTCAAACACCTTTTGGTCAAGGAGGGTGCCGTACATGGTTGTCGAGTAGTATCCGGGCACCAGCCGGTCACACAAGGTCGAGAGGAGGAAGAAGGCCTGGGCTTCCGACATGTAGATGAGCAGTGCCGCCACGACAATGTTCATGGCCTGGCAGTAGCCGACATCGGCATTGACCCAGCTGTAGGCGGTAAGCACGCGTCGGAGCCTGCCGATGCCGTCCTCGCTCTGAAAGCCCGGGTATTCGGGCAGACTCCGGTTCAGGTCCTTTTCGATCTCGTCGATGGCCAGCGATTCCCTCCCGTGGAATTTGGACAGCGTATCGGTATATAGCGCCGGGGTCTCGAGCCTCAGGTAGATGGAGCCGGAGGTCAGTTCCCACATCTCGCCCCGGAGCCTGTTGGGCAAGCCCACCCTTATGAGTTTGTGGAAGGTCGGCTGGCGGATCAGCGTCATGTTCCGGCCGTTGTCCCTCAGATATTCAGCCCACAGGCGCATTTTGGCCCGGTCCCGGAGCTTCTTGGGGTCGCCCGGATATTTGAAAAGGAGGCCGAGCCCGGCGTCGGGAGGCGTGGCATTCTTCTTGTCCTCGGGCCGGAGGAGATATTCGGAATAGCACAGGTCGGTGACCTTCTTCAGCTTCCCGACGTTCCCGACGTTGGCGCGGAGCCCCTTCTTGAGCCCGTCGCAGAAGCGCTCGCAGGCCGGCCGGCTCCCGGCAAGCTGGAGTGTTACCCGCTGTTCTCTGAGGTCCTTCCTGTCTTTCTCCTTGGCAGCATCCTGCGTGATGCCGTTCCAGGTCGATATCGAGAGAGCAAACTGCAGGGCCGCACAGGTCAGCCAACGCCCGCCCTGCCGCCACGAGGCTGGGGCGTCTTACTTGGAAGTTCTGGCTATGGAGCCGCTCGACCCTTCGGATCGCCGAGAGCGGAAACGTGAAGCCATTGCCGCCGGGCCCTCCACCGTGCGTCTGTCCGGTGAATACTGACGATGTCGTCGTGCTGGCGGACTGCAGGAAGCTGGAGGGTGTGGTCGAGAAGGAGAGGTAGGACTCGGAGAGGTGCAGCTTGCCGGCATACTGGTAGCCACGGCCCCGGTCCCGGTCGCCCTGGGTTATGTTGGCGAGCGGGATCGTAAGCTCGGCGGTGATCTCATAGAGCGGGTGCTGGGTGGACGGGAGGCGGAACTGGCTCTGGAACAGCGAGGCCTTGGACGGGTTCTTGTCGGATTCGCTGAGGTTCAGGCTCTGCGTGGGATCTAGCAGCTGCTGCGCCTTCTGCACGAAGCTCGAGAAATTCAACATTATGGGAGCTGTGGGAGCTGTGGGAGCCGTGGACTCGGTGGTGTTGCGGGGACCCCGTCTTGGGCGCTGCCCTGCGGCAGCAGATGGCGGAGATGGCAGGCAAGGGCTGGGCGTTGGTTCTGCCGTTCGTCTTCGTCTTCGTCTTCGTCTTCGTCGGTTCGGCGATGACGGGCGTCCTCGGATAAGATCGCGTTCCAGGAACGGGTGCGTTCGCGGATTGACGCTAAAGCCAGGAACAAGCTCGAGAAACGCGGTATGTAGAGATAAGGGCGATGGTGTTTCAGCTGGTTGGTGTGGTTAGAAGCTCCAGTGGGCGCGTGCGGCTGACCATCGCCGGTGTGGATTTGGGGCAGCAACTCTCGGTCGCCAAGACCAGGAGCCCCTCCCTTGGCGAGACCCCTGTAACCACGCGCCCCAAGACAGCCAGGGCAGGCAATGCCCCGCTCCCTCGGTATTCGCGTTTCACCGCGTCTTGCATTCTGTCCTCGATCCAGATGTACTACAAATCTACAATTCCGTCTGTCAGGCCCAGGACATCTTGACAGCAGTACTGCGGGCTTCTCTCCTCCCTATATAGGTATTATCCAGTTTCCGTTCTTGCTCGGGGTTTTGCCTTTCTTTTTGCCCTTTCTCTACTCCTGTTTCTTGACTCCGCCTCCCGTTTTCTTGTATTTCTCCCTCCTTTTCATATTCTACGTTCCCTACCAGAGTTCCACACAAGTTGGCCTGTCTTCCATGAGTTCGTCCGCAGCGCCCCTTTGCAGCCGGCCGTGACACTCCAACATCGGCGCAGTGGGTGTTTGGTAACACGACCGAGACACACAGGTATCGGGTTACTCAGCTGGGTCCTCGTGTATTTCCCACTTCGTGCTCCCGCCCTTCCTCCTTCTTCATTGACTTGCCACCGCCCCATGGCACTTCCAACACAACATATCTCCGACCTGACTCCGGGACCAAGTTCCACCATGGAAATCGGGCCGCCCCGTTTCGGCAAGATTGCTCCATGGAATGAATCCTATGACACCATCGAGAGTTCATACTCGGCACATCCGGGCTGCCTCCGGGGACCATTCCTGATTGTTAGCTTCTCTGGATAGATCAGCTACCGCTTGACCTGGACGTAGGTTCACGGTTCTTTGCTACCTCCTTCGCAGTTTGCTTGTGTGGTGCTTCATTAGGCACTATCCCGAAGCCGCTTTACGCAGCGCCGGGATTTAAGGACGAGCCCTCCCTCCTGCAGCCAACGTCATCCATCACTCCCCGTCCCGGTCCCCTGCCAACAATTCGCATGCGGGATCTGCTGGATCGCCCCCTCCAACCCCTGCCTTCCCAACCCCACGTTACTGAACCCCGCGAACCCCCGAGCCGTCGCGACCTCGAAGACAACCCGACCCGATCCATTGCCCATTGTCCATTCGTTGTCTGTCCCGTCATCGCTAGCAATCCCACCTGGGCTGTCGAATCTGCAACCCAGGACCGGGTTTCTCGACTTTGATCCTGATCGCATCCTCCTCGTGTCTTTCCGCGCAATCGTCGAGGGAGCCTCGGCGCAACCAGAGCCCACACAGCCCAGCTCCCGAACCAGCCGCAGGCTCGCACTTACACACACACACACACACACACACATACACACACATACTGCGACACAATGGCAGCCACCGTCGCCCACTCACAAGCCGTTCCTGGCTGCGGTGGGTTACACCCATTGCAAGCGAAAGCGTTGATGGCTGCCAGTGGTGGGCAGCAGGAGAAGCAGCACCAGCAGCGGGACATTAACGAGAAGCCGTTCGACCCGTCGTCTGGGAAGCTCTCGGTGAGCGACTTCGTAAGAGTGCGGACATTAGGAACAGGTACAGCGCCCCGCCAGCATGTCGTCGTCCAGTGTCAGTGCCGCGGCTAACACCATGGTTCAGGGACCTTTGCGCGCGTCTGTCTTGTCCGCCCCGCGCACGGCACCGACGCCGATCGCAGCCGGGTGTTTGCCCTGAAGATTCTCCGCAAGACCGAGGGTTAGTTGAGGTTTGACCACGACGGCCGGTAGCAGGGCCAGCAATGCTGACCAAGTCGCAGTCATCAAGCTCAAGCAGATCGACCATGTGCGCCATGAGCGCCAAATCCTGGCCGACGTACGCGGGCACCCCTTCATCACCACCCTGGTCGCCTCCTTCTCCGACCACGAATTCCTCTATTTCCTGCTGGACTATGTGCCTGGCGGCGAATTATTCACGTACCTGCGCAAGTTCCGCCGCTTCGACGAGGACATGGCGCGCTTCTACGCGGCCGAGATCGTGCTGATCCTGGAGCATCTGCACGAGCACCAGGGCGGGATTGCCTACCGGGATCTGAAGCCCGAGAACCTGCTGCTCGACGCCGACGGACACATCAAGCTGGTCGACTTTGGCTTCGCCAAGCGTCTCGGGAACAACGAGTACGACCACCCCGTCGAGACCTACACGCTCTGCGGCACCCCGGAGTATCTCGCTCCCGAGGTGATCCATAACAAGGGCCACACCACCGCCGTGGACTGGTGGGCGCTCGGCATCCTCATCTACGAGTTCCTCACGGGCTACCCCCCGTTCTGGCACCAGAACCCCATCGAGATCTACAGACAGTACGTCATGTCCCTTTTTTCTTTTTTCTTTTTTCTTTTTTCTTTTTTCTTTTTTCTTTTTTCTTTTTTCTTTTTTCTTTTTTCTTTTTCTTTCCCCCCCGTAATAAGCACCCATATCAACAACCGCCCGCCAGAATAGTCGAGAAGCCCGTGACGTTCCCGCAGGACCCGCCCCTCAGCGACGCCGCCCGGGACATCATCCGCCAGTTCTGCACCGTCGACCGCTCGCGGCGCCTCGGCAACATCAGCGGCGGCGCCGCCAGGGTCAAGGCCCACCCCTTCTTCGCCGGCATCGACTGGGACGCCGTGCTGCACAAGCGCCAGCGCGGGCCCATCATCCCGCCCGTGCGCTACCCGGGCGACGCCCACTGCTTCGACATCTACCCCGAGGAGGATGCGTGCCGCGACGAGTACACTGACGAGCTGGTAGCGAAGTATGATGTGTATTTCAAGGACTTTTGAAGAAGAGGGGCGGGGGGTGGGGGGGGGGGGGTTGGCTGGTTGGCTTTTAGCGGGAGGAGGCGGCTGGTTGGACGCGCTGGCTTTTTTTGCTTGGGGGGCTGGGTTGGCTTTTCTTTTCTTTTTCTTTTTCTTTTTTTCTTTTTTGGTTCTTGCGTTCGGCGCGGATACCCGGTTTGGTGAGGCATGCATGTGCCATGGCACGCATGCCGAGGTTCTACGTTACAGTCTCCAGGCGAGCGCTCTGCCTGCGGCTGGCTGACAGCGAGCAGTCATCATATGTCATTTTTCATGGCCCCACAGCGATGGGGGTTTTGTACACGACGAGTGGCGTTGGGTCGATTGTTGAGATTGAGAGTGCCGGGTCGGGAGTTGCGTGTGTGCGTGGCGTACAAACATTGGGCGTGGGTTGGGAGTAGAGAGAGGGGTGTGGTATGTATATAGGCTACAATGGGTATTGGCATGTACAATCCTGGGGTTGTGGGAAGGAAAGAGGCGCTGGCTGGTAGACGGATGGTTGTTGGGTTGCGTGCAAGCAGCGGAAAGGAAAAGCATGTCCAGAACGTCATGTCGACTATGCATGTTTTTACCACCGGTATGATGGATGTGATGGGATGAATGGGCCTGTTGTATTCATGCATTGGGGTATCATCTCAGCTATCTCGATACATGTCGCGGACTCTAGTAAGACCGATCCATCAACACCCCGGAACCTGGTATCGACGCAGATAAAATCATGTCTATGCACACGCCACGCCAGCAACGCCAAACAGACAATCCCCCCCCCCCTAGCCCCTCAGGAACCACCAGCTCCCCGCCCCCAGCGCAAGCGCCGTCCCCATCAGCGCCGCCCCCGCCGGAGTACTCCACACCAGCGCCGTCCACCCCACCACCAGCTCCTTCCTCCGCGCTGCCGCCCTCCGCTCCCACGCATGCACATCCACCGGCACCGGCAGCCGGACCCGGGGGTCCACCCCCCTACCACTCTCCCCC
>MU853403.1:2668566-2683812 GCA_033297235.1 Trichocladium antarcticum
AAACACCGCCCGATGGTCACTAACCGCCATGACCGGCAACGCCTCATACACCCGCGTCTCAATCATCCCCCCCCCGCAACCCTTTCCTCCCCCGCCCAACGCATCCAGAAACAGCACGCGATCACACCACCCGGGCCAGCGGTGGCGCGCGAACCGCCACGGCACCACCGCAACACCATTCTCCGTCGCGCCGGCCGACACCGCCGCGTCGTCCTCCGCTGCCGGCTCCGCGAGCACGTCGAACTTGTACGTCGGCCCGAAGCAGACGGCGGCCTCGCGCAGGCCGTGCAGCGTGCGGCGGGCGCGGCGCTCGCGCGTGAGCTGGTCGCGCGCGAGGAAGGCCGGGTGGTGGCTGGGCGAGGCGGGGTCGACGGACGGGAAGGTGGCGTCGGGGGGCGGGGAGGTGGCGCTGATGCGGTAGTTGAGGTCGCCGGCGACGAAGAGGTGGGCGGTGGGTTTGTAGACGGAGATGGCGTGCAGGGCGGCGAGGTGGGCGGGGGAGAGGCGCGGTTGGTCGTGGTCGGGGTCTTGCGGGGTGGTTGGGAGGAGTGGGGCGGTGGGCGCGGACGCGGACTCGGACTCGGACTCCTCGTCGTCGTCGTCGGGGTCTGGGTCGGCTTGGTCTTGGTCTTCTGCTTCGCTGGGGTCGGGGCTGTCGCCGGTGGGGAGGCGCGGGCCGATGTCGCCGGCGCCGGAGCGGTCCGGGGTCGGCGCGGCGCGGCGTGCGGGGAAGGCGTCTTCGGGTAGGATGCTCCGCGGGTTGGCAAAGGTGAGGCCGGAGACGATGCTGCGCCAGTTGGCGTTCCGCTTCTCCGTGTTCCATTCCATGGCGGCGAGGTGGGCGGCCACAAAGGTGAGCTCTGTTGCTTGGTCCGAGTCTTGCTCCTGCTGCCCCCGGCCGCGCCACGTCACCCGCAGCCCGACCGCGCCCTTGTTGCCCATGTCGGCGGCGCCGAACCCGCACTCGGCCTCCTCAATCTTCCGGATCGAGTCGGGGTCCCGGACATACAGCAGGATGGCTGTCATGCCGACATTGTTGGCCCGCACCAGTGTGTACGGCTGTGTTTTCCCCTGCGAGCCGCCGGTGGCCTGGGATACCGAGGCGGCATCTTCATCGTCGCCGTCTGGGCTTGTCGCCAGCACCTGTTCCGACGCAAGATTGAGCGCTTCCCCAAAGCGCGCGTAGTAAGGATTTAGGAAGTAGGGGCCGATGAAGGCATACGAGAGCGGCGCTACCTCCTGGAGCGAGCTATCGAGGCAGGGAGCGCAAGTCAGCATGGTGCGCGACAGTGACCTTGGCCGGGGTGGAGGACCTAGTGCCGTCAACTTACAATACAACAACGTCTGGCAGGCCCGTGGCCTTCTGCGACAGTGCGCCGTGGAGATGCGAGGCGAAAACCGAAGTGTCAATGAGGTTCTTCGCGCAGTTGAAGGTAAGGATAAACAGATCGAGCGTTGACGGCGCCATTGTCAAGCCATCTACCAGGGTTGCCGGGGATTCCATCGTGGGACCCGACGTATGTAAACAAAAAGTCAGGGTGGGATGGACGCAAATGGCTGGAATTTTACACAAGGGAATGGCGGAGCTGAGACAACCCCCTGAAGACTCGTGGTACCGTTTTATACACACATTGCTTCCCTTGCTGCCCAGGCGAGTGGCGTCTCGGTTCCCTGCCAAGCGATTCAGCCAACAGTTTGCATCGCCTAGAGGGGGCTGAGCATTCACCCACCGAGCAGGAACAATCATCTCCGCGGTACAATATCATCAACCACCCAGTGTCAGGCGCAAAGTGAAAAAGCAAAACGAAAACTGGATTAAGAAACTATCTGGCATGCATTATTTCCAGATCGGCCTGGAACGCGAGTTGAGCCCGCACCGCGGAATCCGACGCAGCTGCATCCCTCAACCCGGCCTTTCCTGCCACGATACCAAATCAAGGCAAGGCAACGGAGGCGGTGAGGAACGCCCACGCCCACGCCGCTGAAAGCCGCCTGCGTCCAAGGGTGCCGGCCGGCCTGCTGTATTGGGGCGGGAAGACATTGGCTTGCTGAAGCGGGCGGTCGATCCTCCCAAAGTAGAAGCTCTCCCAACCTTCCTCAAACACACCCGACTTTCTCCTTCCCGCAGTCCCAAGAAACATTGATGACGTGTATCCCCATGATTCTCCGTCGAGCCAACTCTCCGTCATCGGTGCGAACTTGACGTGATGGCCCCCTGGTCAACGAGACCCGGGTCCATCTTCGCCTCGATGGCCGGAGATAAAGCCCATCCTCTCCAGCGCTTTCGAACCAGAGATCGCTTCGTCCCCTTAACCTCCCCACAAGCGATCCTCGATGCGATAATATGCAAGTGCTGGAGTGAATGAAAGGAGAACCGTAAAACGCAAGATTAAAAGGCAGAGAGGTCATGAGTGTGCTTGTTGTGGTGACGAGATGGCCAACCACCTAAGACAGAGAACTCGAGAAGTAGCCGCTCCAAACAGCCGCCTCCGGTTCGAGTCCCTTCCCATCCTCGGCCGTCGCTCTCAACGCTGCGGTATCGATATACACCGCCCCAAACAGCAGAAGCCTCCCCGAACGACACCCTGAGGTCAGGGTGCCGGGCATGCCGTTCAGAAGACCCCAGTCCGAACAGCGAGACAGGTGACTAGCCGCAAGGCCAAATCAACCCGACGGCGCCGCAGACCAAAGGTCGTCCGAGTAATGCAAAGGTCATGAACTGATGAGATGCCGAAAACGATGAAGGAGTGGGGAAAAGCAATCTCGAAAACTGGTGCTGGGGTGTGTATCTGATATCGATGCTGGTCCGATCCGAGCAGAGGGCGACTGGTTCTGTGGATTCAGATGCTCGTGGTCGAGGGCTACAACAGGCCCTGCCCAGCCAGTCGATAAGAAACATACTCATACAGCCCGGGAGGAAGTTCAAAGGCCGAGCGCCGTTCAGTGCTTTCAGTCCATAGGCCGGTACTTGTTGGGCGGATAACCCGAGCCAGCGCCCTGAGCTTTAGCAGCGGAACGCAGCCTATTATCGCAAACTGATTGTCAGCAATCGAAGTCAGCATTGTACCTCCGGCCAGGGTTGATGCGCACACCAAACTCGAAGGAAATGAAATTCCCTAGTAGGAATGCTTTGGAAAGGCTGGTGGTCACTCACATCCTGTCACTTCCACCGACGGCACGGTTGGTCTCCACAGGCTGCTCAATGATCTTGCGGGTGCCGCGGGGGAGAGCCTGGGCGGTCTCCTTGCGACCAGCCGCCTGCTGCGCATCCTTGGGATCACCCTGACCGGCCTGAGCCGTGTTGCCGACGGCCTGCGCGATGGCCTGGGCGTTCTTCTGGTACTTGTAGACGGTCCAGTCAAAGACGTAGTCATACTGGAAGCCCTCGCGGACGAAGAGGTCGCGGAAGATCTTGCGCAGGTAGCTGTAGTCGGGCTTGTCGTCGAAGCGGAGCGACCGGGTGTAGTTCAGGTAGATGGCGAACTCGTTGGGGAAGCCGCGGCAAAGAACGTCGGTGCCGGTCGTCATCTTCTTCTCCATGATGCGGTCGTACTTCTGCTTCTTGGTGGCGGCCTTGAGCCCCTGCCAAGGGAGCGAGCCACGGCAGAAGTAGAGCATGACGTAACCGAGCGACTCCATGTCATCACGGCGGGACTGCTCGACACCCAGATGGGTGTTGATCGAGGCATAACGAGCAGTACCCGTCAAGTTCTTGTTCTCTCTGTACGGGATGTGGAAGTGTGTCTTGGGGTCACGGTACTTCTTCGCCAGACCAAAGTCAATGACGTTGACCTGGTTGCCCCGCTTGCCAATGCCCATGAGAAAGTTGTCGGGCTTGATGTCGCGGTGGATGAACGACTTGGCGTGGATGTACTCGATGCGCGAGATCAGCTGGTCGGCGAGAAGCAGTACCGTCTTCAGCGAGAACTTGCGGTTGCAGAAGTTGAACAAATCCTCCAGGCTGGGTCCGAGCAGGTCGAGGACCATCGCATTGTAGTCGCACTCGGTACCGAACCAGCGGACGAAGGGGATGCCGACGCCACCAGCGAGCGACTTGTACACCCGGGCCTCATACTCAAGCTGGGGGTGCTTGGCCTTGACGCTCTCGAGCTTGATGGCAATCTCTTCGCCCGAGATGATATTGGTGCCCAGGTAAATGTCGCCGAAGGAGCCAGAACCAATCTTGCGACCGATCCGGTATTTGTTCCCGACGCGAAGATCCTGCTGCTCGTCAGTTAAATCAATCCAATCCGAATTTGATCGGCGGGTAACGGGGCTCCCGAGGCTGCTACACCGCGTTTTGGTCGCCCATGATGACCGACAGTCGACAGCAGCAGCCACAGCAGCCCAGACTAGGACGAGCTGCGGTCATGAGTCAAGAGGAAATCTGCATTTCGGGATTCGTACCATGGTCGCCATTTTCGCAGTTGGATCCGTAATCGTGACGGCTGGAGTTGCAAGTGGTAGTTGCGTAGCTGCGCAGAACGGAGGTCAGTCTCGTTGAGGTTTTTAGATGCAGGTGAAACAAGGACGGCGGGTGATAAAACTCGCCCAGGCCGTGTTTGCATGTAGGGAGGAAGAGCGGGAAAAAGGCGGCAATCAGTCGGTCAGAGCCACGCCAAGAACTCGGTTCTCGAAACCAGCCCCGTCGTCGAGATTTGCGAAGATGATAGGGAAATGGAAATGGCTTACTGGTCAAATTCCGATGTGTGGTTTCAACCCCGATGTTGTGGTCGCGCTGTGGTCGGTGGTGGTGACGGGAGAGGAGGATTGCTGGTGCCGGGAAGGTGGCGACGCAGGAGATTACCTCGACTGAGTGATTAAAATAGTTATGGGGCGCGGAAAAACACTGTCGCGATCCTTCTGGCCTCCAAGGAGCCCTTTTTCGCTCTTCCGGGCTATTGAGTGGAAGCGTGGGTTTGGGGGAGAAGAGAAGAGGAGGAGAATGGGTATGTACCTTGGTTCAGGAAGGAAGGGGCTTGGGCCGCGGACCTGGTGGCAGGCTGGCAGCTGGAGAGGAAAGGGCGGGAATGCAAAGTCGTTGGCTCCACAGTGTGGATGGGTCAGAAACACACAGTGCGATTGTCTTCCAGCCGCGGCGCTCTGCCTCCAGTAGCAAATAATAGCACCCAACCCGAGCAACCCAGGTACCGACCGCCCCTGCCAGCTCACCACCAACAACTCTCCCTTTGTTAACTGCCCGGTTTTTCTTGCCGGCTCGCACGATTTACCAAACCATTCCGGTCTGGACATGCGCAGAGAAGTAGAAGTCGGCTTTTGCGGGCACACAAATCTGCAATCAGTCGTCATGGCTGTCACGAGGACCGCGCCGTGACCCTGCCCGGTTACAGGTTCCCCCTCTGACAAGCCCTGCTTTGGGCCGCTGGGCTGCAAGCGAATGTCTGGGTATTACCAGCCAATCTAGGCAATCCACAGGTCTTTCAATCGACGTGTCTCAATTTTGAGCCTCGAAAACCAGGGTGCCAAAGGCTCAGCCGTGACTAACTTCCAGGTCAGTTGGCGACCCGGCAGTTTGGCAATGCCAGAAAGCCCGGGCACACATGCCTATAAAGAGATTCTAAGCGCTGGCCGTCACGCCCTCGGTTCGCATGGTCAGCCGTAGACCTAAAGCGGGGCTGGAAGGCCCGCACTGTGCCTTGTGGCCTCCGGCAGAAAAACCGACAACAAAAGGGGCCGTATTGCCCACTCATCAGAGGCACTCGGGGCGTTGGGCGGCAAAACCAGCGTTCTAGATCTTACGATCTACCTCGTAACATGCATTGCACGCCCTTTCGATGATTCAACCATAATGTCCGTGCTGCGCTCCACAGCCTTGGACAGAGGACCTCCTTCCATCAGCTTCAAGTTTATCAACTCCATAACCCTACGGGACTCGATTAAACCACGTCTATCGTGCTGTGCTCACTCGCGCGACCACGACTCCCCCCACACAGCAAACCAACCGCCTTGATTGGCTCAGCCGGCCCCAAGGACCACACGGCGATCGGATCGACTCGGCACTGGACGCCACAAGCGCCTACGTTGACTTCACATTGCTGTATTGGAGCAGATGTCCCTACACCGCACAATCACCGCGCCAAGGAGGAGAGGCAACCTCCCCTCAACTGGCCCTCAACCTCTCCAAATAGTGCGGCACTAGCACCGCATCAAACTACTGCGTCTCTGGGTCATGTGTCCCCCGTCCGGCCGTAGTTATGTACATGCATCATCCGCAGGAGGCCACGGGAAGAAACACTCGAGTCCGGGTGGGCAGCGTGCCTGCCATCTCGGCCCAAGGCCCATCACGTTATTATTGGTCGGGGCCGCGGGCCGCTGTCTAGGCCTTGCCCGGCCGGAGTTGGGGCCTTTTAAATATGCCCGCTGACAAGGCCGGATCCCGGACCGCCGGGCTTCAATTCGGAAATATCTGGCAGCCCACTCAGTCTGACATGCAATTGGCAATGCGTCACGAAGGTACTAGACACCAATATACAAATATGTCAAACTAACTGTCACCTTCAAGTCATTCCGAGGTTGGATGACAAGTGCGACAGGCTGAGTGGCACATGACATACCAACCCAAGAGCTTGTTTCTCACAACACCTGCTCCACACAAATGTCTACGAGAACTCTGGTGTATTAAAACACACACGACTTTGCCGGCTATCCCCTTGTTTCGGCCTGATGCATCATCTCCAGAGCGGGTTGGGCCGAACTGCTGCAAGCGCACGGCAGAATGGTCGTTTCATCTGCGTGCTGCCCGACTGCCGCTTGATGACAGCACGAGAGCCACCAAGAATCTTGATATCATGCTTCCATCTTCACAACTTCTACAAGCTGGGCACCTGGACTTTTACCTTGAGACTTGACACCAATAGGGCTTGCTCCTACTATTGAATTGTTGCATGCATGGAGCCATGCATGTTTATATCTACTCTTTGTTGGGACAACCTCCGCCCTGACAAACAGGTTGAGTGGATACTCGCTGTTCCCAGTTCCCCTTACTTTCAACGGGAGATGCGTTCCAGGCTCTGGAACTTGATGACAGCACCCGACTGCTGACCGTCAACTCTCACGTTGAGCTGTCGTTACAAGTCAGGCCGGCCAGAGCAGCACTGAGAAAGTGGCCAGCATCTTTCACAGCTGACAAAATGCTGTATCTTGGTCCTGGCAAATGGAGTGACTCAGTGTGGGGGGTTGATTCCGTGATGATACTGTTTACGACTGTAGCCCAAGGTGGAGTGCCCAATGTGAATGCAATGAGGAACATCCGTTCTCTTGGCATTGGATGTATTAATGGAGTTGTTGCTCGAACTGTGGCCATAAACAGCAAAGAAGAGCTGTCTGGGGATACACCTGTACCCAATATATGCTCCTAGATCTTATAGCATTGTCCCATAAGTCGAAGTGACTAACTTTAGACCTAGGTATACACATACCCATGTCATTTCGTATTTATGCGCGGTCTGCAGCAGGATGTAAGTGCCAGATTACTGGTCTTGACATGAAACTATGAGGAAAAAGGAAGTTCTCACCAGAAAGCCATGATGTATAGCACCCCTGAAAAGGGTAGATACCCAATGTAGGTAGACAGAAAGTTTCATCTAGAACTGCAACTTGGAACAAGACCACTTATTCCCGGTACAGATTTCTTCGCCCGAGTGCGGAAGTAAGCTCATTGAACAAAGCTCAGGTCCTCGTAACTCCCACCAGGCAGAATCCCGGCCTTCTTCACATTTACAACACACCAAACTTGGAACCCGCAATCAGCTCTTGTCCGCCATGCTACCCCTTACTCGTTTTTACATACACACCAAGTCTCGTTTGACTAGGATCTGACATTCTACCTAACTCGCCAAGTACAGAGTCCAGGAAGTCGAACCCCGCATTCCATAATAGAAGTTGCTGCTTTCTTCCAACTCACCCGAACTTCCATGTCCTGTTCTCTACTGTCCTCTAACTCTCCAACAACCCACTTCCCTTGAGGAGCGAAGCTACAGGTCCAACTCAAAGCGAGCCCAACATCATACCATTCTCTAAACAGGGTGACCCATTTTTGAAACATGTAGAGACTGGTAGGTTTGCGATATACCGCATAAACAGTGTCGCTTTAAGGCAGACATTGCCGATGCTGGGATTGCTGAGTGTTTTCGCAAGGAATTCCAGAGATGATTGACTGCCTCTGTCGACGCCAGCCATATTTTAACTCAATTCTGTATCTGGGGTGCGGCGTTGTTCAATAGTACATGGGATACGGCACTAGGTTGGCTTCGACAACTCCTAATGGCGAGGCGGGTCTATTCGGCAGAGGAAAACCCCCTTCTTCCCCCCTAAGGCCGGCCTCTGTTTTTTCCGTTTCTTTTTTTTTTTTTTTGTACCAACAGATCCAGGAAGCGAGATAATCACCTCTTTGCCAGGTTTGCGACCAAGTCAAGTACACAGCACATGGAGACCCTACCGATGCTGAGTGGTACCCAGGTGCAATTCCATCATTTACCCCACAGACAACCTCGAAAGCGGGGGGGCGGGATGGAAAGCAACCCCCTTTCTCCGGGCCCCTGTTGGCAGGCCAAGGGTTCTCTCCATTTCGCCGCCTGCGATTCCCGGTTGCCCGCGCGCAGCTGCCGGAGCTGAGCGCCCCCGCACGTGCAGCGACTGCAGCACATGAAAGGCGGCCGCGACCTGTTGGAATGCTCGGTTGGGAAGCTCAAGGATTTCGACCAGACTCTCGACATGCTTCCCAATTGCGTGTCATTCGCGTTTGCGGGGCAGTTGCAGGTGCGGTGCTGCTGGGATGTGGAGCTCTGCACGACCCTTGAAAAGGACCCCTGTCTTGGGTAAGGTACGGATTTCGGTGTCCTTCGGAACGATGTACTCAGTAGTTGTAAAATACGAATACAACATATGTGGAAAGTAGGAGGAGCTGCTATGCCGATAGAGAAGACCCATCATATATCCGTAGCGTTGGGCGTCATCAAACAGTGGCGAAACCATTTCTATCCCAACCCCCTGTGGTGGGTGTTTCGGAATGCGCTGTGGGGAGAAGGGCTGGTGTTCGTCGTCCGCCTGGGTGCCGAGCCGCTGCATCGTTCACGTGGGCGGGATCTTCATCTACCGAATTTGCAGTAGCGGAAGACTCTCAATTTGACTGGGGTCGGTTGAAGCACATTGATTTTGCGATTGCATCGTGGAAACTGGTTCCTGAATATTCCCCCGAATGCAAAGTAATCCTGGTGAATGGACAATGTTGATGCTGCGCAGATATTATATTTTGTGTATCAACGATGTAATGCAAATACGCTCCGTTGATTTCATCCCCTGCAACTGGCCCAGGGGCAACCAGCAGGTGGCTTGACTAAAGCGTGCCAAGTGTGGAGGTGGTCCATAACAGGCAAGGCGGATGGTCCGGGCTCGACGGGAAAGAGCATTGCGATGGGTTGCTTGTCCCTCATCCCGTATCCATTATTTGACGCTGTTTCTCTCTCTCGCTTTGAGGGTATATCTTACTGCTACCAGCACGACATTTGCGTCTCGCTTCCGGTTACAACTGGATTATTGTGTTGCCCATACTTTCGCTTTCTGGCAAGCCAGGAACCCCTTCGGTGATATTTGCACACCGCTCGACATCGGTCCCCGTCCCAGGTCCACCGGCCCACAGCGTGAGTTGAGGAGGGCCCAAAAGCTGGAGCTGCTCATCAAGCCGTCCTCGCCGTCGCATTCTTTCATCGTCTCCCGACGAAAATTGCCAGCCGGGCTGTTGCACCAGAAAAACGAACGGCCCCCCTCTGCGCGCTGTGACCTCGGCCTCTCATAGCTGGTGACGCCGATCCCGCGCACTCGCCCGAAAGTTGCCTGCCCATTTATCAAGCCGGTCGGTCGGCCCCCACATCCCCAAACCCACCTACCGAAGCAGTCGGAGTTGCTCAACACTTTTCCCTCTTGCGGCACCGAACGAGATCCAACCCCATCCCATCAGCCTCGCAGCGACCACCAGAGCGACCGCACTGGATAGTTTTGGTCGCATTCGCTGAACCAGTTCTACTCCCGCCAATTTCAACCGGCAGGTTGCAAGGCCAAAACGACCGGCACGCGCCCGAATCGACGTGACGCACCATCGGGAAACATTATTGACGGCATCTCGGCATCTGAACATCGCAATACCAGCAGTTTGACGCCGACAGTTCGAGCACTTGAAGGCGACCGCGCTGCTAACAAATACCGAACTCAATCCAGTCAGCCGAGACGCGTGGCCGTTGCCCCATCTCGATTGTCACCGGGTAGACGAATCCTGCTTTGGGTATTGGCGCAGATATCGGCGAAACGACGAGTTTAATCGAAGCAAAGCTGTAACATTCGCTTGGCTGTCAGGGAGAAAAGCGCGTTTGAGACGGGCCCCACGAACAGCGGGAGCGACCCGCTGTCTGAAGAAGCTCTTTATCCCCACTGGTATGACGCCGGCCCCCCGGTCAAGGGAATTCCGTCCAAGACATTCTGACACGGTAGCACAGGGCCGGCCAAAAAGCACCAGCCCGACCCGACACGCAAACAACTCATTCCAGAGTCTCGTCGCTGCACGTCTCTACCCATCATGGCAGCCCCCTACCCCGAGCAGCAAGGTGAGCCAGTCATCACTCGTATTCCGTCGACGATCCTCCAATATGCCCCGATGCCTCGCCGCTTAGTGGTGGCAGGCGGAACAAAGGGGGGACCGGATTCTCGCTGGTCGCTTGCTTCCCGCTTCCCAGTTTTTGAGCCCATGGGTCCCTCTGGCGCCTGGGCATTTCCAACGGTTCGCTCTGCTCTTGAGCCTGTGGTGTCATGTAAAGGAGATTGCTGTTTCATGTTCCCAACACCCTCGTCATTCGCATGCATGGTGCCGCCCACCCAACCTGCTGTTTCCGGCTCGACGATTGCTGACTTGGTGTGTGTTTTGGATGGCATTTAGATCAGCGCTCCGCTGGATTGCTGTTGGACCTTCCTTCAAATAACCCCTTCCGCAATCGCGCCGTGTCGCCCACCAGCCCAGCCTCTCCCTTCGACGACCCCCCGCCGCGACCGCTCTCGCGCAACCCATTTCTCGACCCCGCCATCACGAACAGGTCAAGTCTCTCGAATATCCGGTCTACCTCGGAAACCATGTCGTTCGAAAAGAGGCCGTCGCTCACGGCCGATGAAATATTTGTATGCCCCCACTCTCAATCAAGGCAGACACTGCCGCCTTCTCAATGCCTAGCACTTGCGACAGCTAGAAGAGACAGCTGACGACCATGCTTGCAGGGCGCCTTGACACTTGAAGAGTCGCCGCCCGCGTCTGCCGCGCCGCCGAGACCGGACGTTGCAAAGCCACCAGCACCGCCAATGGGTCGCCGTGGCCCTCCCCCCTCATACCGCGATAACTTGCCACCGTCTGGTAAGAGGGACCCGCAGCCGAATCATCGTCCAACTCGCTCGCAGGAAGAGGCCCTCCGTGCCCGCAAAATGCAAGGAAGGGGCGACAGCTCTGCATTCTTGGATCCCGCGCGCTCCCCGCAGCGGCGCCAAGATAGACGTCCTCGCAGGAACTCGGAGTCATCAATCATGGACTCGGACAGGATCATGACCGACGAGGAGAAGAAACAGCATGAGCTGAAGCGACGCGAGCAGCGTGAGCGCAGGCACCGTGACCGTGAGAATAAGGAGAAGAAGACTCCCGGCCGCAAGCTTGATATCATCGACCAGCTGGACGCAACTAGTATTTATGGAACCGGAAGTATGTGTTCTCAACGCCCTTCTTGGCGGAGCATCCATCTAACTTAGTTTCCAGTGTTCCATCACGATGGCCCCTTCGATGCCCTCAACCCCCACCGCAACCGGAACGGCCGACGTGCTCCCATGCAAGCCTTCCCAAAAGACTCGTTGAACAACACTATTGGCGGTGCTGGACCATTGAACACACGGCCTAACCATGCAACCTTCATGGGACAGCAGGACGATGAGGCATTCAAGGAGTGGTCTAAGGGTGGCAAGGACAGAAACGGCCCAGAGTACCAGGCCGTGCGCAAGGGCGAACCGATCGTTTTCGATTCCACTGCGCGTGGTGACATCCTGCACGGCGACGAGTCACTTGGTCTTGGCACGTCTACTTTCTTGGAAGGCACCCCCGCAGCGCGGACGGCGATCCAAAAGCGCGAGGACGAGCGGGCTGCTCAGATCGCGAACGAGGGCCTCCAGCGCAAGAAATCGCTCGCCCATCGCATCCGCAACATGAACCGCGGCGGCCGCGACTTCGAGCCGTCGGGCAGAACCACCAATCCGGACATTAACTACGGATACCGCAGGTCGCCCTCTGAGAGCGGCCCTGCCTCGGCAGTGACCCCGGGCTCGAACCAGGACCGCAATCCCTTCTTTTCCGACTACAAGGGCGGTAACGAGGACGGCTTCACGGTGCGCGCGGCGGACTCGAATGGCGGCAAGTTTTCGCCGTCGAGCCCCAAGGGTGGGCCCGGTCTTGAGCGTAGGTCGACAACGGACGCCACCAGTGGGCCCGACGACTTTCAACAACAACCGAAGGCTAGCAGTGGTGGAATCCTGGGCCGCATGAAGAGTTTGAAGGGTGGGCGGCGTCAGCGACCGGGTCCTGCTTCTGGTAGTGGCGACCTTGTGGATGTCTCTGGCGGCATCCCTGCGCCTGGGACAGCGGTTTAGAGAAATCGCTGGCCGATGAAAGGACGGTTGGCGTAGCGCCCGGTGTGGTGGTGGCATGGCACCGGGCCTCCGGCAGTCCTGATGCCACGGCGGGGGGCCTGCTCTGCCACGACCGGGGACTGGATCGCAGCCCCCGGCCTACCGAATGGGTCTCTTATGGTTTATTCTCTCTTCACGAATACCCTCTGCAGGCACGGAACGCTGTGGGTTCTGGCCCGCGCTCTACGACACAGCTCAGGCAGGATGCGAGCTGGCACGTACCCCACGCTACTGCTGTCTGATGCTCTGCGGTCTACAAGGACATGAGGACGCGGTCGAGCTGTGGCTGTTTCTCACTTCTTTCTCTTCTCTAATCGATTATGCGGGTGCACGCACAAGAGGGCGCCCCCCTCCCGTCGTGTTGTATCAGCTGGGCTTTCTGGGTCGGGCCTGACGGGCTAGCGTTACATCTGATGGGGGCTAAAGCGGGCTTCGTCTTGCGGTGAAGCTCGATGCGTCTCTTGATTTGACAGGTTGAATGGAGTATTGTTGTAATGACTACTTACCGAGTTGTTTTTGGCTCGATTGCGTCTATTTCCATACACAGTATCATTGCTCGCTCGTTCAGGGGTTCAGGGGAGTAGATGTGGGTGGGTAGGTACAGAGTACCAGGTTGCACTTTCATCGTCCCACGGACATCCTGGTTTCCTTGCGCACAGGGGCTGATGAAACGGCGGGTGAATCTGTTGTTACAGGGTGGGTGGAGAGGGCCGCGTGGTCGTTTCCTAATACCTGGGCTTCTAAGGTTGCGGCGTGGTTTTCTGTGGTGGAAGGATAGAACATGATGGGATATTGAAATTTCGAGTACAGTTTTAGGTAGAATTTTGAGTTTAGCCTTGAAGTTCAATGTTGTTTCGGTTCGATTGCTTGTTTGTTGCATGAATGTGGTACCTACAGCATTGGTGCACAAAACGTCTGTGACCGTATTGTAACCTGTCATACGAATGGGGAAATGTCGCTTCCTTCAAACTGGGATACGTTGTATCCGTACTTCTTACAGTCGCAACTCTCTGCGGGCATAACTCGCTTTGGGCAACATATCTCGAAAAGCCCAGATCAACGAAGAGAGAGATCACGACATCACTTTTCTGATATGCCCGGATGCCGTTTTTGAGACCCAACACGTCAACCTCGCACAACCGAATGATGGAAGAGGATCCGTGACAACACCACTAGGAGCCATGGTGTAGCGATGCCTCTGGCCATCGCCGAAATTCCGTCGACATACCTTATTTCTTGGTTCGCCCAACCGACGCTCTCAACATGGCCCAAAATGCGAATCCCCCGCTCCAGCCGCTCCCCGCCTCCGTGCTGCTGGAGCAAGAGCTCGCCAGGAAGAATCTCCTCTGCAAGAAGGGGAATATCAGGACCGGGTGCAAGGAGCTGGACGAGTACGTGCTGCTGGGGGGCCTCGAGCGCGGGTCTGTGGTGGGGGTGAGTGCCGAGGAGGAGGAGATGGGTATGTTGGTGAGTTTAATGGGTCCGCGAGTTGCGTTTTGTAGGCACCGTTGCTGACCTCTCTCTCACAGCTCGGGCTCCAGACGGTGGCCAATACGCTGGGGCGCAATTCGATGGCGCGGGCGATGGTCGTCACCACTCTGCCGGCGAATGTGTTGCTCCCGAAGCTGCGGATGGCTTTGGTCCGGCAGCTTTGTGCCGCTCCTGGGGATGGTGTGCGGAATCTGCAGGGCAGAGTTGGAGAGTGTCTTGAGCGGATCGCCATCGCGAGAGTCTTTGACATTGATGGGCTGTGGGAGGTTCTCGGGGAGCTGGAAGATACCGCCTCTGCGGCAGACACCGGGGGGCCACAACCTGATCAGGGCGCGACGACCGCCCAGAAACCCGGCACGAGGGCAGAGGGGGGGGGTGTCTCTTCCCAAGATCTAGACCACGACGCCGAAGAACGCCTCTCGTTCCCAGAACCGCCTACCGCAGACCCAGTCTCCACCGGCGCCCCTGCCCCCCTCCCCGACATCATCCTCATCACGCACGCCTCCAGCCTCCTCAACGCACTCTTCACCGGCCGCGACAAACAAGCCGCACACGACTCGATGCTCCGCCTCGCCGCCCACCTCCACCACTTCACCCGCGCCACGCGCCTCGGCGGGCCGCTGGTCATGTTCCTGAACTCAACCACCGCACCCGCCCACCCAGACCCCGCCGCCGCACAGGACGCGGCCCGGCCCGCCAGACACCCCGAGCCCACGCTCCGCTCCATCTTCAGTCCGGCCCCGCCCCGGCAAGCGGCACATGGATACCTAGCGCGGCGCAGCAAGCCGTCGTTTGGCATGGTCTTTGCGCAGATGCTGGACTTGCATCTGCTGTGCACCCGCGTGCCGCGGACCCGGGCCGGTGCGGCCGCCGGGGACGGGTCGTTTGCGTGGGTGGTGGAGGTTTTGCTGGATGAGATGGGCATGTATGAGACTGGCGCGGCTGGGGAACGGGGGTGGAGATGGAGGCGGAGCAGCAGGGAGCAGAGGTGGGCGGCGGTGGATGTTGAGGATGGTAGGGTTGTGGATGCGG
>MU853403.1:2691155-2778636 GCA_033297235.1 Trichocladium antarcticum
TGCAAGTGGTGGGGTGGAGCGGAAGACGCAGGGGAGGGAGGGTGCGTACGCGCTGGGAATTGTATTCTATCCACATGGAGTTTCGCGCGGGGTTGGTGATCAGCTGGCCGGCGACGGTAGGGACGATGTCGCTCGGGGGGATGTGTCGGAGGCCGGGCCCGAGGCGGAGCGGGAGCTTTTGGTGGGACGGTATCAGCGAGGGGTCGATTGTCTCGCCCGGGAGGACGATGAGGCGCTCGGTCTCCATGGTGGTGGTTTCTTTGGGCTCGTTTCGCGGTGGGAAAAGGTCGGTGGTGAGGTCGGAGGGTCGTGCGGAATGTTACTGCAAGTATGTATTGTAACTGCGGCGATTGCTGGATCGGGAATTTTGGCCAGCCTGGTTTGCGGCTGGCAGCCTTGGTGGGGCACTGCGCGCGGGTGGTAATGTTATGTACCGGTACTTGTCCGAGAGCTGGCTTCGCAGGATGCAATACCGGGCTTTGTAGCGAGCTTCATGGGATCTTGGAATCTTCGAATACCTGTAACCTAAGCCATGACACTGGTACGCCGGAAGCCCAGAAACTCTTGCTCTACGGTCTCAACTGTCAGAGGTTCAGACCCAAGATGCATCACATGTAAGTGCCCGGCGCGGGTTCAAGTACAACCACAGGAACAGGTATGGCAAAATCTCATCCTGTCGACCATCGCTCGATCTTGTCATGTATCGTGTGTATTAGTACTGTACTTATGTACCCGTGAGTGGGGCATCTACAGCACCACTTAACAGGGCAGGCAGCCCAAATTTTTCGACGGGAAATATTTTTGGGCCCCCGCCACGGACAAGATTTCAACTGCGACCGCCCCTCCTGCCCTCTTGTTGAAAGACACATCTCTCCGCCGCCCGCTACCTACCCAACACACGTCTACCCATACCTCGCAAACCACAATGGCTGATAACGGGCCCAAGACTGGCCCTGCGCCAGGCGACCGCACCGTCATTGGCATTACCTTTGGCAACTCTAACAGCTCCATTGCCTACACGGTGGACGACAAGGCTGAGGTCATCGCGAACGAGGATGGAGGTGAGGAGGTCCGACTTGCACTTTGCCCGACACACGCTGACACCTGCTGCCCCAGACCGCCAGATTCCCACCATTCTGTCGTACGTCGACGGCGAGGAGTACTACGGCCAGCAGGCCAAGGCCTTCCTTGTCAGGAACCCTAGCAACACAGTCGCCTACTTCCGCGACTTCCTAGGGAAAGAGTATGGGCACGCCCTCTGCATCGTCTCAGCACAACCCAACTAACCGTCTGCAGGTTCAAGTCGATCGACCCCACCCACAACCACGCCTCGGCGCACCCGCAAGAATCCGGCGAGACCGTCGCGTTCACCGTCAAGGACAAGGAGGGCGAGGAGGAGACCCCGTCGACACTGTCGGTCTCCGAGGTTTCCGCCCGCTACCTCCGCCGCCTGGTTGGCTCCGCCTCGGACTATCTCGGCAAGAAAGTCACGTCGGCCGTCGTCACCGTCCCGACCAACTTCAACGACAAGCAAAAAGCCGCCCTGACTGCCGCCGCTGCCGCTGCCGACCTCGAGATCCTCCAGTTCATCAGCGAGCCTGTCGCCGCCGTGCTAGCCTATGATGCTCGGCCCGAGGCCCAGATCGCCGACAAGATTGTCGTCGTGGCAGAATTGGGCGGCACCCGGTCCGACGTCGCCGTTGTGGCTAGCCGTGGTGGCCTGTACACCGTCCTCGCTACGGTCCACGACTACGAGTACGCCGGTGTTGCCCTCGATAAGGTGCTCATGGACCACTTCGCCAAGGAGTTCCTCAAGAAGAACTCGGGCGCCGCCGACCCGCGCGAGAATGCCCGGAGCTTGGCCAAGCTGCGCTTCGAGTCCGAGGCGACCAAGAAGGCGCTGAGCCTGGGAACCAACGCGAGCTTCAGCGTGGAGAGCCTGTCTGCCGGCATCGACTTTGCCAGCACCATCAACCGCCTGCGCTACGAAACCATCGCGAGGAGCGTCTTTGAGGGCTTCAACCGCCTGGTCGAGTCGGCCGTCAAGAAGGCCGGCCTGGACGTGCTGGACGTGGACGAGGTCATCCTCTCGGGCGGTACCTCGCACACCCCCCGCATCGCCGCCAACGTCAGCCACATCTTCCCCCAGACCACGAGGATATTGTCGCCCTCCACCGAGACCACGGCCATCAACCCGTCGGAGCTCCAGGCCCGTGGCGCTGCCCTGCAGGCCAGCCTGATCCAGGAGTACGATGCCGAGGACATCAACCAGTCGACCCACGCCGCCGTCACGACGGTACCCCACATCACCAACGCCATCGGCGTCATCTCCCTCTCCGAGTCCGGCGAGGAGGTCTTCGTCCCCATCGTGCCCCCCGAGACGGCCGTCCCCGCGCGGCGGACCGTCCTGGTGGCTGCCCCCAAGGACGGCGGCGACGTGCTGGTCAAGATTGTCGAGGGCAACACGCACATCAAGGTGACCAAGCCCGAGCCCAAGACCAAGGAGAACGGGTCCAAGGCGGCCAAGGTGGAGGATGCTGGCGATTCCGACGACGACAGCGACTTCTCCGACGACGACGACGACGACGAGGAGAAGCGCGAGAAGGTCTGGAAGATTGGCGCCACGCTTGCCGAGGCCGCCCTCCGCGGCGTCAAGAAGGGCGGCAAGGTTGAGGTCACCATCAATGTGAACGCGGATCGGTCCGTCATGGTAACAACAAGAGAGGTCGGTGGCAAGGGCGGAGTTCGCGGGACCGTGAGCGCTTGAGTCGACTTCAGGTGGATGAACGGGGGCGGCACCGGGATATATACACACAGGGCACACGGTAGAGTGCGAGAGTGCTCCTCCGAAACCCCCCCCCTTGCTTGCGGGGTCATGAGGGCATTGTCAGGTGTTAATTTGCCTTGGAGGCTGAATAGATTACATACATACACGACTAAAGCCGGTTGATGCCGGTCTTTTTTTCAATTTCGCTGTGATGGTTTTGATCGTTGCGGACCTGTGCTGGTGGTTACTCTGGCCCACTATGACTCTCTGCGGTTTCCCGTGGAATACACATAATTCCTTGGTCGCCCCCTCCATCCGCCAGTCGCGGAATGCTGAGATGCGTTGTTTTGGATCGCTTTCTACGCTGGAAGCCGGTAGGCGAAACAAGAGGTTCCCGTTGTCCCCTGTTTCCCCTTAAAACAAGGTTCCATGTGACTATTGGAGGGTCAAGGGTGCCTATGGTATGGTATACACAGGGTTCACGCGCTGACACGGTCCCCTGTTTTTGGTACGGGGGCTGGGGGGAAGGGGAGGAAGTGATGGGTAGAAATGGGCTCGACTGGAGTGACGAAGGTGGTGTCACCGAATTAGGCTTTGGACGTCGTGGATGGTATTTGGGGTTGAACCGAAACAATGTATAGATGAAATTGTATCCATCGCCATGGTATTCGACTACGTAGCACGTGGGAAAAGGGGTATTTGTTGTTGTTGTCCCGGCGATGGTAGCCGGATCAAACGTGGATCACCCTGGCCGGGGACATTATGACAAGCATCCTTTCGTGTCCCTGTTTCTCTTGTTGGATATACAATTGACGAGCCGGGAAGCCATTCGTCGATGCTACTACTCGAGGTACGCTCACCGATAGATGGTTGATCATGTGTGTCACCATGGCACTGGGTGGTGTGGAAAAGCCGCGTCGTCACCGCATGCTACCCCCCGCCCAGCAAACCACCACTGCTTGAAACCTCTACTACACCGGCACGGTCCACGCAACCAAATCCTCTCGCACATCAAACTCATCCACCTCCCTCGCCCGCTTGAACCCGTCCCGGCCCCGCTCCCTGTCACTGCCGCTCCCGATCGTAGTCGCCAGGCTCACCAAACTAGTACTTCTGCTCCTCAGGCCCCCATCATGCGTAATCTTGCTATCCTCACGTCGATGATACAGTGGCGGAAACGGCTCGCGGCCGGCCGACAGTCCGATGCCGCGGCTGGATTCGCGGTCGAAATCCCTCTCCCGGTCGCGGTCCCGGTCGCGGTCGGGGAGCACCGTGCGGTCGCTCGCCAGGCTGTGGCGGCTCAGGTGGCGGCGCAGACGCGACATGTCGCGCGGGCGGAGGGTGCCCATCGTGTCGCCGCCGTTGTCTTCCTCGTCGGTGACGGAGCCGCTGTCGTCGCGAGGATGGTGGCTTCGGATGCTGAGGCGATGGTGGTCGTTGGCATGTCCATGACCGTGGCCCGCGGCGGAGGTGCGGTGGCGGGAATGCCCGCGTCCGTGGGATTTGGGGGAGGTGAGAAATCCCTCGCCGCCGGCAAAGATGTCCTCGATGCACTGGTCCGCGGGGAGCTCGCCTGGCTGGCTCGCCCACTGGGCGGCGAGAGAGCGCCGGTACATGTCCTGGAGCTCGAAGATGTCGCGGGATTTGCCGCTGAAGGAAGTTGCGTGGCCTGGGTTGGTCGTGATGCCTGCGTCTGCGGGCTCGAAGGCGTCGGCCGCTACGAAGCCGGCGATGCCGCCGAACACGGGGGCTGATTTCGGTGGCGGGGCGACGTAGTTGCGCTCGCCATCAACCTGCACCATCAGGATGCTGATCTTGATTGTCGAGTTGATCTTGCTGTCTTGCATCAGGTAGCGCCGTACCACGCCGTCCTGGATGTCTGTTGCCGGCCCTTCCTCGTCCCGGGATGACCGCGGGCTTGTGTCGGCTTCTGCGGGAATGATATTGCTCAGCGAGCTGCGCTTCCGGTGATGGCTCGCGCCCGCCTTGTCGGATCGTCCCGGCGATGTGAGAGTTTCTCTGATGGCGGCTGCGGTGGTGCCATCGCGCAGGATCCCCTCGCTCTCCTCGACATACTCGCTGAGGTTGAGGCGGACGGTGCCGAGCGTGATCTTCTCGTCTCGCCCGCCAGCACTAAACTCCTGCAGCACCTCAAACTCGAGCGCGCATTCGGACAGGCTGTTGTTGCGGTCGATGGCAATGCGCACCGGGATGATCTTGGAATAGCCGTATTCAACCCGGTGGTTTAGGATGGGACATTTCGGGGTCCGGCCCCGGTGTTCTCCATGTATGCTGTGGGGGAGATACCATTTGATCAGGGACACGCCCGACACAAGTGGCACGTTGTTGAGGTCTGAGATCTGGGCTGAGTTAGCGCGGGACGCTTGGCCAAAGAAATGCCGTGTGGGCGACTTGCCTTGAGGTGGACATCAAACTTGGGCTGCAGGGGGAGATGTGTTAGTGATCAATATTTTGACGGCGCTCTGGGGGGGCAAGATAATCGCACCTTTCTCGCCTTGCTCACTAAAGGGAGGAACTGCATGTTAGCGCACGATACCGGCAGACAGGTGGGCATCGAGCTGGGACGGATTTTGGGAGTTGGTTCTTGTGCATTCACCGGCGGCCGTGCCTCTTGGTGACGTAGGGCGGCTCAATGCAGAATAGAGGAAGCGAAAGGACGAAAAGACGATGGGGCCGAAGGCTAAAATCTCACTCAGGCCGAGGCGGCGGCTGAGACGGAAGGAGGGAGGAGGGTGTTACAGCAGAAAGGGGTCGCTAATCGGCTCGCGCTTACTTAGGGATGCCATGACTTGCCACTGTCTCTCAGCACGGCAGGCACGCACAAGAGGCCGTCTACTGGTTGGAATGGTCTCCGTTCTCGGCCGGCAAACTAGATCCGGATTTGGATGGCAGCCGTTTCGCTTTTCCGTTTGTCGACGACCCGGAGGAGAGCTGACGTCGGCGTGCCAAGCGATGTTACTGGCTTTTGATGGACTGTGCAGCAATTCAGCAGGGGGCACCAGAGCGGGACACAACCGGCGAAAGCTTGGCTACTGCGTAGATGCAAGCTTATCGCGGCGGGCCCTCTTTGCAGAGATGGAATAGCAGGGCATTTCTGCCCGCCGTTCCACCTCTCAGTAGGTAGTACAAAGTACGGAAATACTGATATGATTGTCTGTGTTGCTGGCTGGTTCCTAATTCCAAGAAGCCCTGGAGCTGCCTGTGGATTTTGATGAACCAGAAACTGGTTTCGGAGTTTGGCTGTTGGTTTCGAGGTTTCCAAGAATGAATGCCAAGGATCTCTGCTTCAGGGGTTGTAGTGGGGCTATCTGATAAGATAGAGCTGTCCAAAAATAAATTTGGTTGTTGACGCCAGCAATTCAAGGTCCGCCGGCCCAGGACCAAAACACAACACAACCAATCCGACCCCAACACACATGTCGGCCACATGGACAGCAAAGGCTCTCTCCCCTCCCGAAAGGGCCAGGAGGCGAAGAAGCGCAAGGAGCCTCCGACGATGACCAAGGACAACAACAGGCCCCAACCAAAGAGCGCCGGTGCACGGCCGACGACAGGGCCGCCCACGACAAGTCGCGGTGGTGGTGCGAAACGCGGCAAATTCCAAGATGCCCGCAACATTCGCTCCCAGCCGTCGGATGCCGCCTTCGAGGATGGCAAACTCGACCTACAGAAATTTCTCAACACGCGCGAGTTCGAGATCAAGGCACTCGAGAATAGCATGCGCAAGTGCAAGACCGCCAATGCAACCCGCGTGTTTCAGCAAGTCCCGCGCGCCATGCGCAGGAGGACTGCAAGCCACAATGTCAAGCGCGTGCCAAAGCGACTGCGTGAACGGGCGAGGAAGGAGATGATCGAGGACAACACCCCGACCATCGAGTCGCGAAAACGCCGGCCGCGCACAACCCGCGCCCGCATCCGCGCCGAGACGGCGAAAACGCTGGGCATTCTCGCGGCGAGGAAAAAGAAGAAGCAGCTGGAGAAGGCTGCGGCTCAGGGGACATCATCCCCCGAAGGGGACACGAGAACGACGGTGCACACAAGGGCCCCGAGGCCAAAGATCCGCCGGAACATGTTGAATGACCCCCCGAAAGCCGAGTCCAAGTTCAGAAAGAGACAAGTCAACAAGACTTGGCTGCCGACTCACCTCTGGCACGCGAAACGGGCAAGGATGACGGAACCGAGCAAGCCGCTATGGAGATTTTCCGTACCGCTCACGCCGACCGAGAAATGCTACCGGCCAACCCACCGCGCCTCTGGACAAAAGGGTGTTGTGGCCTGGGATATGAGCTACATGAGCACGATAGGCTTGTACGGGACCGCTCAAGGCGCCGAGAGGCTTCTGAGGGCACTGGGCTTGACACAGGAAGGACTCTGGGGCGCCCGAGGCCAGAAATGGAGGGCCGGCGTTCGGAAGTGGTCAGGCCTCGTCAGCAAGCAGGCCAAAGACTCGAGACGCAACATCGGGCCTGCGACGATTGTCTGGAACCCCCAGGCGCCCGTCCAAGTTGACGATTGCGCCGACTCGAGCCGATCAACGAAGCCACAGAGACAGCTGTTCATTCGGACTCATCCATCCTGCTTCCTTGAGTTGTTCCAAGAGCTCCTCAAACTTGCCAAGATGCAGACTCCGCAGCTTCACGTTGAAGACTTGCGGTTCGAGATTGGCAGTATCGAGCTCACTGGGCCTGGCTCTACCGAGACCTTACTGGGCGTCCTCCGGCCTTTCCATGACAAGGCCGGCAAAGAGGAGCGCCACGGCCAGGTGTTCCACTCTCTACTCGGCGTTGCAAATCCGGCATCTCTCCCGAAGGATGCACTCTTAGCCTTTTCAATCCAAGATCCTCGGCTGGCGTACCCGCCAACGAGGGTAAACATTCCGAGCGGGAGCCCAGACGCAGCGCTCATCGAAACACTTACTCGGTGGCCCGTGGAAGAAGGATTGCGACCATTCGATATCTTCAGCCGGGACAGCCGATTCAGCGCGTCCAGACTGCCTTCTCAAAAGGCCATCAATCGACGAAAGGGATTCAATGCCCCCGGAGAGCCCCTCAAGGTCACTGCAGCAGATCCCGCGATCCCAGTCATGCTGCTCGCCTCTCGGCCGCCGACAGACGGACAAGCGCAAGGGACGTGGACATTGCTGGCGCCGTGGAAGTGCATCATGTCCATCTGGTATGCGCTCATGCATTACCCGCTCTCGACGGGCGGCAACCCGCGGCTCGGTGGTTTGGAGGAGCAGAGACAGATTGCGTTTGAGCAGGGAACTCCGTGGTTTCCCGGGGACTTCCCCGCAACCGACGCAGGTCTAAACTGGGAACTGGAACAGCGAGCGGAGCGGAAGAGGGACTGGGATCGGCGGCCCAAAGGGAAACGCATCGAGTGGAAGTCGTTGGACCTGGGCGGGGGCCGGAAGGGCGAGTGTGGGGATGGTCTCGCTTGCGATTTCGAGCATCTGTTTGCGCTCCCCGCGGCCCATCGCTCAACCGCCCAAGCGATCGGCTCGGGGATCTCGGCGGCAGCCGAGATGGACCTTGATCCTCCCGTACGATGGGAAGGGGCCGGGGCCGAAAAAGCAGCGGGCAGGCCAGCGCTGGGGCTGATTCAGCAGCTTACGAAGGCCTCATTCGCCGGCCTGTCAGGGGGGTCATCAAAGCCTGACAAGCCATCGGCACATTCCACCATCATCGTCAATCTCGGGTTCATTGCACGAGGCGTCGCAAACAACTGCGCGAGGATCTACCGGCTGCCTGCAAAAAAGCGCAGGATCGCGCAGCCATCTGCAGACGATGCCGAAGTCCTCGCTTCGGATCCCAACCCAAGCGACCCGTCAGGGCCCTTGTCTCCTGATCTCCGAGATCAGTGGCTTCGGAAACAGCACCCCTCGAGGTCAGCGAGCCCCACCGGCAGGGACAGGGGCCGATCCCGATTGGGCGCCGCTCGCCAGATGCCGGTCGGCGTCGACATGGATACGCGAAAAGGGCTCCTGGCCCGGTCGCTCATTTCGACGGAGCTGCCTTACCCCAGACCCCCCGCGAACCAGCTCGATGTCGGCGGGCATCCGCTCTGCCCGGACGAGGAGGACCTGCTCGGCTTCGTCACCACGGGGGCGTTCAGCCTGAGCGAGGGGAAGGGCACGGCGATTGGCTCGATCTCGGCGGCAAAGGCGCTGGAGACGCTGCAGGACGCGGGCGCTAGGGAAGGCAGGCTCTGTGTCGTGCGGAATGCGGGTGAGAGTGTGGGCTGGCTAGCGCGGTGGGACCTTGTTTGATGGGCTGTTGTTGGTGCTTCTTTTTCTTCTTCACAATCTGCGACGGTTGTCTTTTTTTTTTTTTTTTTTTTTTACGCCCAGCCAAGACTGCCGGTTGGCGGAAGCGGGTCTTGCAAGACCCGTTCTCTTGAGCCGTTGGGCTGGGAGCTGCAGCTACGGCCGATGGAAGCGCCGGCAATTGGCGGGATGGTAGGTAATCCCCGAGTCTGTTCGGTGTGTGTGTGTGTGTGTGGTGTGCGGAACGCTTGTTGGGAGCTCAATTCCGTCCCGATCCGTCCCGATCGCGGAACAACTCTGCACGGCAGCGCCTCGTCGTTGGTGGCTGCTCGGTTAATAGCTTAGCAAGATCTCGAGGCGTCGAGCGGGATGCATGTACGGAGTATATGTGGCAGATGCTGTGCCCAATCCCCGGCTCGGCGTATCCAACGACACAACAAATGGCTGGTCGCGAGTACGGAGTGCAGCGCCACACTGCGGATAGATTTGAATCGAACCTTCATCCCCAGACCGAGGCTGTCAAAAATTTCAGCAATATCACCAACATACCAACAGGTCATGATTTGTGGGATCTGGTGGAGTCCGGAGCTTGCTTGCTTGAGTGACTCGCCGAGTCCAATCCGAGCCATGCCCGCCGGTTTCTTTTTTTGGACTGTCATCCGTGCGGCTTGCCCCCCACACGGCTTCCGAAGGCTTCTGCAAGTGCCGTTGTGGCGTGAGTGCAGTTGAGTACAGGACAAACCGCGCAGCTTCACCACTTTAAGAGCATATCACGCAGCCTGCAACGCGGTTTTTCCCGCCCTCAACATCTCTGTCTGAAATTTTCAACGGCGGCTCGTACGACGGCTCGTACGAGAAGGTGGGACTCTGGCATCCTAGGTCCATTTCCCGGCCTTGTCCCTCTGCCCTGGGTGCTCCGTGGGTGCTGATCCCGCTGCCGCCTTGGCAGAGCGCGCCAAGACGACGACGCCCCGCCTGCAACCCGGTGGGGCGCCTTGGGCATTTTCACCATTTTCATCACCCGCGACCAACAACTCCACTCCCGTCGGACCATTCGCCGAGTCACCGAGTGCCATATGAAGGAGGGCATGCTGAATGCGCCAGCCTGTGACCGCATGCCATGTCTCTCAGGCTCCCGACACACACACGCTTGACGGCTCCGCTACCACCCTCCTCGGCACGACCATCGATCGGGCTGCATCTGTCGCCGTGACGCCAATGGCCGTCCCATCCTTACCGCCCGCCGACGCCGTCGACGCCGACCACGTCGGCGGCCGGGCCGCGCACACCGAACCCGGCGATGCCGACTACGCGCGCGAGGTCTTTGGCCGGACCGACGGCGCGACCGAAGAAGACATTGAGAAGGAGCTGGTGGCGAAGGCGTCCGCGCTGGGCATGAAGCTGCCGCTGTCAGCAAAACCGAGTACACAAGCCGCCACGGCCCACCCCGGCGATTCACAAGAGACGCTCGCCCTGCCGGCCGGGCGCGCGGCGTCCGCCTGGACAAACGAGACGGCGGTCTCCAGGCCGGCATCGCACGCTTCGCAGCAGTCGGGGTCGAGGCCCGCGACGTCGACAGAGTCAACGCAAGGGAGGACAAAATCCAGAAGCCTCAGTTTCTCGCAGTACGACAAATACCTCGGCCAGGTTGACCCGGCGCTCGACCAGCCCAAGCTCGTCGGGCCGAATCCCACCAGGACGGCGCGGCCGGCCGGCATCGTGGCCAGGCCGGACACCAAATCGGGTGTCAAGAGCTTCACGCGGAGCATCGCCAACAAGCTGCGGCGAAGGCGGGCCGCACCGCCCGCGCAGACTCTCAAGTAAGTCTGACAATTCCGGAGCCGGAGCCGGCGACCAGTGACCAGTGCGGGCCCTGACCGCGCCGTTCGTAGGCCGTGCATATGCTGCCGCGAGGACTTCGCCAGCGACAACGACGCGCTGCAGACGCTGCTCTGCGGCCACGCCTACTGCCGGGACTGCCTCGGCGTCATGGTCGCGCAGTCCATGGCGGACGAGTCCCGGATGCCGCCGCGGTGCTGCACGCAGCCGATACCCAGCGCCATCATCAAGCTGGTGCTCGCGCCGGACATGCAGCAGCTGTTCCTCAAGCAGGTGGTGCAGCACAGCACGCCGTGGGAGGCGCGCATCTTCTGCCCCAGCGCGGCCTGCGGCGAGTTCATCCCGCCCGTCGACGCGCTCGACCCCAAGCACCCGTTCGAGGCCGTGTGCCGGAGCTGCAGCACGGCCGTGTGCATCATGTGCAAGCGCGCCGCGCACCCGCTGGGCCAGGACTGCCCCGAGGACCGGGACCTGGACTCGGTGCTGCGGATGGGCGAGCAGTCGGGCTGGCGCCGCTGCTACAAGTGCCGGATGCTGGTCGAGCTGGCGCAGGGCTGCACGCACATCACGTGCCGGTGCAAGGCGCAGTTCTGCTACATCTGCGGCGCCGTCTGGGACCACGCCGTCGGCTGTCCCAACTTCTGCAACGGCGAGGAGGAGCTCGAGCGCCGGCGCGCCGAGGAGGACGCGCGCGAGGCCGAGCGCGAGGCCGAGACGCGCGCGCTGCAAAAGGCCGAGGCCGCCGAGGAGACGGCGCGGCTGGAAGCCAGCCGGAACACGGCCGCGAGCAGCGAGTTCGTCGCGCTGCGCACCCAGCAGGCGGCCGAGATGGCCCGCTTCCGCGGCTACGAGGCCAAGGCGATGGACGCGCTGCGCGCGCGGCAGTCGCGCCGGCGGGAGGCGCTCGAGGCGCGGCTCGCGGACCTCGACGACAAGATGCGCGACCGCCACGCCAAGACGGAGCAGCACCTCGACGACCGCCAGATCCTGGCCGAGCTCGAGCTGCAGAGCGTCCTCGAGGACAAGGAGAAGAAGGTGCGCCTCAAGCTGCGGTACATGGAGGACTACTGCCACGGCACGGGGCCGGAGGAGGCGCGCCACGAGGCGCGCGCCATGCCGCCGCGCCAGGTCACGGCCCGCGACCTCGAGCAGCTGCGCCAGCAGTACTGCGTGCGCGACGGCATGGAGCGCCGCCACCAGAGCCAGATCAACGGCCTGCGCGAGAAGCAGGCCAAGAAGATGCAGGAGCTGGTGGACCGCCACCAGGCCGAGATGGACGCGCTGGACGACCGCAAGATCGACGAGATGGAGGGCCTCGCCGCCGAGCTCGCCGCCGACGAGGACGCGCTGCTGGCGAGGATCGCGCAGCGCCAGGCCCGGCTCGAGATGCGGTGGGACCTGATGGCCGAGGTGCTGCGGGTGGAGATGGAGCGCCGCGAGGGCAAGACGTTTGCCAAGGTGGAGGCGCCCAAGTGGCCCGTGGCGCCCGAGGCCGCGGCCGATGTGCGGCTGGACTATTGGGCCGCCGCCGTTGTTGAGCAGGCCATGGCCGATGCGCATGTGGGCGTCGCCAAGTAGGCCGACCCCCCCCCGTTCTTCTCTCTTCGCTCGCTTCTCTTGTCTTTTCGGCGGGCCATGGATCTAGCTAGCCATGCGCGTTCTGTCTGGGTTTTGTGCTTTTCTCGGTACCATGGTGTTTCGTATGCGGACATGTTCACCGCATCGCGGCGAGGGGTTGGGTATCGATACCAATGGGGGTTGGGCTGGTTACCAGGAGCAAGGAGTTGGATTTACACTACACGAGGTCGTTGCGCGAGCAACATTTACTTTACCACAGACGGGTCTATTTTTTATGTTGGTTTTTTTTTTTATGTTTTGCTGCCGTCCATGGTTGTACCATAGCTTCCTATTGAACCAAGACATGTCTATGTTGGAACCAACCCAGCCTGCCGTGGAAAAGAGAGACCAACAGCGCTCGCTCTAAAATCCCGCCTCGCCACCCCTCAAAAGATCGAGTTGACAATATTACTTCCAATCGTCGCGCCCGCCCCAAAGATCGCCGCATTCCCCAGCTTCTTGCCAATCTTCTTCCCCGCATCCCCCACCTTATTCCCCGCATCGCCCTCCTGGCCCTGCTGCTGCTGCTGCTGCTGCTGCTGCTCCATCCCCTGCCCCTGATACGGCTGCGCCGGCCCCGGCGCAGCCGGATACCCCCCCCCGGCGTGATACCCCGGACCCGGCACTGCGTACTGCGGCTGCTGTGGCGCCTGGTAGTACCCCCCAGCCCCAGCCCCGGCCCCAGCCACGCTCTTGACCCCGTCCGCCGCCGCCGCCGCCGCCTCCACCACCACCACGTACGCGCGCGGGAAGATGCCCTCGGCGCCCGTGCGCGTGTTGCGCCCCATCCACCAGTCCGCGTTCATGTACTCGTGCACGGCGAGGCGGTCGTCGCGCTCGAACGAGCAGTCGCGCGCGTCCGTCGCCGCGTAGCGGTAGAGGGCGCGCGCGTGCGCCAGGACTGGCTTGGCGTCGGGCGGCGGCGGGGCCGGGGTGCGGTTGCGGTTGGGGAGCGCGGGCGCGGACGAGGTCGACTGTGCGTACGAGGGCGGGGCGTATAAGGCGGCGGGGTTGTTGTTGGTTGCTGCGAGGGCTGGGGCGGGGGACGTTGTTGTTCTTGCTGTTGTGGTGGTGGTGGAGGGGGACGGGGTCGGGAGGTTGTGGACGGGGCCAGCGGCGGCGGCGCCGTGGAGGCTTGCTTCGGCGGGGAGGAGGCTGTTGATGCTGTCGAAGGCGGTGTCGGTTATGACGCCCTTTTCGAGGAGCGACTCGAGCTCCTGCGGAGGGTTAGTGTCGGGGAGAGATGGGGTCAGCGAGTGGAGGGTTGGGACTTGCGTTCTTGATCAGGCGGAGCGACCGGTTGGCCTCGATGACCCGTTGGCGGTCTCCGGACACCATGGTCGGCTACGATGTGGGCTGCGATTGCGGTGTTTCGGTGAGCAAGTCGTGTATGGCTGCAGGAAAGATGGCTGTCAGATGCGAGAGAGAGAGCAGCGGGAAGTGAAAGGTTGGAGGGACAGACAGGCGGTAGATGCCAAGTGGGGTCAGACATCGGAGTGGCGCAGGGGATCGACCACAGTTCCGGGCCCGCCGAACGGAACGCCAAGCCCTGTAACACAGACGATCGGTCGCTGAAGTGCCGCTAGCCGAGCGGTGTCGTTGCGTGCAAGATTACACCAATTACCATACACACTAGTACCGGGCAGTCTGCAACGTCCGAAGTGCCGTTTACGGTGATATTTCATCGCTTCGCTAACACCAAATTAAACGCTCGTATTGTGTGACTTCTCAAGAGACAATTACTCGTCGGCGAAGCCAGTGGGTCGGAAGGCGATTTTGTAGCCCTGACGAGCACACTCTGTAGGCTCCTCCTCAACACTAGAGAATCGCTTTAGCGGATAGGTATGTATTACTTGCACCTCAATCCATTGACCATTCATCTCATCCCATCCCACCTTACCCTAACCCCATCCACCAGTACAACCACCCGTGTTGGCCCTCGCTTTCCACACACCCCCTGAGCCCAGCCCATCCACCGTCCCACCCACCCAACAGACACAGCAGCGAAAAGACCAACGCGGCAGACCAAAACAGCACACACGCAGGGCAGATAGGCCAGATAAACAACAGAACGGACCGAAACGAACTCGTGCCGCCCCGTCCCCGTATTGTGTTGTGTGTGTGTGTCGCCATGCAAGTGTGGCATGTGAGCGTGCATGGATGGACATGTCCTCTACCATGTACTCCCGGCCCCGCTAGCATCAGCACACACCCATCGCCGCACAGTCTCCGGGGACAAGACAGGCAGGCAAGGCGGGCGAGGACCGCAGGCCGCACTCACAAAACGCAAGGCCGGATGGCCTCACAGAAAACAAGCACCACGGGACGGACGCAACGGAACAGGACGGCCGCTAAGAAAGGCGATTATTTCCCGCCACAGGCAAGACCGCACAACAAACCGGACATGAAACGGTCTCGACCACAGCCGCCCAGACCCCCGCCGCAGCCTCGCACTTGCCCACGTGTCCAGCACATCCAGGCCTCTCCTCTCTCCTCCTCTCCTCCTCACCTCCTGATCCCGACATCCATCCATCCATCCGCCACTTGCCCAGCCCCGCCCCAGGTCCATCGTCACAGGTTCCCTCCTCACTGCATAAGCCCCAGCCGCGACGACCCGCCCGCCGAGCTCGACGGCGGCGACACATGGCTGAAGTCACCCGGATGCATCTCCGACTTCCTCTGCTGGCTCTTCCAAAAGTCAATCGCCTCAATGACATCCTCGCCGCGCTCGTCCTCATACGCAAACAGAATCTTGTCGGGGGCAAAACGTGTCAGTGGACCAACCACTCACTCACCACCATCGTCACAAAACAGGGTGGTCCCTGGGGGAAAACTAACCTCATGCGTACTGCTGTGCAGCATCCGGATATTCTTGTGCGGCACGATATGCACCGACAAGTTCTCAATGTGGCGGAGCTCGATGAAGTTGGGCTCGAACGCCAAGATCCACGGGTAGCTCAGGGCAAACGCGTTCGGGGTGCCCTCCCAGTCGAGGCGCCACTCGGGCCTGGCGCGCCAGCCGTTGCGGTTGACAAAGAACGAGAACTCGCTGTAGTTGAGCAGGAACTCGCCGTTCAGCCGCTCGATGTGGATCGGCTTGACGCCCTCCTTGCGCGCGACAAAGTCGAGCGACGTGTCGGCCTGGTCGAGCAGCGACTGCGTCTCGAGCGTCTCGAGGGAGACGACCTCGAACCCGCGCGCGCACGCGACGCAGAGCTTCGACTTGAGGAAGTGCACCGACGTCGACTCGGTGGGGATGTAGAACTCCTTGAACGGCTTGAGCTCGTCCTGGCCGGCGTTGAACATCTTGCTGAGGCCCTTCTGCTTCTTGGTCCGCGACATGGCGTCGTTGGGCTCGTAGACCTTGATGGTTGTCGACAGCGCCGAGCTCTTGACGCAGCAGACGAGGTGCCGGCCCAGGCAGATGCCCGTCTTGAAGAAGTTGCAGTGGCTCTGGATCTTCTTGGCCCGCTTCGACGAGATGGGCTCGTTGGGATCCAACGCGCCGAGCTGATACGACAGAAGCGACCGGTTGGAGAGCACGAGCAGCAGTTGGTACTCCTCGAGCACGTCCACCTGCGTGACGCTCGGCACGTCGATCACGCGCTTGGGTGTCGCATCCTTGTCCTTGGACCGGCGATCCGACATGTAGATGCCGTTGTCGGTTCCGTAAATGAGCTTGCGCCCGCCGTCGAACGGCGCCACGCAGTTGACCTTGTTCTGGCCCGAGAAGTAGCTGGACGAGATGACGGTGGTGTTGAGGAAATCGGCACGCGCGCGGAGGCGCTGCTGGGCCGTGTCGATGAACTCGAGCATCTTCTGCCGGCCCGACTGGTTGGACGCATAGAGGGTGAGCTCGTAGCCGTTCTTCCCGAGATGGCGGAACGTGATCGGCCAGCCGTCGCCCTTCTTGGGCTCGTTTCCGGGGTTACGCAACGCCGGAAGCAAGCTCGACGACGAGCGCTTCATCACGCCGTTCTGGGGGATCACCTCCTCCATCTCCTTGATGGAGAGCAGCTCCAGCGGGATGGGCCTCCGGTACGCCTTGACCTCCTCCGTCTTGCCCACCTGCTTGATGCGCACAAGCAGCACCGCATGGTCGAACAAGAATGCCGTGATGTCGGGGTTCTCCGTTGGCGCCTTCTTGAACTGGCTCTTGAAGACAAGCTCGCGGCCCTCGTCGGTGAGCTTCAGGTCAACCTTCTCGTTGGGCCGGAACCGGAGCTGTTCGTGAAGCCGTCGCAGATTGAAGCGATTCTCGGCCTTGCCGGATTCGGCATTCACGCGGCTCAGGAGATCCCGGATCATGGTCAGGACCTTCGGGATGTCCTCCTTGTCTGGGCTGTCCGGCTCCGTGTACTTCAACACGTTGTCCAGCAGCAGCGGGTACCGGGCCAGTCTCGTTGTCGGCTTGGTCAGGTAACCGTTGAGTTCCAGTTTCCTCGACTCCCTGCGCCGCTCGACCTCGTCCACGAAGCGCGAAAAGTCCTTGTTGACCGACCGTTCATTCTCAAACTCAAACTTGCCCTCGAGCTGTTTCGACCCGTACAGGATGAACGGCTCGAACTGCGGCACGAACTCGAGGAATATGTCGCCAACACACTTGACCACCGGGCTTTTCTGTTGCCGCTCGGTCAGGGACCTGGCAAACTTGGAGCTGACGCCGTGGATGCTCGGCGAGTCGATGATGTTGGTGAAGATGTTACGGACGACCTTTTCCCTCCGCTGCGCGGGGATCGGCGACATGCCGTTGATCTTGCCCCGCAGCGGGTATATCCAGAAGTCCCGGAGATACTCGAGGTCCTTGACAAAGTCCCGCTCCGTGTAGCAGATCTCCGAGATGACCTCCTGCCTCTTCTTCTCCCGGTCGCTGGTGCTGTCTGCGATCTCCTTGGGCACGCTGTTGATCCACAGCTTCTGCTCGTCCGTCTGATCCACATCGTCGTCGTTCACGGGTGTCCCGCCCTCGCTCTTGAGGCCGGGGCCCATCTTCAGGTTCAGCCTCGACACCTGCTCCAGCCGGCGCGGGCAAGCGATCGAGTAGCACAGCTGGTCCCTCGTGCATGTGGGGGAGTAGCACTCGGACAGCAAAACGAACACGCCGTCGACGGCGGGCTTCTCCTCGGCGTCCTCCGTCATGGTTTCCCGAAATTGGTACATCTCGTAGGTTGAATCACGCAGCCGGTGCTCGTACGTGACATCGTGGAAGAATTTCTGGGCATCGAGGGCGCGGCCCAAAAGCAATGCCAGGTTTCTGTCGGTGGTCCTAATGATGTAGGAGAGGACGTCGACAGCTTCGGCGCCGCTGAATGCGTTCTTGTAGGTGAGTTCGTTCTTGGTCCGGTCGCCCACGACGATCTTCTGGCGGAAGCATTCGGCCACGCGGGAGAGAAGCGCCGGGTAGACGATGGGCGGCCTGATCTTGGCAGTCGGCGGGCGTTCGCCGTTGATCGAGTTGGTCATCGACGTTCGCTGAACAAGAGTCTGCGCGTCTGTCTTGTCGGTCGGCGTGGTCGAGGACGGTACGATCGTCGAGGTCATGGACGTGGTCCTGTTGCTCTCGTGGCCGATTGACGACACCATACTCGTGGTTCTCGTCTGGGATCCGGGTGGCCCGTACCCAGCTGGGTAACCAGGGTTCGGCGACGGGTGGCTGCCCATATAGTCGGGTGCGGGGGGGACCGCGCCCACCGGTCTCCGATTGGGAATCACACGGCCGCTCATCGTTTGGTGTGCATCTCGATCTCGATCGTGAGACGGGTAGCCACTCATAGTCATGGTCCGCTCCTCCATATGCCTCTCCGGCACGATCCTTCCTTGCGCCGTAGTCCGGGCAGAGTATTGGTTGTAGGACGCTTGTCGGAAGGCATTGGCCGGGGTCTGCTGCTGTTGGTATGGTTGCGGCGGCGAAGGCTGTTGCATTTGAGGCCTCGGATAGTTGGCTAGCGACTGCGATCGGTATGGGTCTGCGTTCATGGCGGGGGGGGCCCCGCCGCCCTGGTAAAATCGCTGTGCCGGAGTCCGCTGCTGGTGGTCGTTGTAGTGGCCCTGCGGGGGGGGACCTCGGGAGGGATCGAACCGTGGAGGTCCCTGGCGCTGAGTTGGCGGGCTGTTGGGGTATGGCCGCCGTGCCTGCTGCTGCTGCTGCATGTACTGATACGATGGGACGTGGGCCCCTGATGCTGAGCGCTGCTGCTGGGCCGCTGGGTGGTATCCATATCCTTGTCCGCCATCGCTGGGGTTGCTGGCTGGGGTGGGCCGCGGTCGTGGAGGGGGATATTGGTCTCCATAGGGTGCGCCTGGCGGTGGTCGTTGAGGCGGGGGTCTGTGTATTTCCGACATGCCCGACGTGGTCGACGACATTGTATTGGTGCGTCCACTTGGCGAAAACTGCGGCGGCGGGACAGACGAGGTCATGGTCTGCGACCGGCTGGCTGGGGGCGCCGCGCCGAAGATGCTTGAGAAGGCCGCTTCTCTCTGGTAGTCACGGCCCTCGGGCTGTCCATACTGTTGCTGTTGTTGTTGTTGTTGTTGATGCGGCTGCTGTTGCCGCGGCGGGGGCATCCGGTCGTGCTGGTAGTCGGCCATGTCTGCGGGAAGGATGATGCATTAGCAACACGCCGGGACATTCCTCTGCAGTCGGGATTTTTGCCGGGGCCGGTCCTGCGATGGGCAGTCGGGCGGTCCGAGACGGTGCCGGGAGTGGAATTGAAATCAAAAGTGGAGAAGGGATGAACTTACTCGTATCTTCTCTCGGACGAGTCGACGTCTCGCCGACTACCTCCAACCCGGGCGCGCTATATCGCGATCGTGCTCAGACAGGCGGCCAATCGAGCGGGAAGGGGATCTGGGCTGATTCGGAGGCCGCAACGGGCGATGCCGTGGTCGCCGGTCGTCTCCCTCGTCGTCGTCTGGGATGTTGTGGCAGGGGATGTTGCCCGTCGAGAATGTGTTCTGGTTGTGCCACGAGCGGCGGGTGACGTTATTGGGCGATGTGGTCCGCTGCCCCCCCCCCTAACAACAATTTTTGGCTCCTGTGCCGTGCCGCCGTGGAGCAGCAAGCCGAAAACCGACCGCTTCTGACTTGCGACTTTGTGAGCACAGCGCTCCAACTAGCCTAAACAGGGCCGCATTTGGCTGCGCGGAAACACCGGATCGAAGCCTACCGGTTGGCCGCTCCAAGAAGATGACACTTTTCGGGCGGGATGAAATGGCAATACTGGTATGCTGGAGCCGAGAGTGTTGTCTTTAAAAACACAGCGCCTGGGGCTGCCACGCCGCGACGTCGCTTCCTTGCAAAACCGAAGTCCGTTTGCGATCCACTCATTAAAGCAGCTCCGCAACGGCTGATAGCAGTGTGGCGCAGAGCTTCCCCTGACTTTGGGCCTCCCGGGCGTCGGAGCTAAGAAGTCGGTCGAGACTCGAGACTAGGAGCGCGAAGTGAGATGTTTCGTCATAGGGGCATTATTTCGCAAAGTAGAAGAGGAATCGACTGGTAGCCATTCGTCACTCAAGTGCAACCACACCAGGGCCCTGAGGTCGGCGTGATATTTGCAGTATCATCCGGACAACCTCAGCAGCGCATTGCCCAGTCCCAAAGTGATCCGATGTCCTGGGCCTTCCAATACGCTTTGATAATGGTGTGTTGTTGGCGGTAGTGTAGTGTATGAACTGCCAATTTGGAAGCCACACTTCAAGCTCTCTCGACGCGTCCGGAAAGATCCCCTGAGCCGAGGGGCAACCTGGATGCTGTGGCAGGCGCGACTTGCTGGAAGCTTGTGGGTGGTGTCTCACGTGACTGTTCTTGGCATTTCGCTGTTGGCTTTGGTGGAGCTTGGCGGCTTCGTAACCTCCAAGCTGGACCGTGCAGGTTCACTGTCGCGCATCCAGGGCATCCGCAGACAGCCGTTGGCCTTTCCGCTCCAGCACTTTGCCCAATTACCTGCGCATCTATTCGATCGCGCCACATCTACCCTCCATTTCCGTCACAGCCTTGGCAAACCGTACACCATGGCCGAGTCTGAGTTGAGCCCCAAGTTCGCCCCCTTCATTGGCATGGTAAGTGCAGTTGTTGGCTGGCAGTGACGGCTCAATGGGGAGCGCATAGAGGTGTCATCGGGACCAGCTTGGCTAACCATGTTCTTCTTCCAGGGCGGCATTGCGGCGGCCATGATCTTTGGCAGTACGATTCACCCACCCATCCCGCCATGTCCAAACCCGTTCTCCATCGATCCGTCCCAACGGCGCCGTATACCTTCGAGGCTGGCCAGATAGCTGACGTTATTTCACCTCACAGGCATGGGTGCGGCATATGGCACCGCAAAGTCCGGCATCGGCATCGCCGGCGTGGGGACATTCCGGCCGGACCTGATCATGAAGGTGGGGAGGAGCAGGTGGTGGTACGCTCTGCGGGATGCGCCGTGCTGACTGGTTCCCCGCTCGACTTTAGTGTCTCATTCCCGTCGTCATGTCCGGCATCATTGCCGTATACGCTCTCGTCGTCTCCGTCCTGATCGCCCAGGACTTGCAGCCCCCGTCCTCCGGGTCATACAGCTTGTTCAAGTGCGTTTCTTTGGCGCCAGCATACCCATAAGAATGAGGCTTGGATACTGACATCCCGCCAGCGGCTTCATGCATCTCGCGTGCGGACTATCCGTCGGGCTCACAGGCCTTGCAGCCGGCTATTGCATTGGCATCGTGGGCGACAAGGGAGTCAGGTCATACATGCTGCAGTCCAGGGTGTTCGTCGGCATGGTGTTGATTCTCATTTTCGGCGAGGTCCTGGGTCTCTATGGGTAATTATCCAGTCCCAGTCCCGGCATGTGTGGTGTGGTTGCTGACAACGCCTCAGGCTTATCGTGGCCCTCATTCTTAACACCAAGAGCAAGGGCTAAGTTCCACAGGAGTGCAGCGTCGCTCGATCAGGAGAAGTTGTGTACAAAATGTATACAAGCCGAGACTCGGCGGACAAGGGACGTGATTAGTAGCATTGGCACGGCGTTTGACGGATGTGTACTTGGTTGATAGAGGGTCATGGACTAGGATAGGCACGGCGAAGAATTTGCAACTTCGTATCCTCGATACACAGCGCGGCACACATGAAGGTGCCCGTTTCTGCCGATATCAGCAAGCCAGACCGCAATGTGGCGGCAATGGTAAGTGCAGAAGTTTGAGCAACCCCCGAGCTCCCATTGTCCCCAACTGACACAGGGGAGGTGAAGTTGACCATAGCACAACCACGGGCCACCTGCCTTAACCTCCACAGCCTCGGCCACTAGCTTAAATGTTTGCGATATGCTCATACGACCTATCTCCCTCATAGTATGCTGCGGAAAATGCAGTTCAATTCCATAAAACCTGGCGCAGACTCCCAACCTGGCGAGCCGGATCATACAAGGGTCCCTGAACTCCCATGGACCACACAAATCATCGCAACCTCCCCGAACCCAATGATAGCCCTCCAATGCAATAACGATGAAGCCTTTGCGGGCAAGGAAGCCTGTGATGAGTGAAAGAAATGGTCCAGCCAGAACCACCAACGCCATAACTCGTCGCGCATCAGCAACGTACAGTACATAGGAGAGGTGCGCCGGGCATGTCCCGTCTAGGATCGCGTGCCAATGCGGAACGGCAGCCTGCTGGTTGACCGGCGGTCGATATTGTGCCGGAACCGTTTCCAGCTCTTCTCGCGCTCTTCGCGGTCCTTCATCTGGGCTGTTGGTTTCCAGGTCAGGTTAGCCACTTTCCGTCCATGATTCCACGCCGAACCCGCTGACACGGCCGCAGCTGCCGAACACCACTACCGCGAGGGAAGACGAAACAGAAAAGAAGAAGAAGAAGAAGAAGAAAAAAACCCACCCAGAAAGAAATCCCACCGCCTATCCTCCCGCAGCAGAATCTCGTCCCCGCGGGTCTCCCTCGCCAACCGCTCCCTCGTCGCCCGCGCCGCGGCCTCCTCCCCAACCAGATACGGGTCCTCCAGCGGCCGAACGCGGTTCCGCTCCTCCTCCTCCTCGATGCGCTCCAGCATGGCCCTGCGCAGGCCCTCGGCGTTCGCGCGCGCCGCGCTGCTGCTGCTGCTGCCGCTGCCGCTCGCGGCGCTGGCCCGGCGCAGCGCCACGTTGTGGTAGATGCGGGCGGTCGGGTTCGACGTGCTGGTCGGCCACGAGGGGATGCGGAACTGGCTGAGCGAGGGCTCGGGCTGGCGGGGCGGGCCCGACGGCACCGGCGGCAGGCCGGGCCCCTGGCGGCGGCTTGCGGAGGAAGGGTCGGGTCCGAGGAGCGAGGAGACGCTGCTTCCTGGGCCGGGGCCGGAGGACGGGAGGGAGGTGGCGCGGGCCGGTGGCGAATAGGGTGGTAGGGGGTCTGGGTGGGGGGCGGTAGAATGGTAGGAGGGCGCGTCGGATGCTGGGGCCGGGGGGGGAAGGGTTGGCAGGGATGGTTAGTTTTGGGGGGGTGGAGGGCTTCCGGGTTGGGAGAGCTTCGGAGGCGACAAGCTGGGGTTGGCTGGTCAGGGGATACGTACTGTAGGAAGGAGCTGCCGAGCGGATGGAGGCCGTCTCAAAGTCTTCTGGGGCCATCGAGTCCAATGCAAGACGGGCGTAGGCGGGTGTGTGGTCAACCATGGTTGCGGCCATGTTGATATTGTCGGCGATGCCTTATACTCCGTAGCCGGCGCCGGGTCGTGGACCGTTCCAAGGTCAGGAGGGCAAGGCGTGGAAGAGTGACAGCAACAATGCACAATGGCCGAGCGTGGTGGCGGGGTCCTTGAGGCCAACGAGGTCGGACGAAGCGGCTAGCAGGGGCACAAGCTCGATGGTGATGGATATTGACCGGGCCAGTTCTATCTTCAGGCCGTTGTCGAAAGTGTCGACGGCGAGCAGTGTGAAGGATCTATCAAAGAAAGGGCCACGTGAGAGATGGACTGAAATGGCTGAAGTCAGAGGGTGTGACAAGTTGACAACGCTAGAGAGGATTGGCTCTTTTTCAAAACTTGAAATGGTTGTTCTGGAAGGAGGCGGGAGACATGAAGGAACTATTAGCTGCATGGTGGCTGCGCCGACTGTCTAAAATAACTGGCTGCTGCTGCATTGTGCCTCTACCTCTGTCTCAGGGCTCGGTACAGCCCACTGCGATAACCTGTTGTTCGCCCAAGATCGTATGTAATGGAGCATTGGAGGGGCATATGCGGGGTCGTGGTTGGAGTCTTGGCTCGTCCACGCTGAGCTTGGCGGGATGGTCCGCCGGGAGGGTGGGTCCCCAATGGTGGCTGAGCTTGCACGGCCGTCGCCTGGTGAGGTCAGAGCCACAGCACAGGGGCAAGTATTTTATCTGAAACTTGTGGCCGGTGTGTTGTAGTGCAGAGCTCACGCTTATTCATGTGGGCTGCTGGATTCGTTTCTATCGCAGAATCGCTTGTATTTTGTATTTTGTGAGATGGCAAGGAACATTGAACGGTAATACGGATACCGATACGAAGAAGTAGCTCCCGCAGTTCGGGAACCGGCCTTGGCGGAACCGCATTCCGAGGGGCTGGATGACGGAATCGAGTCCATTTCCAAGAGCGGTCTCGCCTTGTTCTTACACGCCAATCTCTTGCCCTTGCGAGCCCGTGTAAACAACCGGCCTTGGATGAACATCGGGTCTCTGCAGGAACACTCAGGCCTCCTCGTTTGGAACCTGGCACGCACCACTGATCTCAGGGCCAAGCTGCTATGCACACTATTAATAGCGGCCTAAACACAACAGATGGCTTGAGCGAGTAACGGGCATCGGACGCATAGAAATGCCCTAGCCAGCAGTCTGTACCATCACTTTACCATTACAGAGGTACGAAGTACTGTCGCACAGTTTGCTGTCAGATGTCCAGGGCCTGCTTTCAGCGGGCTGGGGCCCCACGTGGGCCTCCCAATCGGGGGCCATCTGGCAGGGACCCGGGCAGGCAGCACTCCACACCCACACTAAGAGGCGGCGCCCTGTCAGTGTCAACACCAACAACCGGTGAAGGGTGTTGATCTCACGACTCTCGCAGCACAAGAGAGTTGTATCAGGATCCTGTTGGCAGTCGAGAAGACTGCAAGTGTCACAAGATGGGGCTGGCGGCTGTCCTCGCTGGGTGCGCGGCCGCAGCGCTTGGACAGTTCGCTGCAGCTGCGCAGCCCGGTGCTGCGAAACCGGCTCCTGCGCCAATGCGGGACCTGGACTGGGGCAAGCTCAACTTCCTGCACACGACTGACACGCACGGATGGCACGCCGGCCATCTGCAAGAGTCGCAGTTCTCGGCCGACTGGGGCGACTATGTTTCGTTTGCCCGTCACATGCGCGAGCGGGCCGACGACCTGGGCGTCGACCTCCTGCTCGTCGACACCGGCGACCGCGTCGAGGGCAACGGCCTGTACGATGCGTCGAGTCCCAAGGGCAAGTACTACTACGACATCTACCGGGAGCAGCAGGTCGACATACTATGCACCGGCAACCATGAGCTCTACGTGGCCGCGACCGCCGATGGCGAGCACCTCCATACCGTCCCGAACTTCAAAGCCAATTATGTCGCCTCCAACGTCGACTACATAGATCCCCGGTCGGGGGAGAGGATGCCGATGGCGCAGCGATACCGCAAGTTCCAGACAAAAAACCAGAAGCTGGATGTGGTTGCGTTTGGCTTCCTCTTCGACTTCACCGGCAACGCCAACAACACGGTCGTGCAGCCGGTCAAGGCAGCAATCCGCGAGAAATGGTTCCAGGAGGCCATCCGGGAAGAGACAGACCTCTTCGTCGTGGTCGGCCACGTCGGCGTGCGGATGCAGGAGTTCAAGGACATCTTCGGCGCCATCCGCAAGCAGAACCCGCTCACCCCGATCCTCTTCTTTGGCGGCCACGTCCATGTGCGAGACGCCACCGCATACGACCCGCGGTCGTTTGCAATCGCCAGCGGGCGATACTTTGAGACGATTGGCTGGATGTCCGTCAACGGTGACCTGAGCAGGACAGAGGCAGAAGCATTGCCAACCACGGGTCCCCTGGCTTTCCAGCGCCGGTACATCGACAACAACCTGCTCGGGCTGCACCATCACACGGGGCGCAATGCCACCACATTCCCTACCGAACACGGCCGCAATGTCTCGGCCACCATCGCCAATGCCCGCCGGGAACTCGATCTCGACTACGCCTTTGGCTGTGCGCCGAAGACGTACTGGATGACTCGGAGCCCCTATCCGGCACACGACAGCATCTACAGCTGGCTCGAGGAAGAGGTCCTGCCCGACGTTGCCGTCAATCCGAACCGGAAAGAAGTCCCCCGCCTGGTTATTGCCAACACAGGCGCCATCCGCTTTGACATCTTCAAGGGCGCCTTCACCCGCGACACAACCTACATCATCTCGCCCTTCCTCAGCGCCCTGACCTACATCCCCGACGTCCCGTATCACATGGCCCGCAAGGTCATCAAGCTTCTAAACAACGCCGGCAAGATCATGGAGTCTGCGCCCATGGACAGCCGGTTCATGGGGATACCGGAGCAGTTTGCTATTCGCGAGTCCATAATCAATGAGATCCCGTCGTCCGCCACGCACCCCAATGACGCGCGACAGAAACCGCTTGGCGACGGACCCTCCGAGAGGCCGAACCTGACGCCAGGATACACCACCAGGGACGACATTGGCCACGACGGCGACGACACCATACACTCGGGCATCAACTTCTATGTTGTGCCCAACTGCATCCAGGCCGAGGTCGCTTTCCCGTCCGAGGGCGAACCCGCGACGGTTGACTTGGTCTTCTTTGACTTCATCACCCCCTGGGTGCTGATGGCTCTGCGGCTGAGCGGCGGCCACTACGATGACGAGGACGTGCAGCGGTATGTTGACGGGACGTTTACCGAGCTGATGGCGGGCTGGATTGAGAAGAATTGGCCGAGACGTTGCTAGATGTCTGTTTGGGCAGCATGGCAGGCGGGAATGGTGTTTGGCGTATTCCATATATCTTGTTCGGATGTGGCGTTTGGAGCGAGAGAGATTGTACAGACTGCATTTGTGACTGTCAGAGCCAGCACGCCCGACTATCACGAGAGGGGATATTTTCAGCATTGTTTTGGATAGAGCAGACTTGAATATCAACAAACTGTTCCCTTTGCGCCACTAACGCCAAGCCTGTCCGTGGAAATGCCATCAAGAAACAACCCAGACCCAGCAGAGTGGGATTACCCCCCTCGCTACAACTGATCCAACAGCCTCCTCCTCCGCCTCTCAATCAGCTCCTGCTGCACCTCCTCCAGCGTCGGCAGCTCCCAGACCCTCCCATCCCCCACATCCCCCGGCAAGGCCTCCCACCCAGGCGGCAGCGCCTCGCCAGCCCCGGCCCTCTCCAAACCCTCCACCGCCAGCGCCGCCCTCCCCTTCTCATACTCCAGCAACACCTCGTCCTCCTCCCCCGGCGCATACCCGTAGTACGCCGCATTGACCAGCCGCCGCAGATCCGTCCTCTCCTCCAGCGGCTTCTCCTCCTCGACCCGCTGCCGCGTCGCGGCCTCAAACAGCTCCTTCACCCCCGGCAGCTCCTTGGCGCGGCCAAAATACCGATACCCCTTCCCGCCGCCCTGGATCTCCCTTCCCGCATCGTCATACACCCGGGCGCCGCCGCGCATGTAGTTGGGCCCGCCCAGGTTGCGGATCTGCACCTCCCACATGTGCTTCTCGCGCATCAGCTTGTTGATCTCGTCGTTGAGGTCGCGGATCTGGTAGTCCGACAGCGCCGGCTCCTGGATCCGCGACACCTTGCGCGACACGTCCTTGAGCACCTGCCCGCGCCACTTCTCGCACAGCGGGATGCTGTCCTGCTCCGTGATCGCCCGCGGCCGCCGCGACCGCCCCGCGTCGATGATGCCCAGGTCCGCCGCCTGCGCCTCGCGGAAGCGGAAGAGCATCGACTGCGCTTTTTCTGAGTTGCGCGCCATTTTCGGACTGGTTGGGTTGCCCTTGGACGGGCGGCTGGCTGTGCGGAAGGGGGTTGGTGGTGAGGGTGGGTGGGGGTGGAAATGCGGGTGCGCGTGAGGGTGGTTGAGAATTCGCGTGTTGCTTGTTGGGGGTGGTCGGGTTGGAGCTCGTGGTTGATCGTGAAATTCCAGCCTTGTGGTTTGGCGGCGGTGGCACTGTGGCGCGGGCGTTGACAGGGGTTGCTGATGGGCAGCCCTGCGCTGCGCCTTCTATAAATCAACGCGGTGCAGCGCGTCCCCCTCTCTCTTTCCCCACGTCAATGCCCTGGATGACAGACATGTTTGGCCAACGCCGCTGCAGGAATTACATTCCGACTCGTCCAGGCATATTTCTACAAATCCCAAGACCAACGGACTCCTTTTATCGGTGGCGAGGTGCTACTTTTCTTTGCTGCCAGGCTTTGCACCCGGAGCTTCATTTTCTCTCAGTTGAGTCTCCCATATCAAGTGATATCTCCAACCACGGCAGCATCGGGAACCTGCAATGACGAAAAACACAAACCAACTCGACTCATCCCGTCCCCTGCGTGTATGCGCCAGGCAGGACGCGGGCGAGACTGAGGGCAGGTCAAAGAATAGATATCTGAGCAGGTTTCATGCCCGCCACTCTCCGTCCGATCACCCTTCTCAGCCATTAGCCTAGAATAGCTGGGTTCCGCATCCTGACGAGCCATTCCCAAATACAATATAAAGTTTGGACATGTTGGGCCATCATACCCTAGGTACCATTTGCGCGAGGTTGAGACTTGAGTGAGGAAGTTTGGGTGGCGGCCTGTGCGGCCCAGACCAAAAAAGCACAGACCCACCACCCAACAAAGCAACCCCAAAATCATCCTCACCAGCCTTGCATTCTCTCTCCTTCCCTCCACAACCTCACAAACCCCCTCCCTTTTCTTCCACCACCCAGCGCCATACTACCAACCCCCCCCCCCCCCCCCCCCCCGCAATGACGACACCGCATTCCTCCTAAGGTGCGCCGACGCCCGCCTCTCTCCCGGCAAACACCCATTCCACCCCCGTCCTCTCCCGCCTGACGCGTTCGGTACGCCGACACGTCGGGCGCGGTGGGGCCCGGCGCGCCAGAATGGGGAAAAAAGGGGGGACAAGGCGCGCCGCGTGTCTGCGCAGCACCGATGACGGCCACACCTAGTAGTTTTCAATCGGAGCGGCGCGCTGGGAATCGAGGGGATTGATTCAATTTTTTTTTTCTTCGCGCGGGTTGGGTTGGGTTTGTGGTTGTTGGATCGGGGGTTGGCGGGAGGAGAGAGAGAGAGAGAGAGAGAGGGGGGGTGTTTCTTTTGCGTCGTCGTCGTCCATCAACGCCTTTTGAAGTTTCAAGAGGCAAGAGGGAGGACTGACGAGGCAGCGAGCAGAGCAAAACCGAGCCCGGTGATGACTTAGTGTCCAAAAAGCCAAATTTGCAGGCAGCAGACGGTGTTTCATTCTGGCTTCGGCTGGGTGGCCTGTCGGTTGTCGTTGAGAACCCAAGAGAGCTAATCTGAGGGCCTCGTTTTGCTTGCTTTGCGTTGCTTTGCTTCGTTTCTTTTCTGTTCTTTATTTGCAGCACCGCATGACTTTACTTCGGTTAGATAGAACATACAGCGTCAATACCCAGTAGCCAAGTCCAGTACGATGCATTGTTGAATTATTTCCATGGCTTTTAGAGACCGATCTTGCGCCTCCCATCCGAATGTGTGTCCCACTCTTACAGAACCAAATAACTCGACATCACACAGCTCCTCCATCTATAACCCTCCCTCATCAACATGTATCCCATCACTGCGTCTTCTTTCCCGCCGCCGCTCTCCCTTTCACCGGCGCACTATACATCCATAGCGCCACAAAACCCAACCAGCCTGCCACGGTAACGCCGACGCCTCCGATCCACGGCCACGCGCCGCTGATGACGAAGCTGCGCGGCCACTCGTCGTGTGCCATGTGCCGCACCGACACCGTGGTCTTCTCCTCGACGTTGGACAGCAGCGGCCGCCTGTAGTTGACCTTGAAGTTGAAGATGCCGTGCTGGTCCGGCAGCTTGAAGGCGGCAGTATAGGCGGCTGCGTCGCCGGTCGACTGGGCGGGGTCGGGGTTGAGCGCGAGGCGGTGGAACGGGGAGAGCATGGAGAATTCGAGCTGCAGGGTGTCGGCCGCCGGTGTGGTGAACGGGGTCCAGTGCGTCCAGCTGTATTCGGAGAGCGAGATGGTGTATTTCTGGATAGGGTAGGGGGGGTTAGTTGTCTGGGGTCTGGCGACAAGGGCCGGGCGAGACTTACGACGTCGTTCTTGATGCGGTAGATAGAGGGGCTCGACTCGTTGGCCGCCCCCGCCTCGTCGAGATGGTGCTCGATCCAGTTGACGCGCAGGACGCCGATCTCGTTGAACGTCCACCCGCTCACGCGCTTCGCAAACTCCCTGTTGAACGTCTTGGCCGTCTGGCCGTCGGCCGTGGTCACCTCGGCGTCGAACCACTTATCCTGCAGCATCTCGGCCGAGCCGACGAGCGTGAAGCGTGCCGAGTTGCGCGCCTGCGAGGTTGACACCAGCGACAGCTGCGAACCCGCCGCGAAGAGGTCATCCACCACCTCGGCCTGCTCCTTGGGGTTGTAGCTGTAGGCGGTGGACGGCGCGCGGAGGACGGGGGTCAGGAGTTCGCTGGCGCCGAGGGCAGCGCCCACACCCCGCGGGAACGCAAGAATCTCGCTGGCGGCGGCGCCGGCGCTGAAGAAGTCCTTTACGTCGGGGCGGACGGGGCCCGGGGGCGGGAGGAGGATGACATCGTGCGTCTCGGCGGCGCTGGAGGCATCGTAGCTAAAGTGGTCTACAACCAGGCCGGTGCGGTCGACGGGGAGTTGGATATCGAGCTCGTTGAGCAGGGACACGAGGGAAGTGGGGGTCGCGACGCCGGAGCTGAGGGTCACGAGGATGTTGCCATTGGCGTTCAGGAAATCGACGAGGATGTTGGGCGTCAGGTTGGGGCCGAGGCCTACGAGGGATGGTCAGTACGGTTGTGGCATGCAGGTGTTCTGGTCGTGATCATACCCTTGGACTTGGACGGGAAGAATGCGATGTGGTCGTAGGCGCGCTCGCCGAGGCGGAACAGGGCCAGCGACTCGCTCTTGGGTGTCTCAAACGAGAGCTGGAATCCCCTGCCTGGTCAGTTCGTCAGCCATTGTGTCCCCGACCACACCATGCATGTCGGAGAAGACCACGGACTTTCAAGATCAGCCAAGAACTTGGAGTAGTTGACTTTCTCGGCGACATCGTCCAGGACCACCAGCAGCCGGTTGCCGGACGTGCTGAGCGCCGACACTGCGGCCACAAACAGACAGGCCAGCAGCGAGAAGAAAGACCGCATGCTGGGCAGAAATATCCCACTTCTGCGGTGGCAGTGACGTGTGGGGGGGAGAAGGATTCGACGGGCGTCAACTCGTGGTTGTCGAGTTGATTCATGCCACGGAATCGAACTTAGCTTGCCGCGCCCACTGCAGCGCAGCGCCGCGCAGCAGCTCCAGTTCACTGATTCGGCATACGTAGCCTTGCCAAGACCGCCCGGAGTTCACTCAGCTCCACAACCCCTGTCAGCGACCCGCGCCCGTGCTTTCCACTGCACCCGCCAAACAGCCGCAGTTTGCCCGCCGCAACCAGGACCCATCGAGCAAGCTCCCCCAGCTCCGCGACGACGACGTGCTCGCCCGCCGCGATTGATAGCCCGCAAGGTGCGTATCCTTCCGCCTAACCCTCCACCCACCCAGCCTCCAACCCCCCATCCCCATCCAACCCCCCTCCTAACAAGAAACGAGAACGAGTCCCTCGCCAGACAACCGCCCGCTCAAACACAACCCCCCCCCCCCCCACGTCAAAAATGAGCACCGCAGTAACCCCCCGGTTCTGGGCCGGCCCCCTCCGCTACCTCCGCTGGTCCGCGCGCGAGCGCCCCGCCTTCTTCTTCGCCGTGGTGCTCGGCGCGCTGGGCCCCATCTCGCTGATCACGATCCCGCCGCTGCGGCGGCGGATGGGCGACCCCGACGCGGCGCCCATTCCGATGACATACCCGAGTACGTTCTTCCCCCTTGGCAGATATAGTGGGACTTTTCTTGGTGGGGTTTTTGGGGGGGGAGGGAGAGATGGATGGATGGATGGGCGCTAATGTGCACACACCTCTACAGTTCCGCCCGGACCGAGGAAGACGCTGACGGGGTATGGCGATGAGACGGAATGAGGTTGATTGAGGTTGGGGGATGGGGACGAGGAGGGGCTGCGGGAGTTGCTGCGCGCGGCCGGCAGATGGGCAGACGCTGTATCAACTGTACATACACGGACGGCGTTGTGGGGTGCGACGGCGAATAGAGAAAGAGGGATTTGCAGCGCATGCGGGAGGCGGTGGCCCGAAGCAACAGACACACGATCCGAGGCCGTGTTTGCCAGTGATGATGCCGGAACAGAGGCGTGGATGACGCAGGCACAGATCACCACCACCTACCATCCCGCGAGCCCGGTGCAAGAAATACCCGCGAAACAACTAATAAACCAAGGCTCCCTGTGCTATCATGAATACACCGCCGTGCTGTTGACTCTGTTCGTGGTCTACATCCCACCGCCAACGCTCTCTAGTAATGCAATCGCCGCTTCTCGCACCGTCTCAACCCTCGTCGTCGCTGCAAAAACAAATCCCATCCCGTGTCCGCCCCTCCCGTCCTCCCCCCCCATGATGTCCATGCCGGCGGCCGCAGTCAGGTCCACGGCGGCTCTACCTCTCCCGCTGAATCAAATTCCACTCATACTGCGTCCGTCGTCAGCACACGCACTCTCCCAGATTTCATCACGGAGCCGCAGAGGAGAAACTCACCACCCGCCCATCATCGTCCCCGGTATACACCAACCCCGGCATCGGCGCAACACACGTGATCGCCGCCTCGACATTCGCCCCCGTCTCGCTCTTCACATTCACATGGTCCAGCCGCCGCATAAACCCCAACACCCACCGCCCCGTCGTCTCGTCAACCGTCTTGCGCCAGACATTGACAACCCCCCTCTTGTGGCCCGTAAGGACCAGCTGGTTCTCCAGCCACTCGTTCCCGCCCGACCCCTCATAGAACGCACACGAGTGCACATAGTCATCCGTCGTCGCCGCCCCCGTCGCCGCCCCCGCCCCCGAGGAGGAAGAAGCAGCAACACAGACATTCTGATCCAGAACCAGCTCCCCGTTCAGGGTATACAGCAGCACGTGCTGGCCACAGCAGAGCATCACATCGCCCGTGGCATCGTTGATGCGCACGCACTCGACGGGCCGGCCGCCGCCGCCGCCGCCGCCGCCGGCCGCGGGCAGTTGGCGGACAAACTCGAGCCGGTTCAGGTCCCACAGGAACGCGACGCCGTCCGAGGCGGAGACGGTCAGGATCGTGCTGAACGCCTTGGAGACGGCGATGTGCGTGACGGGGTTCTTGTGGCCGAACAGCGACGAGCGCGGGTGCAGCTCCACGAGCGGTTTGTTGGGCGACGAGTGCACCATGTAGACCGAGACGACACAGTCTTCGCCGGCGGTGATGAGGGTTTTGGAGTCGGCAAAGGTGAGCGTGGAGATTTGGCCGATGTGCAGGTTTTCAAAGAGGCCGGCGGGCTACGGTTGGGTTAGTCTGCGCTGCAGAAATAAGAGGCAAAAGGGTCGGGGGCTCACCTTGCGGTTATCGCTGAGGAAGAAGCGCACGCTGTTGTCGGCGTAGCCCCATTCTAGGAACTTGTCGTAGTGCGGCGGGAGGTTGAGACGGAAGGGGGATGCGCAGAGGAGGCGGTCGAGCTTGGGCACGTAGATGAGCGAAGCGACACGCTCGCGGCTCTCTGTTGATTTGGTCAGCCATCCGCCAACACCAGCAGCACAGATCGGGAGGAAGGAATACCCAACAGCGGATACGGCAGCCGCGTCAACGCTGAGACCGACGTATCAAGCCGCCTGGTCGGACACCGGTCGTGTTCCCTCGACGGGTGGGGCTTCGTAAAGATTTGATGCGGCGTCTGGCCGAAATTATGAATGATGCCCGTGGTGATGAGGCGCTCTTGGGGATCCGTGATATTGTCTAGGTCTCTGGCACCCTTGTACGACAGCGGATGGAAGACGTTCAAGTTCTCGACCGCCAGCTCCCCCCGTTGCTTGAACCCAAAGACGAGATCGATCCACTGATGCAAGCTCTGGCTGACATGCGGACTCTCCAGGGCCTCGCGGTGTTTCGCGATGAAGATCTTTGGGTCGCCCTTGGCCCAGGGCGGCAAGACGACATTGTCCACCCTGCCGCCGTCCCCTTGCCGGACGCCGAAGTTGTACCCGTTGATGTTGGTCAGGAACTCGGGGAGGTAGAAGAACTCGGGGGTCAGCTCGCGCACGTCGGAGCCATTGTCCCGCGAAGAAGACGTCCACGCCCCCTCGATGGAGAAGAACAGCCGATCGGGGTGATCGAAGGTGCCGCCCTGCAGCAGTATGAAGGACTGCACAAAGGGAGGGAGACGGATCAGATACGAAGATACAATCATCGCCGACGAGTAGTGAGTCCCGTAGTGGAAGGGCGTCTCGCCTATTTCCGACAGGCTCCGGTGTCGCATGCCGAAGTCGGCTGCACGGGTTGGGGACTGCGCGCCCATTGGCTTCGACAGGTCTCTGAAAGTGGCCGGGTTGGTGAGGTCGAGCTCGTCGCTCGTATAATCAGCCAACACCCACGGGAAGACAGGGTATTGGGTGAGATCATTAAAGGTCCTGCCGGCCATGGTATTCACAAGCATGAGGTAGTGGAAGTTGGAGATCTCTCCCCGCTGCCACCGCCTCATCATGGGATTCCATGCCGACGAGTTGAAGATGCTGCCAAACTTTGCCCCCAGCGTCTGCGGCGCCTCTTCACTAAACTTGAGGCCCTCGAGCCGCCAGCCGTCCTCCGGGTTGGGCAGCAGGTTGGTGTTGTTGGTGTGCGGCGTCTTGACCACCAGCCTCATGTAGATATCGTCCCTCATGGACGGGTTGATGGCGGTGAGGAGGTAACTCCGTCCGTCCGTGAAGAACACCTCGATCGCCACATCGCGGAACAGGAAGCGCCGCTTTGATATGCTGAGGACATCATGCCACCTCCAGCTGCGTGACTCCTGGTCAGTGCGGCCCTGGTTCTGACGTCGCTCGCTGGCGTTGCTCCCCGTGATGATGATGGAGAACGGATCGCGCTCTTCTGGCGGCGCCTGCCAGACGTTCACGATCTCCCCGTCCGCACTCTGAAAAAGACTGTCCATGATGTAGAGGGCCTCTTTTCCGATGATCAGGATGCCTTCCGAGGCGTCGAGGCCAATGATGCGCGAGATGTTGAAGACGTTCTGTACAGTATCGCCTTGCTGGAGCCGTCTCATCACCTTTCGATTCTTATCTTCAAAGGTGTCGTCTCCTTCAGGTTCGTTGGGATCATCCACCAGCTCAAAGTCGTCTTCTGGTGAAACGCCCTGGTCTGCGTCCCCTGATGCCGGCTCTGGATCGGCGGAAATATCAGGGCCCTCCCCAGCGCCATCAGCTCCAATGCCCATCAATGGTGTTGGGGCCAGCGTCGATGAACTGCCAATGGATGTGTTTCCTTTCGGGTTGGCAGCAGGCATGTTGCTTCTCTTTGGCTGGAAGTCCTGCCGGCGCTGGCTGGGATACTCTGGAAGGAGGCGAAGGCGCATACGATTTCGACCCTCTGTCCGGTCTAGCTTCCACTTCAGAGCCTGGGGCTCGCTAAATACCGCACCTGGACGGCACAGATCACGCTCCATCTTTGCAAACGTCGCGGTCAAGTAGGCATTGTCGTCTTGCTGGTCCTGGAGGAGTCGCTGGTGCTTGAAGTGCTCCGTGAAGTAGATGCTCTTCATCCAGGCGCTGTTTGCCATCTCGTGGCGGAGCAAAACATTGTCCCGCTCTCGGGATTCCGTCTGCCACTGCCGTAGCTTGTCCTTGCGGTTATTGAGTCTTGATCTGGCAGTGCCTGTCGTGCGTTGATTCTCCGATACGACAAACTCTTCCCAGGTTTTCGACATGCCACCAATGAAGAGCACATCGAGTGACGGGCGGTGCTGGTCAACCCATTCGAGGAACGACGCATCGTCCAGTTCGGTCAATTTCTCAAAGCCCCTGGCCAACTGTCGCTGATCCGGTGCCATGGTCTGGCGGAAGATTGCCGACGACTCTTCGGGTTTCTGCACGAGCATTATCCTCCATAGAGTCGCCGCGATGAGACGAACATGCTGCCGCGCGTCTACCAGTTTGTTGTAGAGTTGGTACCACAGCAGTTTCATGTAGTCGTCCTCCGTCGAGAGGGAGCCGAGTAGCACTGTCTGCCAGTAAAGCAACTGCTCCATGGTCGAGACGGCCTCAGAATCTTTAGTTTCGGGGTCGTCCATGTCCGAGAGCCTGAGCAGCGTGACCTTCAAGAACGACGCCCGGATGGTCGCCACTGCGGAGCTACAGAGCCGGACACTCTTCAACGACGAGACTTCGGGACGCTGTAGGTACTCCAACACCGTCCCGGTGAATTCAATCATCGTCTCGGCTCCGTTCATGAACCACCCCTCATACACGGCGTCCACCATGTGTAGGTTGAGCCGGGCCATGTTCTGTAAAATCTTGGGCTCCGACAGGACTTTTTGGTCCAGCTGAACGGCATTCTTCAAATGAGTCATGACGTTCCGCAAGACGTACGTCTCAAAGTAGGCTCGGTGCTCTTGAAACCCCGGGGGCACCTTCAAGAATAGGCCAAACCCAGGGAATTCCTTTCTGACGAGGATCTGGTCGGTGAACACGCTGATGATGAGTTCCAGAATACTCTCCAACACAACATTGCTAGTGTTGCGGGTGGCAATCTTCTTCTTGGGAGACATGACGTGGGTCAAGCGCGCGGCCGCAGGAGACGGAGGGGCTTGCTGTGCCGAGACCAAGATGAACGACGACGGACGCCGGAGAGGAGTGCCTCGGCCCGGAACAGGGGGTGTGAGAGGAGGTTCGGAAGGCGCCGCGCTTGCCGTCCTGATTATTGGGATTGTGGTCGATGCTGAGCCAGGGACTGGCCGGATGATCACATCCCCCCCTTCAAAAGTGAGAATGGAGTCTTTTGAGCCGAGTTCCGTCTCTGCCGTGACCGGATCGGCACTAACGATGATCGGGTACAAGGCAGAAAAGAGGAGTCGAATGTAGTCTGAGGACAGAGCAAAGTCTCTGAAGTTAGCCGAACGGCTGTGCATGTCGGCCAGAAAGCGGATGACCGTCTGGAGAACCACGGCGTTGGTTGCTATCCTCTCCTTGTCAGGCACCATTGTCCCTGAGATTACACGTTAGCAGGCGTCGAGCACGATTCAGGATGTGGTCTCACTTCGGGGTTCAAGCGCCTGGCCCAGCTCCATAGACCGGGCCCTAGGCCTTGTCTTGACAACATCGAGAGATTCCTGGCACTTCTTCATTGACCCCGGGTCGGCAGCAGGAGAGTCTGGATCATCCTGGTATTTGAGAATATCCCGAAGCCCGTGCTGCAGCATGGAAGTTATGACAGGCAGCACATCCGGAAACACAATCCGGCTGTTACCAAATATTTCCAAAAGGCTGAAGAAGTCAAACGACTTGTCAAAATTGATGTTGGCAACGTCATATCCAAAGAGAATGCTGAAGAGGATGGGCCAGAGAGTCGAGATGTCCCACCACTGTTTCAGGCGGTAGGCCATGATCGAGAACCCGCCGGTCTTGGTCGCGAACTTGGCCGTATAACCGGAAGGCTGCGTGACGAGAAGGCGGGCAAGGATCTTGCAACCAAGGACGACAATTTCGGGATCGTTCTCTGCAAGCAGGTAGAGCAGCCACTGCCGGTTCGTCAGCACGTGCTCCGTTTCCTTCAGGGCGGCTGGAATTGTCACCTTGTTAGTGACAGTCTTGGCAAACTTGCGGATGTCGACCAAATTGGTCTTCTCGCAGAGGAGCCGAGAGTACATCTCCAGTATCTTGACACCGAGCTCTTTCTTATTGAGCATTTTGGAACCCGCAGCGGCGGATGACGAGCCGGCCTCGATGGTAGGTCGTCGCAAGGCACCGAGACCAGGGGTGGCTGACCGACTGCTGGCAGATGGGGGTCTAGGGGTTCGTGGCCGGGAACCCGGAGGCGTATGGAACGCGTAGGTGATGAACAGGGCAATCGAACGGTGGACTTCGGCGTTGTAGTTGCATTTAACAAGGCTCTCAAAGGAAGCCATGAAGTGCGGCATGATAGTCTCTGAAATGGTCTCGGCCTTCAGCGCATCGAGAAGCCTCTTAATAATCCCTGCATGGCCAATGGATTAGCCCAAGAGATACTTGCCGAACTAGCGCACAACACATGACTTACGCATTCGAAGCAGCCGGCGGCTGTTGAACTGGTGGTGTTTGCTCTTCACGGCAAAGGTCACGAACTGCTTGTAATAGAGCTCCTGGGCTAGAGGCGAAGACCTTCGCCAGGTGTCGGGATCGATCAGGAGGACGCGGTAGGCGAGGGGGTTGACGATGAAGGATTCGATCGGGTCCGCATGCTTGTACCCAACGAAATGGAGCACCAGGCTGAGGAGTTGGAAGATCAAACGATCCCTCGCCTCGTTGGTCAGGGTGAGCCGCCAGGACTGCGACTGGGCGTCCGAGCCCGCAACGCCGAATCCAAGCTTGGCTCGGAGCAGCATGCTTAGAACGGCATAGCCATTGTCTCTCTCCATAGCCTCGCTGTTTCTCCAGCTGTTGCTGATGCAGTGAAACACGAGCTCGGCGGACCTTAACAGCTCATCGCAGGTGGACGACCGCTCGATGAGCTTTAGGCCCACGGGCGTGAAACCGCCGAGCCGCCATAGATTGTCATCGAAGTAGTAGGGGGTCGCAGTGACGGGGTCGCCTGTGAGAAGAGAGACGCCATTCAGTTTGATCAGGGCGTCGTTGATGCAGGGGACAGCGCCGTTGACAGCAACCGCAGTCCCGCTTTTTACCGTCGCATGGAACAGACTGTTGGCCGCATTCTTCGCGAGCGATCGAAACAAGACAGAGTCCATGAACTTTCCATCCGCCGGAAACACAGCTCGCGGGAAGGCGCTGAGTAAGACCTTGTGTTCGGGGACGATGGTACTTGCTTTATCCCTGATGGCTTTCAGGATGTCCGAGTTGTCGTCCTTACCCGGATGGAAAACTTCGTTACGGAGTCCAAGTGCAGCCGAGGCCTCATAAGTCTGGAAGCCACCAAGACAGTCCTGGAAGTTCCCCTGATAGCGCGGTCCGAGGCGGAAATAGACGGCGAGGAGGTCATCACTCAGCACGTCCTCAAACAAGTGGGCGGAGGCCAGTGACCACCTGGAGCTCACAAGCCCAGGGCCAAGCTGTGCTGCGAGCCCCCGGGGGGTGCCCAGGAAGGCCTGAACCGGGTTCGTCTTGTTGCTGCTCGATGAGAAGGAAACGAAGCTCTCCGTGCTCGCATTGGAGAGCGGAGGCGGGCTCGGGTAGGCGGCGCGAATCTGCTCCGCAAACTCCCCATTGACGTAGAGGCTTGCTTTGCTCGCCATCATCGTCTTGGGTCTGCGGTGGACGAGCGCGATGTGGTACCATTGCTGCTCTTTGAAGGCAACGGACTTGAACCTGACACTTGGGCGCGACGAGGTGACAGATGTCTGGAGGATGAAGTTCTTTGTGTCTTTCTCGAGGTATGCCAAAAGAAAGCAGGTTTGAGTAGAATCGAAGACCCCGAAGAGGGTTGTGTGAGACTTTGGGTCAAACTTGTCGATCCGAATCCATCCGGTGTACGTGTATCCCGGAGCTGTCTGAGGAGGAAACGAGCGGCCGAGACTGGGCAGTTCGAGAGATGAGTGGCCGTGGAGAGAGAGGTCAAACTGGATGAAAGGCGGCCCAGCGTGCTTCTCTGTCATGCTCAGACAGAACTCGGAGGTTGCTGCGTCTCGGCGGTTTAGTAGAAACTGCGCGTCTGCGAGTTGATCTATGCCAAGATGCATCAGAGACTCGGAGAGGGCCAGTGCCTTCTCCCTTTCAGGCTCCGTGAGGTTGCTGTTCTTGCCAAAAAGCAGGCGTAGCAGTTTGGACAAGATGCCGGTGCCATGTAGAGCACTGAGGTTGAAGAACGAAGCAGAGGCAACGGACGACAATGTTGTGAGGACTATTATCGAAGCCCGGCTTGTTGCGCCCCCGCTGTCTCTTGGGATAGATTCCCAAAAGGCAACAACCGTCCGGATGATCTCGGCGTTTTGGAGGACCGTGGTCGGCCGAATGATCTCTTGCACTCTCCTCTCAATCCCTTTGGCGCTGTGTATCGCGTCGATTTCAGCCTGCGCGCCGTCCTCGAGCGGCGTTTCCGTTCCCTCGTGATCGCCATTCTGGTCTTCCGGCGCGCTGTTTAGTGTTGTTCGCGAGGCGGCGGCTACGGAACGGCAGAGTTCGTCCAAACGCTGGTCGTCTAGGGCAAAGGAAAGGAGTTTCCCGAACAGCTGGCAGGTTGTCCAGAGATCTGCATCGCCCCCTCCCACACCAATGCTGGCAATGACTTGCTCCAGGGCCTCCCACCCTCCGCCCTCGACTCTGTCCTGGAAGTATCGTCTGTTGCCGGGATGCCCACGGAACGCTGCGGAGACGGTCGCCAACACCACGTGCAACAGGTCGAAAATGGCCCTCCTCTCGGCCTCGCTACGCTTATGGGGGTTGTAGAAACCAGAGAATGACCGTAACACGTCTAGAAGGGCCTGGAAGCCGTGAAGATGGCGGAAATCATCCTGTGACGGAGAGGGAGGCTGCATGGCGGCAACATGCTGGTGGATTTGTCGAATCTGGGATAGAAGGTCTTCGGTTTTCGGGTATGTCGCAAGTGTTGGGGGCGCTGCCGTCTCGGACAGGCGTTCGAGGAGATCCTGGAGCACCTCGGTGGCCTTGGATGTCTGGAGGGTCGAGGCCGATGTCGACGATCGATAGCGGCGGGACCGAAGGGCGAGCATCCTGACGGTTTTGGGGTGCTCGATTGCACTAGTTTGTCCGTCTTTTTTGTTGGCGACCGCGATGAGAAAAGCTCGGGTCCCCAGCACCCACCAAGGCTCCAGGCATGCGATCCGAGGGGCCCGTCATGGAAAGGAAAACCGCTGCCTTTGGCTCTTCTGAGGAAGTGCTTACGCCAGCATCCTCAGGCTTGGGCAGACAGTAGACGTCGGCTCGCTCGTTAGGGACTCGGGGTCGGAAATCGATAATCGATGCGGAAGAAAATGGATGCAACAGATGTTCCGAGGAAAGTGCAGGGAAAAAAAACACTCCTTTTCCGGGTATTCCTAGTACGCCGATGGGCAGTCAGTCCGCTTGCTGTGGGAAGTTGATCGCTTCCAGCTGCAAGGCAACAATGAAAGCTTCCAGGCGGTTTCAGCCTCGCTCGAGCTGTTGCAGGGCTGACCTGAGCTGGTGTTGCCGGCCCCCCACCCAGTTAGAGGGGTAGGTGTGGCGGTGCCATTAGCTGCTGGAAATCAAGCCACACCACACTCTGAAGAAGCGTTCATCTTGAGATCTTGAGGGACTTGTCCGGCCTGCAAAATCGCCTGCCGACCCGACGAGTACCTAGGTATCTCAGCCAGGTAAATTCCCTTTTGTCGGGATAGGTACCTTGACTAACGGACTAAGGGAGCGACGAGAAAACAGAGCTAACAAAAGGACCCCCCATGGTTCCAACATCATCTATCTCGGCTGCTGCCTGTCACACTCAGATATCTTGATGGGTCCGCCTAGATGCGGCGCGGCAAGGCCATCGGTGTGGACTTTGTCTGCAACAGCTTCCCAACCACGGAATATTGTGTATGGTCCGGGCTGGATATTGATGTCGAAAACAGTCACTATATATAGCGCGGCCCTCAACCTACAGTAGGCCTCGGGCGGGCTCTGAAACAGTTCGAGATTTGCCACTTCACGCGATGGGCGATGGAACGGCTCGTGGTCCACAAGACAACAAGACGAAGATAAGGCGATAACGACGGGACGGGTGACGATCCTTGACCCACCCAGAACCCGCAGCAGACAGCCTTGTGGCAGGTATATTAACGGAAATGCACCTGCATTGATGAATGACGCTCGCGATGTTGCCGGAGAAAAGAATGAGCGTAGAAGAGCGCAATTCTGCTTCCGCGCCGCGCCATCGCATGCAGGGACAAAACGGTTCGTTCGATGTCTGATCAGGGCCTGATTCAACCAAGCTCCAGCGGCTGCGCGAGATAGAGCTATGATGTAATTGTACGGTCTTATCGGATTAAGCTCACAAAGGCATCAAGCGGGCCGATATCGGCTCGACTCTAGAGCGAAACGTTGCCAATGAGAGTGGTAGGTATTGTGCAGATCAGCCTAGCATTCCCCCAAGTGTATGTACGGGAGTACGGATAACTTCCTCCGCATCAATCCAGTAAATCCAAGGAACCGGGGAACCTGAGATCCGGCGAGTCGAGTCAGACGCACCAAGCGATGCGACACACCGGCACGTGCCTGTCGCTCGTGACCCCCCTTCCCCGGATGGGTGGGGAATCCCCGCGCCAACATAGGCGGCGAGGCGGTCCTGGCATGATTAAGAGGCCTCGTCGTTTCACCCAGCCTTTAGAAGGCATCGGGAAGCTGAGGGGTTGTGACGGATGGTACAGCTTCGCCGGATCGAAGAAGACAGGGCCGATCTGCTGTAGTAGCCTGTACAGATGTACTTTGACAGACTTGATAATTAGCTCTGCCTCACAGGGGCAGGTAACCGTATTACTGAACAGTTGCGGTACATAAAGATGCGTATGCTGCACAAAGTATCCGTACTAGAACTCTCATACGGTGTCTCGGATTCGTCAACTGGGACTCGGGGCGCCCAACAGAGCTTTGGCGAATCAACGATCTGCAGCCACCCTGCGCGGCGGTAAGCAAGCCGCTGATCCGGAACAGGGCAGCCTCGCCGCCCCAACACTCAGGAGTGAAACGCATGCACTGTGGCGTGGCAGAATCCCGTATGCACTCTGAGAGATGTCGGGGAACAACCCAAAACCATGTCCAAGGCTATTCCGTATGGATATGTGCTATCGATCTTGTCTTCTGCCCGGTGCTGCATGCTGGGCGAGTCGGTGCATCCCATTGCTACGCGATAGCCAGGACCGGTGGTGTCAGTTGTCCGGCCGCAGTAGGCCCCACGCTTATCGCAAACGCTCGCCCCAATGAATCTGGCGCATCAGGCATACCATTGGCTGCTCCGCCTTTGGCCAAACCGCATTAAGCCAGAAGCGGGTCTCCAGCCCCCGGCATCTGGGTTTGGCTTGCAGCTCCCCGCCTGCCCTGGATGGGAGAGCTAGCCGGGGTGTTCCCTGAGGCAACCGCACGCGCATGGACGGCTGACGCATTCTCCGCCTCTTTATCAGGACCCGACCCAGCTCCCCAGAGTTGCCGCTCCCTTCTCTCCTGCCCATCTCCTCCACTGACCTTCCCACCATCCATCCGCCATCCCACCCACCACAGCCCCATCAAAGTCATCGTGGGAGGCATCGCAGTTTGGTTGTCTATTTCCCTCTTCGATTGAAGTCGCCGGATTCGTCGACTTCGCCCTTCATTTTTATTCACCATGAGAGGCGTCATCGCTCTCTCGCTCGCAGCGTGCGCTGCCGCAGCACCAAGTGTCAGCTTTGATACCATCCACGGCGATGCCGCGCCCATTCTTTCCTCGTCCAACGCCGAGACCATCCCCAACTCGTACATCATCAAGTTCAAGAAGCATGTGACCGACAACTCGGCGTCGGCTCACCAGACCTGGATCCAGGAGATTCACACGTCGCGCGAGACTCAGCGCATCGACCTCAAGAAGCGAGGCCAGGCGCCGCTGCTCGATGACGTGTTCCGCGGCCTGAAGCACACATACAAGATTGGCCAAGACTTTGTGGGCTACGCCGGCCACTTTGACGATGAAGTCATCGAGCAAGTTCGCAGGCATCCCGATGTAAGTTATTCCCCATCGTTGAATCTTTTCCCAACTTGGATGCTGATTATCTCCTGCCCAGGTCGAGTACATCGAGCGCGATAGCATCGTCCGCACCATGCGTGACGCAACCGAGGCGACATGCGAGGGCGATACGCAGAAGTCAGCTCCATGGGGTCTGGCCCGTGTCTCGCACCGCGACAGCCTGAGCTTCTCGACGTTCAACAAGTACCTCTACGCTGCCGAGGGTGGCGAGGGTGTTGATGCGTATGTCATCGACACCGGCACCAACGTCGATCACGTTGACTTTGAGGGCCGTGCCACGTGGGGCAAGACCATTCCCAATGGCGATGCCGATGTCGATGGCAACGGTCACGGCACCCATTGCTCTGGCACCATTGCCGGCAAGAAGTACGGTGTTGCCAAGAAGGCCAAGGTCTACGCCGTCAAGGTCCTGCGCTCCAACGGCTCTGGCACCATGGCCGACGTTGTGGCTGGTGTCGAGTGGGCGGCCAAGTCCCACATCGAGCAAGTCAAGGCGGCCAAGGCTGGTAAGCGCAAGGGCTTCAAGGGCTCTGTCGCCAACATGTCGCTGGGTGGCGGCAAGACCAAGGCTCTCGACGACGTCGTGGATGCCGCTGTTGATGCTGGTATCCACTTCGCCGTTGCTGCCGGTAACGACAACGCCGATGCTTGCAACTACTCGCCCGCCTCTGCCTCCAAGGCCGTCACCGTTGGTGCTTCTGCCATTGATGACAGCCGTGCCTACTTCTCCAACTACGGCAAGTGCACCGACATCTTCGCCCCCGGTCTGAGCATTCTCTCGACCTGGATCGGCAGCAAGCACGCCACCAACACCATCTCGGGCACGTCGATGGCGTCGCCTCACATCTGCGGTCTGCTCGCGTACTATCTTTCCATGCAGCCCGCCAGCGATTCCGAGTACTCGCTCGCCACCATCACCCCCAAGAAGCTGAAGAACAACCTGCTCAAGGTTGCGACCAAGGGCACCCTCACCGACATGCCCAAGGATACCCCCAACCTGCTCGCCTGGAACGGCGGTGGCTGTGACAACTACTCGGACATTGTCAAGTCCGGCGGCTACGAGGCCAAGCCCAAGGCCAAGCCCGGCAAGGTCGATCGTATCTCTGAACTCGAGAAGCTCATTGAGCACGACTTCGAGGTGGTCTCTGGCAAGGTTACCAAGGGCGCCTCGTCCTTTGCTGACAAGGTTGCCAAGTTCTCCAACAAGATCCACGAGCTCGTGGATGAGGAGATCAAGGAGTTCGTTGAGGAGATGGCTGCCTGATTCATAACCATCAACCATGGTATCGACGCAGCGCGCGTACAGCCTGATTTTATGGCCGGTATGGGATGGGTTTTCCTTGTTTTCCTTGGCTTTTTGGTATATTGGGACGGGCAAGTACGTATCATTCAGCCTCTGGAGTTTTCTTGTACTGTACTCGCGACTTGAGGCACATCTGGGTGTTCGGACGGTTTGCATTTGAGGACGTAACGGCCATCCTAGGAATCAGAGCTTTTTTAGCCACATGCCTTGTCCCTATTGTGAAGCAGACATTCCAGCTGTCTCTCTGTTGCTGGACTAAATCTCTGAATCTCCCAATCTCAGACGTATCTTTGGTTCTTTCCCTTGGTGTCTTTGACTGACTGAGTGGCTTCCATGGTAAGTCACCAACCAGGTGCCCTTTCCCCTATTGGAATACACCTTGCGGGACGTCACTGACGACTGACCATTTACTGGGCACTTTGCTCTTCGTTCCTCGCTCCAATGCCGGCTTCTTAGTCTCGCGTCCCTGTCACAACCACAGACTCTGTGTGACTTCGGCCTGGACATTTCAACCCCCCCGGCATAGGGTTAGCCACAGCTTTACTCTTGAGAATCCGCTTTACTTGCTTTTATATTCCCAATCATTCTCTCGGCGCACTTACTTGCATCCTTGCGCAGCCAACCCGCCCATCCATCCGTTTCTCGACCGCTTCGATGCTGCGTCGGCGCAGTCTAAAGGCCAGATCCGATCTCAAGCGCCGCAGGTCCACCTCGTCGACACATGGTGTTGTCCTTGAGCATCTCAATCCGGCGCGAGCGCAGCGAGACGCTCACATTGCTGCCTGCGAGGCCTATGCGAGAGCACAGAGTCGGACGTCAGAGATGTCACTATTTCCCCCTACCCCCGAGTTGTCTCCCCGCCGCCGACGGTCTGAGTGGAGTGGCCAAAGTCAAGATGGCCCCAAAACCCCTGGCCGAGGAGACGATAATGGCCAGGACCTCCGCCGCTACCAGAGTGTTCGCTTTATGGGACCGTGTTCTCTGCAGGCAATGGGCCGCCATGGCCGGCCAAGGAGCTCTAGCTACAATTCCAAGGATCCAGGTCCAGATTCTACGGACAAACAAGAGGATGGGTACAGGAATATCGCCCAGAGCCACAGTCGGAGTCTCGATGATACAGACCCGGTTCAGGTCCCTAGTCCTCCCCGGAGGGCGCCGCCTCCAGTACCACTGCCCAGGATGGCTACTGACTATCTTGCTGCCCTCGACGCCCAGGATGAATATTACACCCCCGAAGACGACATAGCATCCGCACCATCCTCATATCGCCGTCTCCACAAGTCCAAGTCAAGATTCGCCGAATACCAAGGGTTTCGAAAAAGCCACGAACGCTCCATCCCGTCCCTGCAAGGGAAGTCCCCCAGGTCACGGCCGCTGCTGGCATCCGATACCCGCCGGCTGTTTCGTTCTGATCCCAATGACAAAGTCTCGCATGGTGTTCCAAGTTTGAGAGCACCCAAGTCGATGAGCTTCCTGAATTCCCGTAGTTCTCAGTCCAGGTCCAGTACCAGCCACGATGGTGGCAGACGAGATCCAAGAATTGCTGACTTGCCCGACGTCCCGGAAGATGAATCTTCGGGGATACGGCAAAGCTCCACGCGGACCAGATCCAGGACGTCTGCACTCTTTGGATCGCAAAATCGCCGAGTTGAGTCGAGATTCCGCGAGTCTCTTCGCAGCGACAGTCCGATTGAAGATACAGTCGCAGACGGCCCATACCCTGGAGCCCCGCAAGACGCGCCCGGAACCCTCAAATCAAGAGCGAGGAAGGCATCGAGGACACTGAGAGTCAAACTAAGAAACTTGTTTACTCTCGCAAAACCAGAAGGAGAAATGTCAATTCCGTGCCAACACATCGAATCCCAGAGGACTCATGTTATCGAAAACTCGGCTTCTTTCCATGGGCGCGAAACTGAAGATGAAGCCCCTGTCGATGAGATACGCGGTCTCATCCATGAGGTGCCGGCCAAGATACCCTACTTTCAATTTGCACAGCCAGGCATTGTTCATTCCAGCAGAGCAAGTCTAGAGAGCTTGAGAAGTGAGGCGGAACGCAAGGTATCGGATAGTTCGTCGTTGACTAGCTGGGTACACTCTGGACCGAGCACACTTACAAGCCAGCAGCAGCAGCAGTGGAGAGAATGGGAAAAGCAGCGCCTCTCCATTATCAGAGAGAGCGGCACACATGGCCCGTCGCCATCCGCGTGGAGGCAGCCCCTCGGCACAGGGCTGTTCCAGCGCCCGGAGAGTATTGTTGAAGACGCAATCGCCCCTCGCCAGGTCGTGGACAGCCAACGCGTCTATTCTGCGCTGATGAAGCGCATGCGGGCAATGAATGGCCAGAGTGCGCAATCTTCGGAACAGGAGTCTCATGGCTCTGAGCCTGGGCATTCAGCACCATTCATGGAACACGTCGATCGCTCTCCAGACCGCACACCAGACACGATCAGACGTGTCACTGAAGAAAAGTCCGGAATAGCAACCGGCGACATAGTTACCCCAACCCGAGTTTCAAGAAGGTCGAGTCAATCGCGTAGCCGGTTTTCACGGACGGTATCTGGCTCAATCGCCTCTGGAAGAACCCGGCTCAGAGACAGTCTAGGACGACCAGCACGAGACGGCAGCGGCACTTCCGCTAGGCATTCCATGTCTCAAGGCTCAGTGCGTGAATCGCGGCCCGTCGGCAGTCCCGCGTCGCACGTCTTCAGGACATCAAGCCCCTACCGTCGTGCTCTTAGAGTGTCGATGCAAGAAGAACAGCACGCCTGGTCCCTGCCGAGCTGTGGCACCGAACAAGACTCTGACACCGGCACACAGCTCCACCACCCTTCCAAAACCAATACGCTACCAGAAACCGACTCCGACTCTGCTAAGGACCTAGACTACACCGAGAGCGTCTATTCAACAGACGACGGTCAAGCCGGCCTTGGGCAGGCAGACGACACGCCAACCACCTACCGGCCTGCTGGCTACCGCGAGCACTCGACCGCCAGCTCAATTGGCTGGAAGACATGGTTGTCAGCCAACATGGGAACCATGAAGTTTGATCCCTCTTCACCTCCGTCTCCATCAAAACAGCTAGACCCGGAATTCGCCCTGCTATCCATGCCGCCTAGTTTTCCCTCTGGCCATTTTCCCGGAAAACGCCATGTTCGCGAGTCGGCTCAGATATATGCCGACGAAGATGATGACGATGTGTTTGAACCGCCTACGCGGAAGCCAACACTCCCCACGACGCCGCTCAAGCAGGTGGAGCACAATGCCGCCCAGAGCTCACCACTGCAGCGGTCGGTCAAGCGCATCACTACAACTTCATCTCCCACATCCTCCATCGCCAATGGGAATGGGAATGGGAATGGAAACGGGAAAGTGCTGCTCGTCGAGAACGAGAACCCCAGCGCTCCGTCGTCTCCGTCTCTACTGCCGCCGCCGATCCCGCCGAGGAGCAAGCTGAGACCGTCGCCGCTGAGGGTGTCGAGGACGAAATTTAGTAGTCCCTACTCGGTGACGTCGAGTCCGGGGCTGACGGAGGCCGTGAGGAGGCAGTTTGGTGGGGTTATTGAGGGGGGTGGTAGTGAAGGGGCGGCTTTCATTTGATGGTAAGTGAGTGGTGTGTTGTTTCTTTGATGGGGTGGAAGCGAATGGGGCCATTGCCGGATAGCCCCTGTATTTGGATTAGCGAGGGTCGGGGGTAAGTTAGTGATGATGGATGGTTGGAGGATGGATGCGGATCAGGAGACATGGTGGCATTTGTTAGTGTTTGGGGAAGCCTAGAGGTTTGGTGTCACGGAAGTTGTGATTGATAGCTGGGATTAGACATGAGGGTATGGTTTAGATATAGCTAGGGGTGGACCACCTGTAGTTGGGGCGCGATCAATGCAACGCTGCCAACCTCTTCAAGCCGGCAGTATGTACTCCAGCATCCTAGCCGAGTCAGGCTTACATTAGTACTTATTCTCACCCCTAGCTATGTTATTCGTAAATTACCGACCATACCATCTACTGCAGATCTACTTCAAAAAAAAAGAAACCGAGATTGCTTCCCCTAAAATGCAAAGGACAACTCCCTCTCTGATGGGAGGAAAGGAAGGGGGAATGTTCAATGTATTAGCATAGAAGCGACAAACAGGGTTTCCCCCGGTTCCCACCAGGCTCCATCTTCAGTCGCCCGGTGATTGGCTGAATCCGACTTTGAAATATGGGTACAACGAGTTCACAGGGAAAGAAGCACTGCAGGACTCGAAGTCGGATTTGGCCAACCTGGAACTTGGAATGAACCGGATCTGCGCCCGGTTTGAAGCGAGTTTGAAGCCAACTGGAACGCCGCAAGCGGTTGGCAGCAGACAGCCCTTGCAGGACTGGATCTGAGGTTTGATGTGCACGGAGTAGGTACCTTGGAGTGGTTTTGTTCTGGCTTATCCCCTGTATTCTGTACTTGGGGCTGTAACAGCACTGTGGTGTAAGTCTGTAAGATAAGGTTCTCGGTCGGCATGTGAGTATCCGTATTTCTGGCTTCTTGGCGTGCCAAGCTGTATTATGTACGTACGCGCAGGGTTGGGACTTAGTAATTACGCACCCTCCCCCTGTCAGCCTGAACGCCAGTGCCAGGTATTGCGCTGCAACCGCAATCTCACCCGTGATATTTTTCTCGTTGGCGCCAGACACAACTCCAGCAACGGGGCGCGCCGTTACTAACTTGCTTTGTGTGCTGGGACGGAATTCGCGCGGGCGGATAACCAAAAACCAGCCATTTAGTTAGTGCACACACACAGCGAGTCCAAACCCAACGAATCCCGAATCTCCCGATCCGATTGTCCGTCTTCCTCCTCTCCTCTTCCTCGCGCACCTGCGGCATGACACAACCGCCACTCTTCTTCGCTCGCCCATCATGAACGCCCTCAAGGAGAAGTGCCGGCCAAAGCACCAGGTCCTCGTCCTGAAATGCTACCCGCGGACCGCCAAAGGGGCCGTCGACGTCAAGCCCAACTCGAGCGAGCTCAGCTACCTGCTCTTCTACGCGCAATCGCGCCGGTCCAAGATCCAGAAGGTCGGGAGCTTCCTGGAAAAGAAGACGGCCAGCGACGTCTACCGCCAGCGGATAGGGTAAGCCGTTTGCCATGACGCTCCCTCGAAGCCTCTCTCCTCTTGCGCTGACCGGTCATATGACAGGAACGTCCAGGTCACGCTCCAGATCCTGACGGCGCTGATCGAGAAGACGCCCAAAGACCTCCCCCTCTTCGCATCCTGTGTCCTCCAGGTCCTCGAGCAAATCCTCAAGTCCCGCGACATCACCATGGTCGAATCGTCCATCCCGACCTTCGAAGCGTTTTGCTCCCATCACGACCCGACCTCCCTCGTGGCCGACCAGGCCTACTTGCGCCACTATCTTTCCGTCGTTCAGCAGTATGCTTCCCTCGCCTCGACGCGCGCCTTCCCGGGGAAGCTCGAGCCGAGCAAACCGATCGCGTTGCGATGGAGAAACGCGGGTCTGAAAGCAATTCGGAGCATTGCCTCATCCGAAGCCCTCTCCTCCGTCACGACCCAGCAGTACGACGTGGCCGTCCCCATGATACTCGAGAATCTGTGGACCGACAACGAGGACTTTCTCGACGTTCTGCACCAACGAGCGGAAAACGAGGAAAAGTTTGGCGGGGTCCTGATGAGGAGACGGACGAGCGTGGCCACGGTGCACACACCCGACACCGAGTCCAACGCGAATCCCATGGCCCTGGCGGACAGTGCCGTGGACATGGACAAGCTGGCCGAGGAGGACACTGGTGTGCTGGCTATGGAATGCCTCGGACAGATCTTCATTGCCCCCAACCGGTCGCAAGTCCACGCCGCCTCCCTTGCCCTCCTCGCATTCATCCGGGAGCGGGTGGGCCAGCAGGAGGAGGTTGTCAAGACAGACTCGAACGGGAGGGACAGTGGCTGGGCCATCAAGATGTTCTTGCTGGCTGCCCGATGGGCCCCTGTCGCGGACCGCTTCACCATTCTCATCACGGCCATGGACACGCTTGCCGGGCAGCCCCTGACTGACGACGCGCTGCGCCAGCACATTGTACTGGCAGCCATGATCGGCGCGCTTCTGCGGTCGGATATCAACCTGATCGGTCTGAGCGTCATGGATGTTCTCCTCCAGTTCATTGCGCACATTCGGCGACTGGTTCAGATGCCGGGCGACCCCAACAGCATGAGGAGCGAGCCTCCCCTCCCCGGCCAGCCCGACCCGCGCTCCCCGACAACCCTCCAGTTCGCCGAGAAGGCAGACCAGACCGCGGCTGAGCGCAAGGACCTGCTGTTCCGGCTGCAGGAGTGCATCGGGGATCTGGCCACCCATGTTTACTACGCCGATCAGATTTCCGACATGATTTCCGCCATACTGCTCAAGCTGAAGCCGTCTCGCTCCAGCAGCATGTCGGGCTCCCCCCGCGGCGACAAGGACAACACCCCCAAATCCTCCGTACATGCGCTCGCCGATGAGCACCACGTCGATTCGCTCTTTGCGCTCACTGTTGCCAAGATCGCCGCGCTGAGGGCGATCAGGTCGGTTCTCCTCGTCGCCAATCCGACGCCGAGGACGAGCAGGAATGTTAGCCTGTCGAGAAGCCGCGTTCCCATCCAGGTCTGGGAGGGCACCCAATGGTTGCTGCGGGACGCCGACGGGCTCGTTCGAAAGGCGTACGTGGATGCTGTGGTGACGTGGCTGGACCGTGAGACGGCGAGCGCCGACTGCACGGCCAAGGACGAGACGGCCCGGCAGACGCTCAAGAGCCGAGAACTCCAGAGCTCGTCGCTTGCGCGGCGGGCCGTGTCGAGTGCTTCTGCCCGGGAAATGCCCGTCAAGGCTGCTCTGCGGTCGCATTTCCTGCAGCTTCTTAATGTTTCCATCTACGACAACGCCATCCAGTACATCGACTACGAGACCGACATCGTCCTTCTCCACGTCTTGCTGGCGAAGCTGGTGGACAAGCTCGGCGTGAATGTGGTCCGATACGGCCTGCCTATGATTTTCCGGCTTCAGGAGGACATCCCGGATGCCGACTCGCCCATTCACAAAGTCCGGCTCGGCAGTCTGGTGCACGGGTACTTTTGGATTCTGACGGAAAAGTTCGACTTTGAGGGCTCCGCCGTTGGGAGGGCGATACACAACGAGATTGTCCGACGCCGTTGCAAGCAATTCTGGATCGACGGGGTTAACATCCCTGCTCCGCTTCTTGAACTGGTTGGCACGCCGGGCACGGCCGGGCCCCAGCCGCGGCTGCCCCTGCAAGAGATTGAGTCAGAAGCGCTGCTCCCCTTTGATGAGCGTCTCTTGCTCGTCGAGTCTATCTGTACGGGATACCAAGCGCAAACAACCTCGCCATCAGCAAGCCCGGCCGCTAGTCCCGGCCGCAGCTTCTCGCACCCCATCCTGGGTGCAACACTGAGCGCCATTCCCACCATTGAGACAGAGCACGAAATCCCTCCGCTCCTCCGCGAGCAAATGCTCAGCGACTGGACCCGCGAAGCCGTCCTCGCAGCCGTGCAGACGGCGAGCAGAGCCGCCTCCCTCAGCGGCTCCCGCGCGGGGACCGCGGCCACCAACCGCCTCAACGGCGGCCTCACCGCCAACGGCCACGCCTTCCGCCCGTCCCCGCGCGGCAGCAAGACCAACCTCCGCCCGTCCTCCTCTCCGGGCGATGGCTCCCCGCAACAGCTCCAGCCGGCGAAGCTGCGCAAATCGAGCCTCCGCAGCGCCGGGCACCCCCCGTCCCCCGGTAGCGCCGACGGCAGAGAACAGCAGCAGGTCACATCGGTTGAGCAGCTCAAGCTGGTGCTGTCGGGCCATCTCCAGCCGCCCCCGACGTCGACGACGATTGGTGCGCCCGGGGGGCTGTTCAATCTACACCAGCAACAGCACCAGCAGCAGCAGCAGCACACGGACGACTCCAGCAGCGGAGAGAGCCTTGTCAGCTACGACATGACCACCAGCGAACTCTCGTTCAACCCCGCCGCCGCCGCCGCCGCGGCGGAGCATGCACTGCACGCGCCGATTCCCGTGCCGGCGATCGGCGTGGCGCTCGACCGGCCGGTGTTGCGCGGCGAGAAGGAGGGGCCCGCAGGGTCCGGCGGCGGCCCGCTGAGCTCGCACCCCATGCCGGTGCCGCAGGAGGAAGAGGAGGAGGACGGCGGCGGCGGCGGTGGCGGCCCGGATGGCGTCCCGCCTGTGCCGCCGATTCCGAGCGGGCTGGTGGCCAAGACGGACTTTCAGGGCGTGGGGCCGCGGCCGTTGGTTTCTGGGGGGAGGAGTGTTCGGAGCCGGGGCGGGGAGCGGGAAAGGGAGAGGGAGAGGGTGCTGTCGTCGTCGACGATGTGGGGGGGCGACGATGAGGCGGGGCAGGTGCCGGCGATGGATCTGCAGGCGCTGTTGAGGGGCATTGATGCGGATGCTGGGGAGGGGGAGGGGAGGGGTTTCGGGGGGGTGAGCAGGCCACCGTATTGAATTTGAGGTCTGTTGGGGGGGGGGGAGGGGGGAGGGGGTTATTGGGCTTTTTTTAGATGGTTGAGGGGGTCTTCACCGAGGTTCAACACGGGATGGGACAGCTCTTGTGGCAGCAGTTGGCACTTTGTGCTTCGATTTTGGCAAGCATGTGTAGTGCTGCTAGGGACGGCCAAGAGCGGGAGTCTTGGCTGTGTATGCCTATATTATCAGTTCAGTAATTATCACAGACTTATATGCATTCTGTACAGCAGTAGAAATCAGAAGGGGTATATCTACTGGTATATACATGGCCATCCAATGATGTCATCGATACACATCCACGGTCTCCACCGATCTCTTTTGGCAGCGGAGCTTTCGGGAGCCGGCCCTGCCAGCGGAGTCCCTGCTACATAGCGCCCCTACTCAACCCCAGTTTACGGCAAGAGCCGTCGCGTCTGCAGTGTCTGCAGGAAAAAAAGTTCCTCGTCCAAGTCGCAGCACAAACGAGCACGGTGCACATGTACCCCATACCCCGGCGCACATACCGATTCACCGAGCTCTGTCTGCCATTGACGCCCCCGGGAGCACCAATCCGCTCCGAAATGGCGCCCGCAACGAGACTATGCCTCCTCAGCCTCCGGCCCGCAGCAGCAGCGACAGCAAGGAACCTGTCTCGCGGCGCTGCACGGCCTCTGCGCGCCCTACACACCAACCCAGCCCAGCCCGCAAAGGTTGTGCCGGTCTACGGAACCGGCCCCCCGCCCGAGCCCCCGCTGCCGCCCGTCGACGAGTACGCCGCCGAGGAGCGTGCTGCGCGTCTAGCCCGCCGGAAGAAGCACGCCGAGGTCCTCCGGCTGGCCGAGGACATCAAGGACGCCGCGAAGCAGCACCACGAATCAACCGACAAGAAAAACAGCGGCCTGAAACGGCGCTTCTGGAAGGACGTGATTGTCCGTGAAGTCGATGGTACGTTCCCTCCCCCCCCCGCCCATCCCCGCTTCTCCATCTCCCTTCCTAACAGCTCTGCCCCCTGTCACACAGGCGCCCTCGAAATCCACCTCGACTCCCGTCCGCTGCGGCACCCGACCACCAAAGCCGTGATGCGAATCCCCCTCTCAAAACCGCACCTCGCGCACGGCATTGCCCTAGAATGGGACTCGCTCCTCTCAGCCTACCAAGCAACCAAGCAGCACCTGATCCCGCTCACATCCCTGACCTGCCGGGCCATCGACCTCGCGGCCGACGACGCCGCCTCCGCCTCCGCCTCCGCCTCCACACCAGCAGAATCCCTCCGCACCGCCATCGCCACCGTCCTCCTCCGCTACCTCGACACCGACTCCCTGCTCTGCTTCGCGCCGCTCCCCGACGACCCGCTCGACCCCGCCCTGCGGCCGCTGCAGGAACAGGTCTACCAGCAGGTGGCGTCGCACCTGACCGCGCGCGTCTGGCCCGGCGTCTCGATCGTGCCCGTCCTCGACGGCGCCTCGCTCTTCCCGGCCCCGCAGCCGCAGGGCACGCGCGAGGTCGTGCAGGGCTGGATCCTGGGGCTCTCGGCCTTTGAGCTGGCTGGTCTGGAACGGGCCGCGCTGGCGGGCAAGTCGCTGCTGGCCGCCGCGAGGCTGCTGGCGGAGTGGAGTGAGGATGGGGCGGGAGTGAAGGAGACGCGGGCTGGTGATGCGCAGCAAGAGGGCGAGCGGTTTGGGGTGGACGAGGCCGCGCGGGCGGTCAGTCTGGAGGTGGACTGGCAAACTAAGAAGTGGGGTGAGGTGGAAGACACGCATGATGTGGAGAGGGAGGATCTGAAGCGCCAGTTGGGGAGTGTGGTGCTGCTCGTTTCGGGGACGGGGTCGAAGAGGTGAACCGGCCTGAGCTGAGCTGGGGGTCGAAGAGGCCGGTTGAGCAGGAGGGTTGGGGGGTGGGGCTGTAAAGATATTCTTGTTGGTGCTTGAGCATTTCACAGCGCGTATAAGTTAGACATGTCTGTACAATTGCAAATACTTGACCAGATTCACCGCGGCAGATCCTCAAGTGCCAGTGTCACAGTCACAGTCACACCACATCAATCCGCATTCACAGCATTTCACAAGCATCATAGGTTAACCCCGCTTGTGTAAAGCTATCGCTGAAACTAGAAACCCAGCCCGAGCATGGGCATAGAGATAAGAAATGGGTGCATCCTCCGAGTTGGGCACCGCATGCGAAACTCAGCCCACCAACCACCAACCTGGGCCAGGAACCGAAAGAGTTAAGTCCGTCCTCTGTAAGAAACTCCATGCCCACCACTTCCAACCATGTTGATCGCCGCGAGAGGGAAGAAATTATATAAGAGCCCAAGGCATATCCGTTGCGTCGACCACACCCCGCAATGCGAGATGTCAGGGCGAAGCGCTCCATTCGTCATGCTGGGTTCCATTCCCGCATCATGAATGTGCCATATGGAGTGGCAAATTGCCAAATATGAAAAAGAAACGTCGATATCAGCCTCCAAAAGATCGTGGTGTAGCTGAGAGGCTGAGAGCGTGTCTGTCGCCAGATGTCGTTGAACTCCCAAAACCATCAAAAGAATTAATGCAGGGTTGCGTATCGTAGTGCTTAAAGGCCCGATGCCTTTGGGGAAATTAATAAAGAAAATCAAGCGTGTGCGAGAGTGAAAACGCAGCCGAAAATGATCAGCGCAACGGCGGAAAGTCGAAGGAGAGCAGCCCCTGAATGTAGGCTTCAGGAGCCGACAGACAGGTCACGTCTGTAACGGCGTCGACTGCTAGAGACGAGCTGGGTTCTCCAGAATTGAACCGTCGAATGTGAACCCCGAACAGGGTTCTAGTTGCCATTGTAGGCAAAGGCTTGGGCGTGCTCTGGAATTGCGCCTTTGATGGCAGCATCATCCTTGTCCTCCTGTGAGATCATCCGGTCGGGGTCAATGTGCCGGGCCGTGAGCGAGAAGCGCCGGTTTCCACGGGGATCCACGGTGTGCTAACTTTGTCAGACGTGTTCATACTCATGTCCCGGAGATATCGTGGCTCACCTCGTAGACCTTTTGGATCTCCTGTCCAATCATGACCATTATGTCGCCATGCTTCATGGGAACCTCAAGCATCTGCGCGTAGACGGGCTTTCCCCGATCCGTCTTAATGACATATCGAAAGCCGGAGCCAAACTTGGGCCGAAACTTCATGGTGGAGGGTGAACCCAGCGAAAGCGCGGCGACGACCGGCCCAAGCTCCTTCTCCCCGTCATCATGGTACTGAGGTTGTTATATATTAGCACAGAACCAGAGAACTCAGGTGGTTACGCACATTGATCTTGTCGTTTTCCATGTATCCGAGGGCAAGGAGTTCGTTGAAGTCCTTGACGTCCACCGGACAAGAGCTGGGTCCAATAGCTTTCGGGGGCAGCGTCGCAATGAAGTCGTTGGATGCGGCGAGAGCGGCTTTCTTCGCCCAGATCAAGCGGTGGAGACCGCGGAGAATGACGTCTGGAGCTTCGGAGAAGCCCTTGGACTGGACAGCAACACCGAACTTGTATCTCGCTCCCTGGTCTTGTTAGCGGGATCACTATGCTAAAGGTTTAGGTAGCCTACGAAGTTTTGTTGAAAGTGCCGGGAGTACCCCTCGAGCTTGTCTGTGGTTTATGTTAGCATCCGGAAGATTCCATCACGTCAATGTTTACTTACGGCCGATCACAGCAACGGGATTCCGGCGCAATCCAATATCGGTAAGCTCCAACTCCCTGAAGAGTGCATCAGGACCATCAGGCCGGGCATTGATCGCGTCGTTCGAGGAGAAGATGCTGAAGGATCCCAGGACGAAGTTGTTGACATAGTCCCTTAGAAAGTATTGCCGAACCAGGTAACCGCCAATGTTCAAGGTCTGGGAGTCGGGGAGATAGAACCTGTTGTACTGAACGGCGATGGGGTCGTAGATGCGATTCACATCGTTGAGGGGGTTGTGGTTCACACCCCACGTTACTCTCCGGCTCTCCACGTGTTTGTCAAACTTGACATTCTCTTGTTGAAGAAGCTCCTTAGGGTATGGAAGCATCGGTGCGGGACGAGTGTACTGGCAATCCTTGTTCTCGCACACCCAGCGGTTCCAATAGACCCGACGATTGCAGCAGCCGCAGTCGGGACACACGAAGCCGCCGCGGAGACTCTTCTCTGTGCCGTGAAGTCCATTGTGGGTGGGAACAGGGGGCTTGATATGGGGGATCTCTCCCACAAAAGGAGTTCGCTCCTGGATAAAGGCCTGGGTGTAGGCCTGGTCCTTGAACCTAACGAAGTCGCCGTCCGGAAACATGTAGTAGTCCTTGCAGTCCTGGTTGAGACAGAACCAGCCGACTGTGAATATCTCCTTGCTGTCGGTGCCGCAGACTTGGCAGGTCTTCACTGGTGCCTTGGGGAGGACGTCGGTTTGTGTGGCGGCTGCACCATCAGTAGCCCACCAAGAAGGCGTGCTCAAATCAGCCTTCTCAAAGCGGATGCGCCAGATCATCACAGCGTCTTGGCCACCAATGGGGATTTGCTTTTCCTTCCACATGTCGGTAATGTGGAAGTAGCCAAGGACTGCATAAGGATGGGGGGGCTTGCAGGGATAGATCGGTTGGTTTTCTCCTTCGAAGGGCGTTAGATATAATATAGTCATCCAGGACCTATTAAGCTTACCAGCAATCACCGCAACGAGGCCCTTGTCCCTGTATGTATTCCTGATCGAGCATACGGCGGCCGCCTTGTCGTTGGCGTCTTTCTTGCGGATCATAGTGCCGGTCAAGGGATTCTTTTCACGGCCGCCGCCACTATCATTTCTGTTTAGCAACTAATTCCGTGTCTGGGGGTCAATCTTAGAAACTTACATCGATGATATGATGACCTGCTCTGAGAAGACATCTCTCTGATCGGTCTCCTGGTCAATGAGGAACCCTAGAGCGTTGAGGCCTGACGAGTATAGGCTGCTTTGAAATGCATGGAAGTAGGGCAGAGCCTCGCAGAGGGCGCCACGTCCCTTGGCCCAGACTAAGGGTTGGCCGACCGGGAGTGGGCGGTCCGTCTTGGTCTCGTCAACTGTTTTGATAGGAACTGAACGAGCTGCTCTCTGAGACTTGACATTGATCTTCGTGCGTTTTGTGGTGGGTGCAACGACGACCAATTCCAAGATTGTGTCGGCAGCAGTGTCCTGTTCCGCGGCAGAGACTTTGGACCCTGGGTCGGTGTAGTCTCCGTCTTCATCCTGCGGATGAAGACGAGGGCGTTTGTCAGGTTCCTCTGCAGTGCTGGTATCCAAGGTCGTAGCGGAGCGTTTGATGGCCGTCTGTGCCCGCTGAGCAGCCAACCGAGTGGAAGTTCTCACACTCGGAGGCATGGGCAATGACTCCCACCCAACGGCTTGGGCAGCAAGATATTCCATGCTTGAAGTTCTGTTGCGGCTTGTACTCGCAATGTCCTGAATGCTGGTCTGTTAGTATCGTATCTGTGATTGGGCATAGTATCTAAAGGCTGAGCAGAGAGTGTGTGGAAGACAGAGACTGCAGACAAGAGATGGCGTATGAAGATGGACGGCTGTACCGACATGGAAAGGGATCTGACTGGCGGGATCTGACTAGAAAGGTAGGTACGGGCGATGCACAACCCAGGCGCCCGCTGTAAACAACTGAGGCGGCCAGGGGAAGTACACGGTACAGTGCCAAAGGGTATCTCACGATGTGATTGACCAAAATGTGAAACTCTCGGACCAAATAGCCACCAATCCAGCAAGAGCGATCAAGAAATGAATGTCGTTACCTTGTGTGTTTCTGCGTGTGAAATGTCGGTTGAAAATGCTTGTTGTTGGTCTTCAAGATTTCCGAAGTAACGATGATCTTTTAAGTATATATTGGACTGTGCCTCCTGTGAACGACGAATATTGTCAGTACTTATTAGCGACTTTGATGCAAAGTTTAGAACAGGACAAGGATCTGCTTTGGTGAGGGGAAATCGGTGTGAGGGATGAGAGATACCGACATCGACGTTTGCCAGCGGACTGATGCCCTCTCTTGGCTCTGAGTAGGTGTGAGAAGTTGGAAGAGAGAAGACAAGAACTGCTTGCCAGTGACTTTTGAGAGGCAACCTTGGAGAGGGCGATGGCAGGAAGATGTGGGAGGATAATGGAAGGAATGGAAGTGTGGGAAGTGAAGCGGAGAATATATGGGCAGGAACGAAAAGAAGAGGTAGGAAGGGGAAAGAGGTCAGGGTGGGAAGCAGAGACGTGGTGGAAGGAGTATGAATGGGGCTTGCGAGCTGAACCTCGTCCCTTCCTGTTGAGAGCCTCGTTCCTTCCTCTTGGTGAGCCTCTCTCTATAAAGAGTTAAGTTTTCCTTGGGTAACCAAAGCCCAAAGGTGTGATTTCAGACGGTCTGTAGCAACAATCCCACCATGGCAGGAACGAGCTGGTTTTGCAGATCTGGAAAACAAAAACGATGGAGATCTGATCGGGCAAGGGAGGAATGACAAATCGGGTGTTTTGTGTGTCAATATGGACACACGTACCTCTGATGTTGCTGGGACCTCAGGGACCTTCTTCGAGGTAATTTCTAGCAGCACGAATAACTGCTTGGGAACCTGAAGCTGTCGCTTTTGACTGTGCTGGTAACGGTAGCGTTGGTCGTTCCACTCGAGAGGGGGGGTTGCTCATAGACGTGGTTAGAGTATGGTTGTCCCGACCGTCATGGATGGCAAGATGACCGTCGTGTAAGGGTTGGGGGGGAAGAGGTTGCAGGTTGAAGGCTAGAAGGGAGCAGACTTTATAGTTTCCTGGCCTGCCCGCCGTCCGATCTTTTCCTCTTGAGCTAAGATTCTGACAGCGAAGGAAGGGCCACGTAATGCCAGAGATTACACCGCCAGGGTTTGAAGCTGGAAATGGATGGGGCTTTCTTTCTGTACTTTGGACGGCGATCACAGGTATTGGGGAAGTCGTGATGCTCGGGGTCATATGGCACCAGAAACTACACGGGAAAGCTTAAATAGCGAAAGTTTCATTCAGATTATGATAGTCACGGATGACTGAGGGAGATGTGATGCTCAGGGCAAAGCAATAGCAACTGGACGGAAACCTGATTACACTGCCCAGTATATTGCTTAGCCAAGAGGAATGACTTCAAACTCCTGTCTGACTTTCCATCATGACATCTAGGCTTGGGCATGTTCCAGTTGGAACCGATTCCGAATTAAACAGTGTGACGTCCGTGCCATCCCTGCTGAGTCTCAGTTAACTGGGGGGGGAAAGATGGCAACAATGCAAAAGAGCTGTGTGCAGTTCGGTATTCATGCTCATGGGAAGAGCTGGGTGTACAGAAGATACAGCACACAACCTTAGCAAGTACTCCGCACTCACGGCATATATATCAATGAGAAGTCATTTCTGAGCTTTGTGGTGTGGGAAGCCTTGGTGCGGGAAGCCTTGGGTATAGATGTTGCTGGCTGATAACAACCAAGGGGTAATTAACGAACAGCTTCATTTGTCGAAATCAGGGGCTGACAATGACTTGCGGCCCGCAGTGCAACGGTTTGTCTTGGCACAAATAGGGGAAACAGGGGATGACAGAACTTGCCGAACGTCATCAATAAGCACTGCTGCTGCTCATGACTCGCACAGCTACTGCGTTGTCGGGTAAATTCCTGACCCGGAAGCATCGTTGTATTCTAGAGAACGGTGTGAATTGATTAATAAACAAACAAGATCGCCGTCGGTCTGTCAGCCCCGAGTGGGACCCCCCGAGTCGCGATGAGGCGAGCCGCGGTGAGTGGGACCCGTTGTGGAAGGAGTGGAGGATACTCCCCACATTCTGTCCATTCGAGCCGTTCTCAGGAGCTAAGGTTGCCGAGGAATTGGAGAACTGCGGGGTAGTGTCCTCGGCAGCAATTTAGCGTGGTGGTGTGGTGGTTAGTGCATGGGGTAGTGGAGCACATGCAAGTGATGGGGGATACCTAGGAGCCTACATAGGTGTTACGGATACATGGCTGGAATTCCCCAATCTCCTCGTCTCTTCTTTTCCCGAAACCCCTTTCCACTCTCCCAAACACCTTTTCAAGCCCCCCAAGCACCCTGCGCACCGCCCAGGACCTATCAGGAATTGTGATTGCGCGACCTTTCCGTCTACATTCCTCTTCGTGTCCTAACAGAACTCCCCGGATCAAAGTCTTTGTTCGCCAGGCAAGATGGTCTTCTATCCTCCACCATGGGTGCCTAAACTCCCATTTGGTAAGTGGATTTGGAACTGCGCCAGTTAGAGAAGCCTGAGTTCTAATTCGAAGCAGACCCGCCCGACTCGCTCACCGTCGGGGATTTCATGAGGAGCGAGATCCATGGCCGCCATCCGATAGCCCAGAGCCGGAACCCCTTCACCTGCGGCCTTACCGGCAAGACATTCGCCGTGACCGAGTCGCACAACCGCAGTGATCTGATGGCAAAGGGACTGTCCAAGACCATGGGCTGGGCGCCCAATGTCGACTTGCCCTGGGACAAGGTTGTTGGTGTCTTCGCCTTCAACACTGTAAGTGGTCTCTGCTGCAACAACAAGCCGAATATGCGAAGAACCCCTATTCACTACCATGTGGCAGATCGATTATCTCGGGGTGCTGCACGCCATACACCGCGTGGACGGCATTGCCACGCCCGCCAATGTGGCATACTCGGCCAGCGAACTGGAGCACCAGCTCAGGTCTTCCGGGGCCAGGGCCCTCTTCACCTGCGAACCAGTACTTGGGACGGCCCTGACGGCGGCAAAGGCAGTGGGCATTCCCGAGGACAAGATCTTTATCATGGACGTCCCCCAGCATACCAACAAGTCGTCGTTCAAGACCGTTGATGACTTGATCGAGCTGGGCCGCTCGGTGCCAGATCTCGAACCCCTGAAATGGGTCAAGGGACAGGGTGCGCGTCAGGTGGCATTCCTCTGCTACTCCAGCGGCACCTCGGGTCTGCCGGTGAGCTTGCCCTCGGCCAGAGAAACACGGACTTGGGCTGACAGACTGGCAGAAAGCCGTCATGATCTCGCACAGGAATGTCATTGCCAACATAATGCAGTACTGTCTCTTCGACACCGTTGCGCAAAAGAAATACGGGGTCGGTACCCAGGTCGGGCTTGGCCTGCTTCCCTTTAGCCACATCTACGGCTTGGTCGTGATAGCCCATTCTGGGCCATGGCGTGGCGACGAGGTTGTCGTCCTGCCAAAGTTTGACCTTGACGACTATCTCCGGGCTATTGAACGGTTCAAGATCAACCATGTTCCAGTGGTGAGCCACATACGACGCCCGCTCCAATTTCTTGTCATTAACCGGTCTAGGTGCCCCCGATTGTTGTTCGCATGCTGAACAGCAAAGATGTCCTCAAGAAGTATGATCTGAGCAGTGTCCGGTGCTTGTTCACAGGAGCCGCGCCGCTGGGAAAAGAGACGGCCGAGGAACTGCAACGGGTTTTCCCCAAGTTGCATGTCGGCCAGGGCTATGGTACGCCATCCCGTACCCCACACAGCCAGCGGCAGAGTCACTGACATGCCATAGGATTGACCGAGTCGTCAACTGTGGTTTGCGCGACAAGCGAGCATGACATTTGCACGGGGACATCGGGCTCTCTCATGCCCGGAACAAGGATAAAGGTCATCGGCCCGGACGGAAAAGAGATCACCGCGTATGGCGAGCGGGGAGAGCTGCTTGCGCAGGGCCCGTCCATCACTCTGGGATACCTGAACAACGAGATGGCCACGGCCGAAGCCTTCATCTGGGACGAGGACGGGCGGTGGCTGCGGACCGGCGACGAAGTGATCGTGACCCTGGCGCCCAGTGGATACGAGCACATCACCATTGTCGACCGCCTGAAGGAGCTCATCAAGGTCAAGGTAAGGAGCAGCGATCACCGGCCGTCAATGAAGGCCGTTGGGCTAACCACAAACAACAGGCCCACCAAGTCGCCCCCGCCGAGCTGGAGGCCCACCTCCTCACGCACCCCGCCGTGGACGACTGCGCCGTCATTGCTGTCCCACACGAGCGGGACGGCGAGGCGCCCAAGGCGTTTGTTGTGAGGTCCCCGTCGGTGGCATCGCGGAAGGATGAGGATATTGTAGCCGAGATTGTCAAGTACGTCCAGGACCACAAGGCGCACTACAAGTGGCTCAAGGGCGGGGTTGAGTTCATCGATGCCGTTCCCAAGAGCCCGAGCGGCAAGATCCTGCGGCGGCTGCTTCGGGACAAGGAGAGGGAAGCGAGGCGCGTGAAGGGGGCCAAGTTGTAATGGTTGTATGTGATGTCTGTTGGAGCTGGATCTGAGCGTGGGTGTTTTGATGTCGTGGTTGGGAAATACCTGGCTGTAGCGGGCAGGCATGTTGATGTTTTTCTTGGGCTAGTATTACCTCTTTTCTGTTCATAGAACTCCACCAACCCACAACATCCCCCGACCTACCTCAACAAACCGACCGGTGAATCCCGCGGTCCAACCTCCTCCCCTCCCCGCCCTCCTCCTCCTCCTCCTCCTCCTCCTCCCCGCCCGCAACCTTCGTCCGCCACCCCCTCTGCTTCCACTTCCGGATCACATCCCGCTTGAGCCGGTCCTGGTCCCGCAGCGCGGCCAGATCCATCTCGTCGTGGGCCATCAGCGTCTCGGTCACATGCACGATGTCGGTCACGAGCCGGTCCAGCAGGTCGAAGCTCAGGTTGACGCGCACCACGACGCGCAGGATCTCGGTCGCCTGCGCGCCGGGCGGCAGCGCGTAGTTGGGGATGATCCACTGCCGCGCGCGCAGCAGCACCGAGATGGTCTCCTGCCTGATGTGCGGGAACTCGGCGCGGAACTCGTCGGTCAGGCGGAAGGCGACGACGGGGAGGCCCGCGGTGTAGAGCGCTGAGGTTTCGGGGGTGGATGGCGATATGGACGCGGAGGGGGACCGGGACCGGGACCGGGGTCGCGATGACGCCGGGCGGTGGATGTCGCTGACGCAGGTGTACCAGCCCGTGGCCTCGAGGGACTTGGAGAGCACGCGCGCGTTGGCCAGGCAGTTCTCCATGACCTCGCGGTAGCCGGAGAAGCCGAGGTGGATCAGGTTGTAGTATTGCACCACGACCTGGGCGCCGGGGCGGGAGAAGTTGAGCGTGTACGACTGCTCGACGCCGCCGAGGTAGTGCAGTTTGAAGATGAGGTCTTTGGGGAGGAAGGATTCGTCGCGCCAGATGATCCAGCCGAGGCCGGGGGTTACGAGGCCGTATTTGTGGCCTGCGGGGTGTATGGTGTTAGTGGGGGTTTTTGGGGGGTGGGGGGGGAAAGGAAGGTCCTTTACCGGAGGCGTTGATGGAACTGACGCGAGGAAGCTCAAAGTTCCTGATGGTTGGTGTTGGCACGCGGGACGGTCAAGACACGGAGAGCAGACCAACTCACCACTTGCGGCCGCCAGCACCAGCATTGGTGAATGGCGCCACAAAACCGCCGCTTGCGCCGTCGACATGGATCGGGATGTCCAGCCCCGTCTTCGCCTGGAATTCGTCCAGGATGCTGGAGATGGTCTCGACCGGCTCGTAGTGGCCCGTGTAGGTGCTCCCCAGGATCACAAACACGCCAATCGTGTTCTCGTCCACATTGTCCCTGACCAGCTCGGGATCCAGGCAGAACCTGCTCTTCGCCGACACGGGCAGGATCCTCGGCTCAACCTCAAAGTACCGCGCAAACTTCTCCAGGGCAACCTGGGCGTTGGCGCCCATCAGGATATTCGGGCGGGCCGTGTCCTTGCCCGCGGCCCGCCTCTTCTGCTGCCACCGCCGCTTCATGGCCAGCCCCCCGAGGTGGATGGCCTCGCTGGACCCCACCGTCGGCGAGCCCACGGCCTTCTCGCCCTTCTGCACGCCCCACAGATGGGCAATGATGCTCACGCAGCGGTCGCTGATGGACATCAGGGCCGGGTACTCGTCGTTGTCGGCCAGGTTCTTGCTCGCGTTCTCGGCGAGCAGGCGCTGGGCGTTGTCCTCGAGGAAGGTGTCGACGAAGGAAGCGAGGTTGAGGCTGGGCCGGCCGTCGAGGTCGAGCTCGTCCTTGAGCATCTCGTAGACGGTGTCGCCGGGGCAGCCGTCGGCCGGGATCTTGTACTTGGGGATGCTGCGCTGGCTGGCGTACGGGGTCGAGAAGGGCGTGAGATGCGTGCCCTGGAGGGTGCTGCTTGTGCCGGGCTGCTGGGACGGCAGGTGCAGGTCCTGTAGGTGGTGGACTATGTCCTCGGGGTTGACCTGCGCCGGCGTCGGGGTGTTATTTTTGATCTCATCTTTGACGAGTTGCTCGACTTACGTGTCGTGACAGGGACATGATGAGTGGCTGTCAAGGGTTGTTGCCCAGGTTGGCGGCGCGAGTGTCGTGTAAGTGGTGGTGAGTGGGTCCGCTGATGGAACGATCAAGACATGGCATCTACTTGGGGCCTTGTCCAGCAGCAGTGTTTGGGGGTTTTCGTGCCTCTTCACTCACTGGGGTAGGCGGTGGCTTTTGTTGAGCTCGTCACTTGGGCCGAATGCAGGTCCGTGATGACGCCATCATGAGCAGAGACAAAGCGGGCTTGTAGATCCTACCGTATCCCTTTTCGTGGCACTGCTTTGATGGAAAATCAACTTGGTCGCCGTCTCGCCATGTCAAAATTACAGACCACATACAGACAATCTTGCAGAGGCGCCCTTGTCAAGCAGTTGTTGCTAGAGAGTCTGTCTGTAGAAACCTCAGGCAACTCATCTCAACCTGGATTTTGGGCGGCAAAGTAAAAATGTCTTGGAATTTTAAGGTGCTAGCGAAAGACATCACAAGTTCAAACCGAACCTGCAGTGCATGGGGGAGACCGCATTCTGATTCACGTCACAGAGTCGGCGTTAGTGTACATGTACTTAAGGGTTAGGGCTTTGTGCGCTAGTCACGAGATTGCAGATTCACAGACGTGCACGGACCATCTCAGAGAGTTTAAAAGCACCCCGCCACTCCCAACTTCCTCCTCTTCTCTTTTCTTCTTCATCCCGGTGCAGGGGTTTTACGTGTATCAGTGAGGATTCGTCCGAGATCACGTTTTTGCTAGTTGAAAACTACAACATGACTGCTCCTAGTTGGCTGAGGCTGGCTAGGGAATTTTTGAACCCTTTCCTCTCGCAGGACTACTCCTTTCATTTCCATCGGCCTGCGCCTGGCAGGTCGAGGCGAAGAAGGGCATTGTCGGTCGCGATGGGCTAGTGGAGAATGGTTTCGCCAATGTGCAGGCAATGCGCTATACAATTTCTCTATGCCGCGCTAAAATCATGCTGTGTCCAGAACAACAACTTCGGCCTCGGCCTCTCCGACACTCTCCACCACAAGTTTGTCCCCCGCGTGGATGCCATCCACAAACGCGCCGTCGCCTTCCGAAAGAATCGCATCCTCTCTGCCATCCAGCCTGACCTTTGCTTTCCCGCCCTTCGTCATGGGCAAATGCACGTAGATCTTGCGCTTTGTCGCCTCAGTCCCCTTGGCCCCCGCAGTCCACTCAAACTTGCCGCCCGGCTCGATAATCCCAGCCGCCATGACAAAATCCGCATGGATCGCAATCGTGCCCGGAATCGCTGGCTCGGCCGCACTCTCCTCCGCCGCCGTCGCATCCACGCCGGCCTTCAGCGGACTCAGCAGACTAACGAAACCCTTGCGCTTGTCCGCGTCGTTGTACCGCCCCCAGTCGTAGCGCGGCGTGAGCCCGCGCTTCCACGGGACGGCCCAGATCTGGAGGAAGTGGACGGGGTCCGTGCCGGCGTTGAACTCGGAGTGCTCGACGCCCCGGCCGGCCGTCGTGAACTGGATGTCGCCGCGGCGCACCCGGCAGAACCGCTCCGACTCCTCCTCCTCCTCTGTGTCGGCGGCAGCCCGCTTGGCCACGGAATCGCTGTGCGTCAGCTCGCCGCCGAGGATGTAGCTGAAGATCTCAAAGTCGCGGTGCGGGTGCGTGGGGAAGCCCGACCTGGCCTTGACGCGGTCCTCGTTGAGCACGCGGAGGGCGCCGAACGAGGTGAAGTTGGGGTTGTACCAGTCGGCGAAGCTGAACGAGTGGTATGTGTTCAGCCAGCCATGGTCGCTGTGTCCCCGGGCGGAGGACCAGTGGGGGGTGATGGTGGCGTGGTGGAGTGTCTTGGACATGGTGGTTTTGATGGTGTTTCTGAGCATGTGTTGGGATTTAGGAATGGCTCGATGGATGTATGTGTCTTGATGTGGAAGTGTGTGTGTTTCGAAATGGAAAGGCAGAGTAACAACTCGAGAAAGAACCCGTTTCTTATACGAACTAGGAAGTTAAAACGAACTGCGAGGCAACTCACGGACCGCTGTGAGCATTTCCAACAGATTATTTGGGCTTAGGAAGCCGTCTAGATGTCCTGAATCCCATCTTCCTCTCCTTATCCATCCATTATTCATTTGTTCGTAATGGTGTCAAACCGCATTGTGGAGACTCGCCTCGCCTGCCGCAAATGCAATTGCTGACAGATCATTACATACATACATACATAGTCTGGTACTCCGCTCGTACTTCACGGTTGCATGATGCATCACCCGGAATCCATTGTTTAAAATTTCACTTGCCCTCGGGAATGGACAAGTTGAGATGCAGTCCTTTCTGTTGTCCCATACGGCGAGTCGAACAACCACAACCGTTCGCTCCAAGCTTGCGATCGCACGCCATGGACATTTTCCACTTCCCAATTTTGACTACAAGAGGGGTCGTCTTGGGCTTCAGCCCTTTGTCTAAAATAAGGTGCGTATGGAGTGCCTTTGTATTTTTGCAGGACAGGTACTCGTCAGACTTGAACAATGCCTTTGTTTCTGCTATCACTGCACGCACTTGCATCTACCTCCGCTCAACCTTGGATTTGGTTAAATACAGCCGTCCCTGACCACAGCCCAGCCTTGACTCTATTCACCATGGTCACTGGACTTCTCACATCCTATCAGCAGGCCATATTACCGGATTTTCTTGTCAACACTTGTCAACAACCATGTGCCACATCGTCAAAAAGATCTACACGGTGTGTGCGCACAGCACAGAGGAAGGACCTTTTGAGTGCCAGGCGCAAAAGGAGAGGAGGGAGCGATATGATGGATTTCTGAGGAGCTTTCGTGCTTCAATCTCGCGTTGCTGGCCGCCAGTCAGGCTGACCGAGCAGATCTACGGCTTCTGTGAAGATTGCCGTTTGGCCTACTCGGGCCACGACACGCGGAGAGTGAGCGCCATATTGAACTACTGGGCCTGCCGAGGCTACTCAGAGAGTGTACCTGCCGGGTCAATCCCTTCCAACAAGGTCTTTTGTCGGTCTTTGCCTGAACAGGATCTCAAGCGGCCTCGCGGTGAGCTTGTTGCACTTGGTAAGGTCATACCGCAGCGGCGAAGAGAGCCGCGAGGTTGGTGGCTGCAGAGACTGGAGGCAATCAGAATATCGACTCTGGAATGGGCTGAGTACCCTCCGAGGACTGACAAGCAGCGCACAGCAAACATCCGCCAGCAGGTAAACCCCGAGGCCACTGTTCCCATGAGACATCTGACGCCGGTTCAGAAGACGTACGGCCACGGTGCCCACGAGGGAGTTGGCAACGGCACAGGGCTGAGAGCAGAAGGTTCAGCACAGCAAAGAAACAACGTGGAATCTTCCGTGCCAGCATCTGGTCGACCCAGGGCCGAGGATACACAGCCCAGAGATTCCATCATACAAGCACTCGTTCCGGCACCACTCCGCCTTAGGGGTATGCAGCACCACCATCGACGGAGCAAACCAGCCACGGACCTCGCCAATCAGTCCTCCATCAAGACACAGGTAGATGTTCCTACTGATGTCCCCAAGGTACATATTGTTGTGTCACAGGGCCGGCTACTCACCGTACAGCTGGATGAAGAGTGCGAACCTAACATGACCAGCCGTTTCTCCTTCTCCGATGACGAGTCGGATAGCTCAGAGGCCGATTTGCAACACGCCAAATATGGTCGATACAACTTTGACACAGAATAGCATGGGCCTCTCGGAGCCCGGGCCGTCACGGCGTCGACGGCCACAGGTCTGCCATAATAGCTACAGTGTCGTCGTCTCTGGTGGGTTGACATGCCCCGTGGCTCTTTTCTAACTGCATCATCTGGCTCGCTTGACTGTTGGGCAAGTAGGCACTGTTGTCCTCCTCCCAACACTATGTTCCTGGTAGTATGCCCTGTTCAGGGCCTGGCAAATCCTTGTGCTAGCAGTTAGTCTCCGGACAACCAAGAAACATTTATGGGAAAAATACAAAGCTACCTATTAACCATTCTCTCCATCAAATACCGTTCCTATGTCTTTTTACTCTTTACCCCTGATATCTAGTGTTTGATGCCCCCTGCCCCCCCCCTTCACTTGTTTCACAGGGTTAGGGTTGAATGTCCAAGATGACGTGCGTGTTTGCGCGGCGTGACTCTTCCAATCGGCCAGCTACCGACCGATAAAATTGCCCCGCCATCAACCTCCAAGCTTCAAGACACCAGCCGCGGTTCCCTGCCGATTTGTCCGCCCGCATCCCTACAATCACCCGAAGCCTGGCAGCCTGCGAAGACGACATGGACAAGAAGCAGGACGAGCCCCGGCGGCCGCTCTATCTCTACGACCTTCCGCCCGAAGTTCTTGCCTCGCTCTCCCTCAAGGCCGACGCAGGCCTTTCCACACAGACCGAAGATGCTGCCGACGAGCCAAGTCCTAGCGCGCCGAGCCCAGACACCACGCTGGGGTCCCAAGCTTGCTCCCTCTGCGGATTGTCATTTGTCGCCGTCGAGGAGCAGAAGGAGCACCTCAAAACCGACCTCCATCACTACAACCTCAAGCAGAAACTGAACGGCCTCAGGCCAGTCTCCGAGACGGAATTCGAGAAGCTTGTCAACGAGCTTGATGTGAGCATTTCGGGCTCCGACGCGTCGGAGAGCGAGGACGAAGAGGACGAGACGTCGCGCAAAGATACCACCCTTTCCGCCCTGCTTCGGAAACAAGCCTCGCTCGCAGACAAACGCAACGGTGTGGACAAGGACGACGAGCCGAAGAAGAAGACGAGGGGAGCCGGTAACCAGCCGCTGCTGTGGTTCAGCTCCGCGAAATTACCAGACAACACATATTACGGCGCATACAAGGCAATGTTCACGGCGGCCGAGCTCGGCGCCGAGGATGCGATTCTCGGCGCGATCAAGGAGAGACAGCTGCCGTCTATCTCGATGCCTGGGCCGTCCAAAGGCAGCAGTGCCGTGTCCGCTGCGTACAAGGGCAGGCACATCTTTCTCTGCATGATTGGAGGTGGCCACTTTGCTGCCATGGTCGTCGCCCTCGCCCCGAAGCAGAGCAAGCACGGCGGTGTCGGCCCGCTCAACCGGGAAGCTGTCGTTCTGGCGCATAAGACTTTCCACCGGTACACGACTCGGCGGAAGCAGGGTGGTTCGCAGTCTGCCAATGACAGCGCCAAAGGGGCCGCCCATTCAGCCGGTGCCTCTATCCGCCGGTACAACGAACAGGCCCTCGTCGAAGACGTCCGTGAGCTTCTCAAGGACTGGAAAGCCCTGATCGACACGTCCGACCTCCTTTTTATTCGCGCGACAGGATCCACCAACAGGCGAACTCTGTTCGGCCCCTACGAGGACCAGGTTCTCCGCGCCAACGACCCACGTATCCGGAGCTTCCCCTTCAGCACGCGCCGCGCAACCCAAAACGAGCTCATGCGCTCCTTCATCGAACTCACCCGCCTCAAAGTAAAAGAAATCCACCCCCAAGCCGAACCCACCACCACCACCACCACCACCGACGAGACATCAAAACCTACACCCAAACCCAAACCCTCCCCCCCCAAACTCACCGAAGACCAAGAAACCGCCCTCTTCCACACAACCCAACTCCAGTCCCTCATCCGCCGCTCCAAGCTCCCCGCCCTCCTCTCCTACCTCACCACCAACGCCCTGCCCCCGGACTTCCGCTTCTACCCCCCGGACACGCAACAGAACCATCACGCCCCGACACCGCTCCACCTCGCCGCGGCCCAGAACTGCGCCGCGCTCGTCGCGGGCCTCCTCACGCGCGCCGGCGCCGACCCAGCCGTGCGGAGCGCCGAGGACAAGACGGCGTTCGAGCTCGCTGGGGACCGGGCCACGCGCGACGCGTTCCGCGTCGCTAGGGGGGAGCTGGAGGAGGCTGGCCGGCAGCAGCAGCAGCGGTGGGACTGGGACTGGGACGCGGCGCGGGTGCCGGCGGGGTTAGGAAGGGCGGAGGCGGAGCGGCGCGCGGAGAGGGAGAGGGTGGAGCGGGAGAAGGGGGAGGGGGAGAGGCGGCGGAGGGAAGAGGAGAGGCTGCTTGCGGAGGAGGGGTCTGCGGGAGTGGATGGTGGGGGTGGGGCGGGGAAGGGGAGGAAGAAGAGTGGGGTGCTGGGTGGGGGGCCGCGGAAGACGGCGGAGGAGAGGAGGGTGGAGGAGGCCAGGGGGTTGACGGCGGAGCAGAAGATGCGGCTGGAGAGGGAGCGGAGAGCGAGGGCGGCCGAGGAGAGGATTGCGCGATTGCGCGGGGGTGGGTGATGTTTGCGGGGGGGTGTTGTTGTGAGGGGGGATGTGCGCGGTGCGTGATTTGTTTGCGACTGTCGGGTGGGTTGGGGATTGGGTTGCAGTACATCTGTCAGTGGTGATCCACCACCTTTGCCGTGTAACTTCTCACTTCCCCTTACTGTACATTCTGGATCAGCGTCGGTGTGAAGCTGGCTGAGGCCCAGAGTTTACTGTGTTTACGGCTGCTGTGTACGGCTGTTGATGCCGTGAAGGGGTAGTCTACAGACTAGCACCATCAGCGACACCTCAACAACCCCTCGACAGGTGGGCCACTCATTGGGCTAACATCTCTAGCAGTACCTAATAGGGTTAAAGCCTTGAGTGATCTCGCTGGCGGAGACAATCCTCCGGAGCAGCCGTGCCTAGAATCAGGGCAGACGCAGTGTGGGCGTAGGTGGTTATACCAGATCCCTACCGGCAGACCATCGGCCATCTCAAACTTGGCACTCTCTGCGGCGCGGATGGCGTGGAAATGGAAAGTGCAGTCACAGCGGCGCGGATGTGCTACGGCGATGTCATCCAGGCATGACCAGCGTGCGGGACCGGGTTAAATACAGCATATGACGGTCTGTTGGTAAGTATGTACATATATAGCAGGTGGCTTGCTACGTGTTTGTATACAGCACAGCGCGGGGGATCTCAGGTCTGGTGGTTGCTGCTGTGCCGGATCGCTGTGCCTTGGATCGCTGTGCCTTGGATCGCTGTGCCTTGGATCAGCTGAGCTTATATTCCCATGTGCCGCTCCCGCCGGTTCGGATCGTCACTGAATTGGCTGACGGGGCATTTGTGTGGTTTGTGGCCGTGTTGCTTACTCTGGGAGTAGGGGGTATAATAACTGCCTCAGAGTTGGTTGCGTCTACCGTGCCGTGGCCCGGGAACGGCACCATCCCGAGATCGAGACCTTGCTCCAACAACAATCCGGTAAGCTCTCGGGGAGTCTTGATGACGAGAGCGGTCTCTGCGGCATCTCACACGGGGTGAACTGCAGGAGCCCAAGCCCCGACCTCCCAGAGATCCAGCGGGAGCCCGGTGGCCATCACCGAACGATCAGGCCCATCTCCGACTCTTGCGCGGTCAGGTGGACATGCGCGCACAGAACATGCCGAGGGGGCCAATTCCAACGGAAATCATTTATGTGCAACTAGCGAAGCTATCCACAACGTGGGTGGCAGTGCACTCTCCCCAGGAAAGGGGTTCTTGGCAGTGGATGCCAGGCACGCCAGGGGTCCCAGCGAGAGTTGCGGCTCGCGAGATGGGCGATGTGATGAAGCGAACTACGCACCAGGATGTCATGGGAACTAGACCCCCACAGTCCGCAGTTGCACCACTTGTCTGAATGGGGGCAGTTGCGCCCCCTGAGTATGCCCCTTCTCGGCTTCGGCTGCTCCCCAAACGAGGTCTGTGGGTTCTCTGATCTATCTTCGGTTCCTGGCGGGCGTGACATCGTGTGAAGAGTGGACCCATCGATCAGTGTGCTCTCGGTTGGAAGCGAACGACAAGGGACGAGAAAGCGCTGGAATGTGAGACCTGCAGTTGTTGACGAAGCACTGCGGCGCTTGCTGGCTTTGACGGGCGCGGCTAACAGTGGCCCCAAGCCATCAAAAAAGCCAGCAGTCCAAACTGCAGTGGCATGGCAGGTTGGCGTAGTGCGAAGACAGTCGGATCTCGATGGCGATGCTCCTTCCCGCGCTTCGAGATCGCTAAAAATGGCAGCAAGTGGGGTCCGTCTGTCCCTGCCGTCTCTCCCCTGTCACGCTGGGCCCACATGGATCGACATGCACACTTTGGTCTTTCGACAGCGACAGAGCATGAGCAGAGACTTCTTAATTACTGTCCGGCTCGATGGACTAGTGGACTCTATTGAAACACGAGACCATTATAGCGCAGGGGCTGCGTCCCTCGTGAGCTGCTGGTCCGCACAGGCCGAGGGTTCGGGGTGCACGCCCGCTACCGTTGCCGGGGTGTTGGCGGTTGTTCTTGTGTGCGAAATTGAGTCGACCGACTGACGAGTTCAAGTGCTGGTGCAAGTGTTGGCTCAAGTGCCAGCAGCCGTCCAGAGAGCGAGTCCTCCGTTGAAGAAGGAAGGCCCGAGCCAATGGTCCTGATTGGCTGCCTGTGACGTCGCTCTTTCGGACTTTGACATCTGTGACCTGAAACATGAAAGCCTCGGCGCCCAGCCAACGAAAGAACGACAGACACTGTGAAACGCGGCACTCCGTTGCAGTGGGCACTTCGATAGCGGGCCCAGCGACCACAAACAGCGGCCTGCCACTGGAATGTTTTCAGCTGGACCTTATTTTCCCCGTTGCGACGCTACTCGGCCGTTCCAATGGGCAGACAACCATATCGGACCCCCTGTCGGTGGTCTCATGGCCGTGGTCAGAGCGCAGGCGCCGCGTGCTACAAGCCGTCCTCCTGTTCTGCATCCAGAAGTCCAGCCGTGGTTCCTGATCCCATTTGGAACCTCGTCCCTAGCGCACTGCGGGGATCCCTCGCATGAATGCCGCATGGATGCGCTGGAGCCGTGCTTGGCCGAGCCGGCCAGAACCACAACCACAGGTGCTTGTACCTGCAGTAGTGCGGCCATGGGGCTGAGCAAGCTGCCGCTCGTTTCAAGATGCACCACGGCTTTACTAGGGCAAGGACATCTTTGTCAACATCGGCAGAAATGCGCAACCGATTGGCCGCCGTGCTGGCCGGGTTCCAACCTGTCATGCCCACCCCTGGGCCAGATCTCGAGCGAGCCCCTGCCGACCCTGCCGACCCCGCCAACCCCCTGTCCGCCAACCATGCGACGCCCAGCGCTGCCGCTGGTTGGAGCCGCGCGCCACCAAACGCCTGAACAACAACCTCGGTCGACGACCAGGCTGTGGGGCTTCGACATCGTCCGCCGTCCTGAACCGCCAGCTTTCGCCCTAGCACACGGCACCACGAGGGCGAACGTGTGCAGCCGCGGCCTTGAGCAATATGGGACCTTGACAGCCACGCCCCTGAGTCCCCTCTGAGACATGGCTCCCCTGCTCTGCCGTCGTCGTCAAGCTTTCCCTGGACGGGCAATGCCATCGACTCCGGAGATTTCTCATTGGCTGCCCCTTTCTTAGAGGGACGGCTCCCTGGACACGCCCGGTCCCTGCTTGACGCCCCCTGCTTGACGGCCCCTTCTTTGTCCCGCTGCTCACTCACTCACCCTGTCCGGTTGAGCCGGGACGCCTTGTAAGATGCGGCTGTGTATATCAGCAACGGCCAGTCCGCCTCTCAGCGTGCCTTTCTTCTCCATCTCCTTGACCGTGTTCGACAAGATTTTTCATTCTCCATTGTGTCCACAGGCAAAGCCATTCGCTTCTTTGCCTCGGAATCTTCTTTCTTGACACTTCCTTGTCCATACTCTCGTTGGCGGGTTGACTGGTTGTGCTGGTCATTTTCCTTGAAGGCGCCCGTTCGGCCCATATACCGACCACTTTCGCCCCTACTATCGTTTCCCCCCCCCCCCATTGATACCACCAGCAAGGCTTCAACATGAAGACCTTCATCCCCGTTCTGGCCCTCGCCGCTGGCGCTACGGCAACAGTAAGCTCCCATCTACCCCAGAGCAGCCGGCGGAGATGACTTACACGGCGTCGTATAGTTCAACAAGGCGACGCCGTTCACATGCCCCGGCAACACGGACAACAAGTGTACCGAGAAGCAGAAGCCTGGGTTTGACTGGAACGACCTGGACTTTGGCGACTTCTTCCAGTACAACGACTTCAGCTTCAGCGGCTGGAAGTGCGAGGATGAGGCCGGGAGCAGGGGCCGGTTTGCGCCTCGCACCGGCAAGAAGGCCATTGGTGCCACATGCCATTCCGACAAGAAGAAGTCGCCATCCTTCGGCTGCGGAGCGTCGGTCGACAGGTTCTCCCTAGGGTCCATCCTGGTCAGGCCCGAGTTCGATTGCGATCTCGAGTTCCACTACGACATGCCGGATGGCTCCAAGTGCAAGCACCGCAGCGCCTGCAAAAAGTCGGGCACCACTGTCGTCAACAGGCAGTGCGGCGGTGCCAAGAACGTCACCATCGTCTACCCGCCCCAGCCCAACAAGCCCAAGCCGAGCTGCACCATCAAGGTCCCCACCATCTCCTTCGACTGCAGCACTGCGTCCAGCACCAAGACCCCCAAGACCACCAAGACCACCAAGACCAAGGCCACCACGTCTGCCTCGGCGACTTCTGTCGTGGCCACCACCACTTCGGTCGTGCAGGGCTCGCCGAGCAGCAGCTCTGCCGCCCCGGGCGACAGCACCACCAGTCTCGCCCCGGAGGTCAGCAGCACCGCCGTTCTCACTCCCGGAACCAGCACCGCCGTTACTGTTCCAGGAAACAGCAGCACTTCGGTTGCTCCTGGAGGCGACAGCACCAGCGAGGCCCCGGTGACGAGCTCTGCCATCACCAAGACCATCACCACTAGCTTCGATAGCACCTCGACCGTCTTCACCACGAGCACGCAGACCATCACCCAGTGCGAGCCCACCGTCACGGACTGCCCGGCCAACTCGGTGGTCACCACGGTCGTGACCATCGCCGTCTCGACTACCATCTGCCCTGTCACCGAGACCATGACGACCATCGAGAGCATCACTGTTCCTGGCCCCGCCGACTCTACCTCGGAGGGCCCTGCTGACTCCTCCGAGACCCCTGCCGGCTCTGCCTCCGAGGGCCCCGCTGGCCCGACCTCCGAGGGCCCTGCTGGTCCGGCTTCCACGACTGTGGCTGGCGACAGCAGCAGCACCGGCGGCGTCACGTCGGCCCTGCCGCTCGAGACTCTTCCCTGCCCCAGCGTCGTCCCGTCCTGCCTGAACACGTTCATGTTCAACGTTGGCTGCGCCGACAACACGGATGCGGCCTGCTACTGCCCGGACGCCACCTTTGTCAAGAATGTCTTTGACTGCCTCTATGCGCACGGCGAGTCCGACGACATCATCGCCGAGGCCGTCGCCTACTTCCAGGGCATCTGCGGCAAGTGGGTGAACGAGAACCCCGGCATCGCCACCGACGCCACCGTGACCACCTACATCACCGTCACTGCCGCGCCTACTGTCGTTCCCGCCTACACCACCATCGTTGTCGAGGCCACCACCGTCGTGCCGTGCACAGACGATGCCGGCCAGGAGATCCCCAGCTCCAGCACCACCGTCACCATCAACACCAGCATGACCGTGCCGCAGGTCGACTTCACCACCGGCCCCGCCGGCGGCGTCGGCGTTGTGCCCATCACCGATGCCCCGACTCCCACCGGCGGCCCCGGCAGCGGTGGCGACGTCGACGTCACGGACACCCCGACTGCCACTGGCGGCCCCGGCAGCGATGACACCCCGGCAGTCACCGGCACCCCTGGCAGCGATGATGACGTCGCCGTCACAGACACCCCGACTGCCACTGGCGGGGCCGGCAGCGGCGGCGACGTCGCCGTCACCACCAGCAGCACCGTCACCCTTCCCATCGGCACCGGATCGCTCCGCCCAACCACCAGCGGCGTCTTTGTCGTCCCCGGCGCTGCCAACCGCGCCGGCGCCAGCTTCGGTCTGGCCGCTGCCGTGGCCGCCGTTGCGGCTCTCGTGCTGTAAACCGCACACACCCCACCCGGACCGTCTGGTCCTGCGTTCCCTTACCAGTCTCCCTCCACCCTCTCTCATTCTCACGGCTCCTTACGTACGCACCATAAGTAAACAGCGTTGCATCGCATTTTCACCCGGCGGGCTCGGCAGTTGGGTGGCTCTTGTCCTTTGGAATTCCAAGTCGGGTTCGGTTTCTCTCTCTCTTACAAAGTCAGTGCATTTCACAGAGACGGCGGGGAGACGTAGAGGTGATGACGAGGTAGAGTTTTGTCACCTCTGGTGGATACATACATACAGCTGGCGGGCAGATCGTACATAATAGTTAATACCCCAACCGAATCAGTGGCTAGACCGTGTTTTCGTGATGTTTGGCTGTGCTCCTAGACCGGACCAAACAGTCGTATCAACCTGAGTGTCAACATACGCCTTGACCCCCATTTCATCACAATAAAATTGACACATCCGAAATCGCTAGTGCAGAGCTTTCTGCGCATACCAGGCCGATTGCGGCACACGCCAAAATTATGTCATTCCTTGGCGCGATGGCGCGACGGACAAACGAACAGTCTCTTATATATATGATCATGTTCTCGACGTCGACGGCACACCTCCCCATTGCACCCAAAACAACACAAAGCCAGGCCCAAACCCCCAACAAAACCTCTTGTTCCTCTCCCACCACCACAAACCGCAAGCCACAAACCACCCAACAACACAACCCAACTACAAAATGGCCGTCCCGCGCCGCGCCCTCGCCCGCCTCGCCAAGCACATGGCCCCCACCGCCGCAGCCCCCACCTTCGCGCAGCGCGCGCTCTCCACCACCGCGGCCCGCCGCAGCGGCCAGAGCCCGGCGCTCCCGGTCCACATCTCCAGCACGGGCACGGGCACGCTCCAGACGGTCACGGTGCCGGGCAAGGCGTACACCTTCGCGGCGGACACGTACCCGGTGCTGGGCGGGACCGACGCGGCGCCGTCGCCCGTCGTGTACTCGCTGGCGAGCCTCAGCGCGTGCAGCCAGGTGACGGGCCACGTGGTGGCGCGCGACCTGGGGATCCGGCTGGGCGGCTGGCGCGTCGACGTCGCGGCGCGCCTGCCGACCGCCACGCTCGTCTCGGGCGCCGAGGGGAACCCCAACTGGGAGAGCGTCGCCGTCACGCTGCGCGTGCAGACGGATCTGGCGGGCGGGGGGACGGCGGCGGAGGAGGAGGAGCGGTTCAGGCACTTTGCGAGCGAGGTTGAGAGGCGGTGTCCGATTACGCAGCTGTTCAAGTTGAGTGGGGTGAGGTATGAGAGTGAGTGGGTGAATGAGAAGCTTTGAGGGAAAGGGGGGGAGCGGGGGGGGTTGATTGGGCTGTTTGGAGTTGGCGTGGGAGGGAGATGCAGCGCCGTTGCTGCGATCCGAGTTCCGGAACGGAGAACGGCGACTTGGAGGCAAACGCACCGGATTCATGACGTCTCGCCTCGACACAGATTGGGGTATTTTAATTGGGTGTTGCTTTTGGAGTCTGCAAAAGAGAGGGGGGACGATACACTAGACCGAGTCAAATGCGAAGCTTCTCGGCCGTTTTTCGGTATCTCATGGTTGATGTCGCGACCTCGAACGTCCCGCCGCCGAGAGTCCCTCGACTCTACACGTCACTCGCGTGTTGACGTCCTCAGCTCACAACACAGCTCGACAGCATCGACCCCATGGGAGGGTACTGCTGCCCGCCCTTCTCGACCTTGGGCTCACACGTGCACCACTGCTCCTTGGGGATGTTGTCCAGGACGCTGGGGATGTGCCCGCCGCACCCCGTCCATGTTGCCTTGCCTGCCAAGCGAGTCAGCACCTCAGGAGATCACCAAACACTTGTCGCCCGAGCAGTTGTCCACATGAGACCGCCGGGCGTTCGAGCCTGGGGTGGAGACGGGCTTACGGCAGGTGCTGCAAGTCGCCTTGTGGCACATTGTCCGATGATGACGATGACGCGGGGATTTCGAAGGGTCGAGGACGCAGGGTGGCTCAATGCTTGCGTTGCGGCGTTGAGTCAAGCCCAACTGTGGGTTGAATGCCGCTGCGGAGCTAGGTGTCGAGGTGTCGCGTGAGGGATTGAGGGGATTCGTGATTGTGGAGGAGGGGTTCAGGTCTCAGCTCAGACGAGGTGAGGGCTGGGGGGTCTGGCCGTTTGGGGAAAAGTGACGTCAGAATTAGCGCTAGGGCTAGTGAATGCTCTTCCCGTTGTCCCCAACTACAAACTACAACTGTTCCAAAAGACTCGAACTGCGAGTCACTCGCTGTTCGCCACTCACCATTCGTCGCGGAACGAGGAAGCCTACCTCCCTACCCAACCCCAGGCTCAAAAGACGGCGGTCCCTCGCTTCGAACTCGTCTGCCAGATCGAGGAATCCACGATCTGGGACGACACAGGTGAGGTGGGCCTCGCGATTCGGCATTCATGAGGACTTGTTGGAGGGAAAAAACCGAACGGGAGCAGAGTTTTCGACTCCATCCCCGTCCTTTGAAACTCGTCGTTTTGCCATCACAGCATCATGGTCCAACTGCATGACTATCCTCTGTCGCGGCGGTCGACCCAATGGCAAGCCAGGCAAACGGTAATTACGGCGGCGTCCAGCACGGAACCAACCCCGATCAGTGTGCTTCGCCCAAGTACCGCATCCCGATCTGGGGATACGGCCAGGAGTAGATGCCGATTCGGGATTGGAAACGAAGTGCCGAACCCCAAGAAACCAACAACCTCACTCATCACTCACTCGGCTCACAATGTCTCGCATGGCAACAGACGGGAAATACCGGGGACCCCACCGAGCCCTCCACGGGGATTGCAGCCAGATGCTAGTTCCCGTGTCTGCCCCGTTGGGACACCGATGTATGAGGGGTCCCGACAAGTCTTCTAGAAGCCGGAACGACATGCCAAGTCCCCGAGTCCCTGCGGGTTCGCCAACAGGTCAGGACGGCGAACAAAACCGCCGCTTCAGATGGCGGAGCCACGTCGGGGATACTGGGTGAGTCCCAGACTCGAGCCAGGGCAGCAAAGATGCCGAGTCTTGCCCGGCGAACAGGTTGGGCAATGCGTCTCTCCAGCGCGGAGATGCCGCTACTGGGGCGGTGCACCTACATAGAGTGCTGTAGTTGATGATCCAGTGACTAACAGCCGAGAGGATTGCACACAGTGCGGGACACGACACGACCCACCGAGACCGGGTTGGCGCTCTCATATGAAGCATGTGTATCCATACCTGTATCCGTAGTGTTAGAAAAATCCATGCAGTTGGTTAACAACAAAGCCCCAGGGCTGAATGGTTGTCCCGCAACTGACATAACGCCGCTGACGGGAAGCTGAAGACCCGGCAGGATTTCATAAAGACCACACACCCCAGCAGACTAACGACATATGGTTAACCCGCGCTGATGATTCATGGCCTGTTCAGCCATCAAGCTTGCGCCAGGGGGCTGGCCCGCAGCTGGGAGCACATCCATAACGGTGTGGGCCATGTGCTGAGTTCTCGATGTTTTGTCGTCACTGGCAACTGCTTTTCCCGACCTTTTTTTCTTTTCCGTTGCGCCCCGCCCCTGTTCCCCCAGGCATTCGATCGGGGTTCGGCCACGGCAGAATTGCAAAAACCGGTCGATCAGGGGCCAATGCGTCTTACTTTTGATATGTACATATGTCGAACTGGGCCGTTCCTGCACGGCCATGGTGCGGGTCGGAATCCCGCGCGAGAGAGGGGCGGAAGATGGCCGAGAGACAGCTCGCCGATACCGAATGTGGGAAGGCCTGCTGTCTGTGTGCATGCAACAAACAGATTACTGGCCGATGTCTGGGGCACAACCGCCGACTGCGTATCGTATTATCAGAGGACAGATTACAGATGCGTAAAGTCGGCATTTGGCAAACCAGAGGCCGATGTGTGTATGGATGTACTGCCAAGTACCCCACCCGTACTGCGGCCCCGCCCCGCCCGCCAAGTTCCATGCGTCTCGCTTGGTTCTGGTTCCTCCTCCTCCGCCATGCCACGACCGCGCTTCACGAGGCAAGTGTCAAAAACCCCTGCCGTTCTTTGTCCTTTTTTTTTCTTCTATTTTTCTTTTTTTGCCCGTGCCCGCCAGGCCGCTCTTGCTTCGATTGCGCAGCCCGAGAGCTTACCACCGCATCGTTGCCGTCGTCGTCGAGTCACGGAACCGAAATGGCGGACAAGCGACAAAACCCGGGGAACGAGACCCCCGTTGGGGCCTGGAGTCGGGGTCCTTGATATAAGATGCCCGGTATCGACACGGCTTCTCGGCACCCTGCCCGCTCGGGATGCGGTGTCGTCGCAGATCGGCGACAGCGCTCGTGGAACCAGCAGGGATCCGCCAAGTGGTCCGCCCGGGTGGGTTGTTGTCGAGATTCGAGGGCGCAAAGGGAGCAGGGCCCCCGTCAGGAGCATGTATGTACATGCGTATTCCGTACAGACCAGGATCCGACCCCACCAGTTTTGTAGTCGCGAATTGTGCGCGCCCTCGGACATAACGAACAGGCCGACCGTTAAACACCACCCACACACAGCACAGAGACGCCAAACCCGAGCAATTAAATTCCATGACATGACGGTGCCTAGGTAGCAATGATGTGCACTGCCGAGCTGACCAGGGGTCCCCCCCTTTCAACGACACAGACCACTGACTGGGCCGCGGATCCCCCCCCCCCCAGGCCTGCTCCCGTATTAGTATTATTAATCGCCCGGCCACTTCCCATGCAGTTGCTTATGCATTGTCGATACCGTTTTGCTCCGTCTGTGCTTTCTGCAGTCGAAGCTTATACATGTGCTTCCCCCTCTAGCCCCCCAGACTCAGTTGCTCTCTTACACCCGAGTTGAAACCCTCTTTTTTTGCCCCTCACCACGACCTAGACCGCGCAACACCACAGCAGTCTACCCACAGACCCCAAGGACCGTCCACACAACCCGAGCTGCCGAGCTGCCGAGTTGTTTCCCAGATAAACGCCCAGGACACGGCCCCCCCCCCCGTCTCACCCCGATACAGCTGCCGCCATGGACGGCCTACCCACCCCTCCCAACGAGGAGCTCGCCAAAACCCAGGGCACTAAGCGGCCTCATCCCAACTCCAAGTCGGTCAAAACCGTACACCGGACGCTGAAACGGACCGGCTCACAGGCCCATCCGTCGTCACCATCCCACGACAGCCACTCACAGCACAGCGATGGGAGGCACAAGCGTGTATGGAAGGCCTGTGAGAGGTGCAGAATGAAGAAGACAAAGGTTGGCACCATCAACTCCCACATGCGATTGCCCACGACCGCCGGCCCCCCCCCCCCACTTACACATTCTTTTCCTAGTGTGATGGAGAGTTCCCCTGCAAGAGATGTAAGGACGACGGGCTAGTGTGTACGGCCGGGACTCGCAAGAAGACCGAGTACAAGCAGCTGCCGCGGGGCTACGCCGAGGTGCTCGAGAACACGCAATTCGCCCTGATTGCGACAGTACACAAGCTCTACTCCATGGTGCGGAGCCAACAGGCCTGGGACCTCGGGGAACCGGAGCTCAACGACCGCGGCCAGCCCGTGATCCACAACATCGCGTCCAAGCTCGGCTGCATCCGTCCCAACAGCGACGTCGACCTGCCCGTGCACTCCATCTTCCCCGAAGACGAGGCCGGCCTCTCGGAGCTCGCGCGCCAGCTCGAAGACCAGCAGCCCAAAGACGCCGCCGCCCTGGCCGCAGCCGGGAGCAGGGGGTCACCGCCGCGGCGCATCAAGCAGGAGACCGACTCGTCCACCAGCAGCAGCAGCCGCCACCGCCGCCCCCACCACCACCGCCGCACGTGCTCGTCGCCCGCGTCCGAGGAGCTGGACCACTCGGACCTGGACCTGGACCACGACTACCGCGCCGCGGTCTTTGGCGGCGGCAGCGCCAACAGCGCCATCACCATGTCCCCCGCGAGCATGTCGTACGGGCCCGACTTCGACCTCCCGCCGCTCTCCGCCACCCACTCCGACGCGGGCTTCAACTCGCCGATCATGCCGCCGCCGCCGCACTACCAGCCGGCCTGGCTGCACAACCACACCCACAACCACCACAGCCTCGAGCGCCGCGCCGACGAGTACGCCAACGCGCGCTGCGGACCCTCCCCACAACAACAACAGCAACAGCAGCAACAACAGCAACAACAGCAGCAGCAACAACAGCGGGGGTATATCTCGAGCAACAGCGCCGCGACGCCGCCGTACCTCGACATCAGCATGCTGAGCCAGGGCCTGCTGGAGAGCAGCTTCGGGACCATCAAGCCGCATGTGCTGTCGTGTCCGAACCCCGAGGTCATGATGGGCATGGGCGACCCGATGATCTACGCGGGGTTTGATCCGGATCCGTTGCGGTGATTTGGGTTGGGTTTTTTTTGGGGGGGTTTTTTTTTGGGGAGGGGGGTGGGGGGGGGAGATAATACTCAACTCTTCTTCATGGATGGGGTATTGATTGGGGGGGATTCTTTGATTTTTTTTTTCTTTTTTTTTTTTTGCATGGAGTTTTGGCGCAGCAGCAGACTGGCGGCTGGCTGCCGCATAGAGGCGCTTTTATTTTTATTTTTGGAGGGAAGGAAGGGGAAGGGGGTTCTGGATGGGAGATTAGACCACAGCACAGCGGGCCAGGTATAGGCTTGCCGTGCCAGATGGTGGTGCGAGAGCAGGAGCAGGACGGAAGCGGCGGTGGTCGGCAGACAGACAGAGACAGCCCTTCGATGAGCTGCTGGCTGGTGCTGCCGCTTGCCAAAATGGCCCATGCCCGGCCCTTCTCCGTATCCTGCTTGCTGTGAATCGACCAGCCTTCATGTAACTAAAAAGCCCGTGTTATTCGGAGCCACTTGGCATGTCGAGACCCGGCCAGACATAGAAACTGTTACTGATGGGTCACACGCGGACTCTTCGTTCTGGGCGCTTGGAAGTCGCGATGGCTTTGGCCTTGCACTGCCCCACTGTTGTCAAGCACTGTCCACTGTCCAGGCCCCAGGGGCTGGGCTCTGGGCCGCTGGCAGGGGCGATTGGTTGGCTGGTTTCCGCTGTGTTGTTGTCAACTCCTAGGATGCACAGTATGGATGGATCCTCTGGTTGCGAGGGTTTGTAATCAGCGCCTGATCGGTAATCTGCAAACCATTGGCGGGTGGAGGAACCTTTTTACTACGGATACAGAGCCAAGAGTCCAAGATCGAGCCATTTTTGTTTTGGTTTTTGGTTTTGAGATGAAACTGCGGGATGGCACTAGGCCCCCCCAGAGTCGTCGTCATTCGGTTGCAAAGCCACCGCGTGTAATTTCAGAGGCCGCCCGATACCGCGCAATTCATACCGCGTGCATGTACAGTACATGGAGGGGGGAAGATTAAAGTGTAAATTAGAGTTGCAGAGCTCGGCCCGCCCTCACCAGCTATCACATCGGCCTGGCAATGCCGCCGTGGTAGGTAGCGCTGTGTGGACGTTTGGAGGGGACCGAACCGCGCCGTCGGAGTCGTGAGCGCTCCGAGCTCCGCGTCGAGCAGCCCCGCGACCCACAGCTTCAGCATCGTGAACGGCCAGCAGAGGGCCGGCCATTGATATGTAATCTGTAACTTGCGCGTATCAGGGCACTCGACGATCAAGCCGGCCGCTTGGCAGCGCTTGGCACCCTGCTTGGCACTTGGCTTGGTTCTCGGCATGCTGCCACGCGACAAGACACCGACGGCTCGAAGCACAATGTCTTGGGAAGGACGAGACCACACAAGCAGAAGTACGGAGTGTCCATATTTGCGTTCTGGCGCAAAGTGGCCAGAGGAAGATGGAAGGAGAAAACCAGAGAGATGAGAGGTCGGGCGAGGCCTGCCCTGCCGACGGATTCCGGACTGAGCCCGCCATGTTAACTCCGGCCCAGAATGAATAATGAATCATCCCGCAATGCCGTTTTGAGAGAAATCGGCACAGGGATGGATACCGCCGCATGTGAGTATTCAGCCCAGCCAGTCAAGCGTCATGCCGTTCCCAAGGACATCGCCAAAGGCTGAACAACGACGTTGGCACACAACGCTGGACCGTTTCTGCGCGGCGGCGCATGCATGGTGTGTGGGTCACGACATGGCGATCGTCGTCGAGGAGAAAACCTTGGACTTGGCTGACCCACAAGGTTCTCATGGAAGTTGGGTGGAAGGCGCATGCGTATCCGTAGTGGAGCGCAAAGAAAAAATGCGTCAGCGAACTACTCGACTGGAAAGTGGAAACAGGACGACGGGGCCGGCTCGGAGTGGGGCCAGGGCGAAGCTGGAAACGCGCTGTCATGTCATGCCATGCCACGGCCCGCCGAGGGACGAGCATCCGCCGAGCATCGCCAAGACGCACTCCCATCTCAGCTCCCAGCTCTGGCCCCGATAAACGAAAGCGCATCGTTCTGTCGTCGCAGCGACGTAGCGCATTCCACTGTGCCAGTCGGCTTGGCGACCAGGCATATGTACTTGGCGACTGCCAATTGCTGGTTTGAGCGAACGCTGCCACCGAGCGCGTGCTCGCTTAGAAGATGCGACGGGTGCAGACTCGGATACGGATACCTCGAGCGACATCCCGAGGACTCGCGGCATCATCCGCCAGCGATCCTGCGCGCCTGCCCCGGGAATAATGCGGATTTCCACGACCTGCAGGCGAGCACAGCGACCATGCAGGCGGGCGGGGATCAACAGATCCTCCGTTGGCGCCTCTCCTGAACTCCTCCATGTTCCCCCCCCCACCTCATTGTCCAAAAAGAAAAAAACCCATCACAAGCTCTACCTACTCAGCTTCCCCGACGGACACCGCCACAAACCCAGCGCGAATCCCGCCCTTGCGCATCCCGGAGACCAGAGAGGCCAGGACAGGGTCGGCGGCAGGTAGTATGCATGCATGTACATATGAATGCCAGTAGTCACCTAGTCAGCATGACACATCCAGCCGCCTCAGCCAACCCACCGGGGCCTACCAGGCACGTAATTATTAGCCATTCGGCAGAGAGACGGGGCCTCGGCCGCCAAGTCCCGAGCCGCGTCGGAACGTCCGAAGACCCAGCAACGGTCCGATGTGTATCCGTAGTACATGATATGATGCCATCTATGGGAGATGGCTGCGGGATTGCGTGCCTTCGTAGATGCCCGTGGCCCGAGGTGCCGTCCGCGGTGCGTTTCTCGCTGGCGGCTGCTGCGGTCTGGAAGATGCCGTGTCCGGTCCGGGATTCGGGGCCAGAGCCGTCGCGCGGCTCGATCTCGTCGTCGTCTGATGATTGATGAATCTCGCAGGGGCTGGTGGGTCTGGGATGAGGGGTTCTCATGCACATACGAGGCCATCGGCGCGGTGATTGGGAGATACGGGGAAATGAAGAGATGGGGGTGTTAGCAGTCGTCCATGCATGGCAGGTCTGTCTGGCTGGTGATGCGCTTGCGTCGTCCCAAGTCAGTCAAAGCAGGGGACACCAAAGATGAGACGGCACCAAGTCCATACACGATGACGGCCAAGACGGCACACATGATGTCATGGGCCTCAACTATTGCCCTCTTCAGTGGTATCACAGACAAAACTAGACTGGCTGGCTCGCAATATGTCAATCAACCTCGATATCAGACCAACCACACCCCCTCCCCAAAAGAAAAGAAACATGACCATACCACCAACCAACCAACCAAACCCCCCCCCTTCCATCCCCACAGCCCGAAATCACCGATGGATATCAACCCGCTCCACGCGGCGCACATCATCCGGCGTGCGCGCGATACACAGCGCGGCGCAGAACTCGCCCCACTCGCCGCTGGTGGCGTCGCGCACGCTCTCCTGCAGGTCGCGGCCGTACTGCTCGCGGAAGGCGCGCCGGACGCGGGCCATGTGGGCGGCATCCCAGTGGTAGCGGACGAGGCGCGAGACGAGCAGCTCGCGGCGCAGCTCGTCGCGGCGCGACGCCGTCAGCGCGTGGTGCAGCAGCATGGCGTCGCGCACGGGCTTGTTGATGACGCCGTTGAGGATGTGCGCGAGGACTTCGCCCTGTAGGGTTGGGGGTCCGGTCGGTTAGTTTG